>JACEFZ010025554.1:0-67189 GCA_014155875.1 Cepaea nemoralis | reverse complement strand
CATTTTGCACTATGCCACAAATGTCATATTATCATAACTGTATATATTTTTGTATATGTTTCATTCACAATGTCACACTTAACACTAACAAACGGCAACGCTCTGTAATATACACAAACAAAAGAAACACACACTACAACTTGTAAATACACATTGCTTTGTATGAAATAAAAGTTGGAAAAATAAAATAAAATAAAATAAAATAATTAAAAAAAAAAAAAAAAAAAAAAAAAGAAGATAGATAGATAGTCGGGAACGGAAGCTTATTTGACTACTTATAGGAATTAGATGACATGCACCCCACCAGGGACTGGGTGAAGCCGGGCCGCGTCAGACAGACAGATAGACAGACAGACAGTCGGGAACGGGAGAGCTTATATGACTACGTATATGAATTAAATTAGATGCTCCCCACCAGGGACTGGGTGAAGCCGGGCCGGGACAGATAGACAGACAAACAGATAGTCGGGAACGGGAGAGCTTATATGACTACGTATATGAATTAAATTAGATGCTCCCCACCAGGGACTGGGTGACGCCGGGCCGGGTCAGCTAGTTCTATATAAAGTGGAGATTTTAGTTCTGTGCTGCTCTGTTGCAATGTGAAATGTGGCTATCTGGTCAATGCGGATCGTGATTGATAATTGTAAGTTGAGGATAATTTCTTCAGATCAAGTTATAACTGAAAAGTCAGCCACATATCAACACACAGATTACGAGTAGAAAAACGTAGAAACACAGGAATGGCGGTGGAGCCTTACACGGTTCTTCATCTAGACTTGAAGAGTCTCAACTACTTCAGCCACTATCATGGAGTTTTAAAATTTGGTTTGATTTTTTTAACCACGCCGAGGGTTCTCGCGATATACAAGTACTAAGAGTTCAGTTGGTATCGAGAGATACTTGTATGTGACTGTTCCAAAACTATGTATCAATTAATCAATGAAACAGAAAATACATAAATAAAGTCACAACACAACAATGAAGACTGGCTGCAATGCAACACTTTCTGCCTCTGTCTCTGATGATTGACACTGCCAGACTGGTATTTGATGTTATCTTTTCAATTGGTAACGAGAACTACGTGACTGATGTTCCATATATTGTGTATCAATCAATCAATTAATCAATCAGGCAGTCAGTCAATCAAGACACGACACCGCAGCAAAGATTGGATTCTACATATCTACAACAGTCTCTGCCTCTGTGTCTGATAAGTATCACTGACAGACTTTTAGTTGTCCATCATTTGACGTTATCTTTTCTATTGGTATCAAGAACTATGTGACTATTTAATATGTCATGTCATAATTAATCAATCATACGCCGTCTTCGCAAAGAAGGTTGTCTGCAATTTATCATCAGCACTACGTCTCACGTTACGACTGTCCACAATAACAGACTAAGGTTCCCAGATCTTGTACCTGAGAAACCAGGATGTTTCTCTCAGAATCAAAGACGTTACCCAAATTAATATTGTCACTCATGATCACGTGTCCTGCCAACTGGCGTAGGTGCTCTTATTTCTACGTTGAACTCTATCCTTGGTGCTTTGAATCCACTCTGTTGATGGAATTCCTGCATGCCACCGTCTCACTCCATCCAGCATAATTTCTTTAGATATGCCTTTACTCAGTTTCCCACTAATCTGCCAGCGTATGTTGTCAATGCCTCTCTTCTCATGATATGACCAAAGAGCGTTGTTTATATCTTCTTTATAGCTGCAATAATGTTCTACTTTCATTAGCTGATTCCAGGGAATCGCTGTTAGTTATTCTGACAGTCCTAGGTATTAGCAACATTCGTCTCGTGAACCTCTCTTCGTGCTCAGAACTCTTTCTTAATTGTTGATTCACGTTCCATGATTCTTTGTCATACAGCAAAACAGGTTTTGTATAACATGTCAGTACTCGCTTAATGCCATTCAACGATAGTGACTTATTGCATGAGATATTATTTTCATTTTCTGAAATGAAGATTTTGTTGGACAAATTTTGCTCTTAATCTATGCCACACGTTAAACAGTTCTACCAACTGAAAATCGAGAAACAGTTAGATTTAATTTTTGATTTGACAGGAAAAATCGGGACAAACGGGACGAAAGCATTTTTAGGGATAGTAAATTATTTAATCGGTCTCCATGGCGAAGGGATTAACGACTTTCTCCGAACTCCACGTATATCCACGTGAGGAACACAGCTGCGCGAGATTCGGCAGTAGTTCGTGCCGCGTTGGGTACCTACGGGTTTCTCAGCCGGCCGCTCAGAAAGGAATGACAGATTACTGGGCGTAATCTTGACAAGAACATCATCAACAGCTGAAAAATGCTGGTGGTGACTGCAACGTCCTATAAGTGATATGCGACTTAAAAAAATATTTAATAAAAAGCCTGGATGGTCCTGGGATAACCCGGGCGTCTGGCAACCCTATGACAGACTAATATTCACGCATTTTTGCACACCGTCCATATTGTCAATGACTACAGCGACATTCAATTGGCCAATGGTCTCTTCAACAATCCCTGATGTTTGGTATCAGATGTACGAGAATGGGCTGACACGACAGCCTTACTGTTCTGAAAGTGTGGAGAAAACCATTATTTGATTCAACGGACACGACAGTGATCATCAGCAACGAGATGTGGGGCGTAATGAGCACGCTGAGACACATAGAACACCCTAGTCATCCTCTACACCCGACTCCATCTCCAGTCGTCTCGGCTTGTCCTGTCGCTTGTTTCACATTGACACAGGCGACAGCGTGAGGTTGACGGCTTTTGCGTAAATGTTTCTCACTTTACACCAGTTCATCGCGCAAAGTCACTTACTGGAAGGCCTCGCTTAACGTCGGGGTTACGTTCTTGGAAAACGCGACTTTAAGTGAAATGACGTATAGCGAAACACTATACAGATGTTTACACAGGTGACGACGTTATCGCGAAACGTAGCGACGTAAAGTGAAGTTATGTCACATTGTGACAACGACGTTATAGCGAAACTACGTAAACCGAAGCGACGTAAAGCGGGGCCTTCCAGTACTTCTAAACGACCAACCATAACCTCATGACGGATGAAAGAAGGAGCGGGCTTCATCACTTGTGATGTACGAAACATCGCTCCTCGCTGACCTGGAAATCAAACCCAGGACCAGTATGCTCGTAAACCTAGTAACTACACCACCACGACCCCTACCTTTCATAGCAGGTGTGTCTAAACATTATTCTCTGCACCCCACTTTGGAAATGAACATGTGCAGCTGATTTAGAACTCTATCACCGATCGTGTTTCAGCAATAGCACAGAGAATAACTACTCTTGACAAGAATGAGAAACTAGTATACTAAAAAATAAGTTAGGCTAAGTGAATTTAAACAAGAATGCAATAAACAAACAAAAAGAGCTTGGCGAATAGATACCACATGTAAAGTTAATCCGACACTTGTAAATACAAGTAAGCTGAAATATTTCTACACACACGAATATATACACACACACTGATAATTCCAAACGTCCACACAATTCCTTCTCTATAGCTAAAATTCCTAGATCACCAGACATCTCTTGAGGCATTTACGTTCTTTAATATGCCTTGATAAGTATGAGTTTAGAAAACTCCGTTCACCTGATGGTACACTTACTGGTCATGTCACTGGAATTCTCAAAGCTATACACAGATTAGGAAATGATGGCTTTAAGTTATTTTCTTGTTATATATGTTAAGGTTTTAATGGGTCTGTTCCACCCGCAGTTACACTGCACAAAATATGTAAGCTACAGTTTCAAGAAGAGTTCAAGAACGTTTGCTTCCGTTTTTAATTAGAAGGTAAAAATCTAAATCAAAACTATTACAAATGTCTTCTTCAGTCATTTCTCGAAATAAAAAAAAAATAAATTAAAATACATTGTGTCATTTCTGTAATTTTTCAAACCGTTCCAGAATGCAATTTAATATTGCATTAACAAACATTTACATAACATTGTATTCAGGACAATTCTTTTGAATTTGTCATCCATTCACTGGGACTTTCATAATCAGAACGACGAACTGTAGTCCTACTTCTTACAACTTAAAATGCTGCCTCTACATTTACTTGTGCAGGTAATGTTTCGGAGTCCATAATCTAATTACTAAATGACTCATTAATTTTGGCTGCACTTAGAAATTTAACACGCCTTCTCAAAACATTGGAGTTAGTGCCCTGTAACATTTTACTCAAAACATCAATTTTTGACAGAATAATCTTCCATAAAAAAAATGAACAAATGAACTTTAAAGAGGCAATCCGATATAACAAATATTGAGTTATATGTTTTGTTTTCCACGTCTCTGGAATTTCCGTCTATTATATCATTTAAACTTTACGTGACTTCAATTAACTGCAATCTCTAAGGTGGCACTGCTTTTATTCTACACTCCAATCGTGTATCACTTACAGCTTTCAGTGTTACTCTGCTAATATTACGCTTTAGTTTGTCCCACCTGTAATAATATGCAGAAAAAATTACACTTCTTTGATAATGTTACATAATTAACTGTTTCAAACGCTAATTTGGCAGATTTACAAGTAAATTTCATGAAAAGGGTGCATAAGGTAAAATACATTTTAGGATTTATATTCCTAACTGCAGACCGTTATACTTACCACGCATATTTAAACTTTATCACACTCACATTCCACACATATCTTGAACGTCTAGTTCATAATCTGTCAAGAGTTCACATAGAAAATAGTTACACAATTCCTACCCCAAAATGTCTTCAACTGGATAAATTCCAATAAATAAATCTAGAACTGTAATGTCAGAAATGCCAATATTTACACTTCTAGCTACAAACGCAATCTGTTCAATGTAAAATGTCACAGATTGTGAGAATTGTGTGGGTTTTTTTTTTGCCCTGGCCATGCGGGAGTGCGGGGTAATGAAAAGGCTGTAGGCCGGTAGGGAATGGACTTCTTGATGGTAGATTAGTTATGGGCAAGGGTGAGGTGGTTGTGCGTGTGTGTGACCAGCTGGAGAAGGCGTGGGAACAGTCTGAGAACACATGTGGAAAGAATGAGATTCCGGGGGATCGGCAGGGGTTCTGGGAGAATCTCAAAACTCAGAGGGAAGACCAGGAGAACTTTCAATCAGATAGCGGTGGTAGTGTGACTCTTCGCTGCTGTTGAACGAGGGGGCAAAGTGCGTATGAGAATGCCCTGAATGCGGAGATGTCGGTTCTTAGCTCAACTCAACTCAACTCTGTTCAATGTGATTGTTATCTGGCGTGCAGCTGAGAATTCCAGAAACATATTTTGCTTTCTTTAGAAATTCCTATGATTTCTGATGTTATGTCTCTTGCTAAAACCGATATGATTGCATTGTGAAAAGCATGTCCTTAGTAAAGAGGCAAATGACTTTTAGCACGTTAAGATTTTGTTATGCTACTGATATGTTGTGAAGTATGGGGTGTTAACATGTATAAATCCTTTATTCACTTTACAATTGCTGCTTCATATAATTTATCTTTATCACCACTGAAAGCTAAATAAACACTGCCTACCAGAAACTGTGAAATTGCGATGATTCTCTAATAATAGCTCCTCGTCGGTTTTATTTCCACATTCAGAGTACTTTTGTTGCACTATATCAATTGCACAACTGTTGTCTATGCGTGTTTTTAATTCATATAACTTGTTACAGTTTTCCATATGTTCTATATTCGCTTCACGGTGCGTTAAATTAGTAGCTAAATGTTGCGAATCCAATCCCTGACTGTGTTTGCTTTGTTTTGTTGTAAAGCAAACAACTTGCAACACAAGCAAACCACACTGTTGGATTTTGTAGCATAGATTATGATTAACCAATCCTTTTAAACATTTAGATAGAATGCTGGTACACCACCATGACACGGAAAAAAAAAATTATAGCCTTCCATTATTATCTGCAGGAAATTTCATATTTACGACATGATGTTAATTTCACTTTCAGACTTATGGTAAGGTTAAAAGAAAATTATATTATTTATTAACAAAGCAGCGTTCGCTATTTAATCTCCATCCCTCTATTAAAACATATTGAATTATATATATTTTATTTATTATATATTATCGTATAATTAACTAATTAAAGCGGGAGGAGAAGAAAGCATAAAAATCTATCACCGATTATGTAAAAAAAGATATGGAAGTATGGTGTATGGCCAAAGTTTGGAAGAGAACTATCTACATTCCATCATCATCATCATCTTCCACTTCTGCAAAAAAAAAAAGGGGGGGGGGAACCTGAAATTATGCACGAATGATAAAAATGTTGCCTTGATCAGTCATGCAAGTAAAATGCTATGAAACATCATAACGGAAAGACTTCTAAGAAAATGGAAGAAGAGATTAACGTGGTTCAAGCTGGATTTAGACAAGGAAGAGGAACTAGAGACCACATACTTAACATGCATTTAATAATAAAGAAGTGTAGAGAATTTAATGTAAATCTATTCTCATGTTTTGTGGACTTATTCAAAGGCATTTAGCTGTGTACAAAATCACAGACTTTGGGAAATCGTGAGGAAAATGGGCTTTCCATCACATGTAGTACAACTCATAAAATTGCTCTATCTAGACCAACAAGCAGTGGTTAGAATAGATGATGAGACATCAGATTGGTTTGACATCAAACAAGGAGTCCGTCAGGGATTTATGCGGTTCCCTTATTTGTTTAACCTGTACGCCGAAAATATAATGAGAAAAATCAGAGATGATGTAACCAAGGAGCAATATGATGCCCTAAATATTGGTGGCCATGACATATCAGGGATTCGATATACCGATGCCACAATATTACTATCCACATCACACAATGGTATAGAAAAACTAATAACCTCAACCCAAAAGAATAGTGAACATAACTTATATCTAAACATAGCAAAAACAAAGATTATGCATATAAGTATTCATTCATTCATTCATTCATTCATTCATTCATTCATTCATTCATTCATTCATTCATTCATTCAGTAGCATGTCCTTTGCAGAACCTCGCTCTCAAAACAACCTTTCGGAAAACTTCTCGGTCATAAACAAGATGTCCTACGTACGATACACCCATCTGGAGATCATCTGCCACATCATGCACCCATCTTCTCTTTGACCTTCCTCTTCCTCTCTTCCGGGGCATATACCCCTCATTATTGTTCTCTCCAAACTTTCATGACGTTTCAAGTGACCAAACTATATAAGTCTTCTTTTTTTTTATCGTCTTAAGTAGCCAACCTTCTTCAATATTCAGTTCTTGTCGTGTGGATGCATTTATTGTTTTCTGTATCCGAGATATTCTAGACTCCGTTTATAACATTTATATTCAAAGGCTGTTCAGCTTGTTTTAGTAAGTGCCCAGGTCTCACAGGCGTATATTGCGATAGGTAAGATGCTTGCTCTTAAAAATCTAATGTTTGTATGTTTATTTGTCCCACGCCACAATTTATTCAGTTTTAGTTTTTGAGGCTTAATAGATATTTGTCTTTCAATTTCTTTAATTGTGTTACCATTGTTGGTAATTAATGACCCAACATGGTCGAAATTTTTCACCATCTCATATTCTTCCTCATTAACATATATTTCGTTCTCCATATTAGTTTTATCTGTATTCATTATCTTTAATTTTGCTATGTTGAGATATAATTTGTGATTTTCACTATTCTTTTGGGTTGAAGTAAAATTGATGAAAAAGATCAGAAATTGAATAAAGACACAGGAGAAACTGATGGCAGATAGATCACACAACGAGCGTGTGAGACGCGTGAGATGGTGCATGATAGTGGAAATGACCATGCGTTTGCATCCATTGTAGACAAACATTTACAGCGCGAATTGGTCTGATCAGTCACATTCGCTAACGCTAAGGGTTGTAGTTATTAGTATTGCGCCTTTTTTGAAGCACAATGTAACAAACCATCGTCTGTCAAGATGGCCAGGTTCCAGTGTCTGTACATACACACTCCTTATTGGCATGTGGCAGTAACTGTATGACAGAATCACTGAAACGTATCGGGGGATATCCAGGGTTGTCCATGGGATATAATTTACATTGCGTCATAATTTATGCATGTCCCATCTCATGGGACTTTCCCATGGGAATAACAGTCTCATGGCCAAGCCTGGCAGGCTTGTCCATGGGACATGTTTTTCTGTCCCATCCAATGGTAATTTATGCCTGTCCCATCCCGCCCCATCCCATCCCTACACTATTCAGAAAATCCTCTTTTTTCCCATGGGATTCCCATGGCTAAGTCTGGGGATATCTAGACATATTCCAGCGAATCAAGAAAGGGGTGGGGTGTTGGGGGAGGAGGTTAAATACCGATGGCACTGGATTAAATACTGATACAACTTGACAATAGAACGGAGGGGATTACAAATCAAACATTAAAAGTGTGATAGAAATTACAATAACCATGCCATTGTCTTCTAACCTGTCAATATTGTTGTTAAGGACGCCAATAGTTTTAAGCAAATGACATCACGGTGCAGACGAACACGGTGACTACATAAGGACAGTCTAAAGATGGCCGCCCCACTGTTGCACGAAAGACGATTGCACCAAAGACGAGCAGCCTTCTGTTATCCGTTTTTGTTTTAATCCGTGAAGAGGTAAAATCTATAGAAATTCATCGGCGAATGAAGGTCCAGTATGGTGATGCATGCCTGTCATTCCAGCAAGCGTTTGAGTGGAGTAGGAAGACTGTTCACGACCGGGTCAAGCACACCAAGTAGTGACCCCAGAGAATTTTTTATTTCTACTCTAGTATAACTAGAATATTCTTCCACTAAATCTTCTTGAACGCAATAAAGAAAAAGCCAACTGGCTTCAGCCCCAAAAGACTCAACTGTACAAGACCATCATAAGGGGAAAATATAACCTCCTATTCAGGACCAATTCGAAAGTGAGCAAAGAAAGGAGTTAAGTTAGCTGCATATCCTTTGCAGGACATCGCAGTCAACCCCATAGTTTTTGGAAGTTTGTAATTTCTTGGCAAGTTTACGTTCAGTAGTTTGCCATTATTTTCTTAACGACCTACATTCATATCTTTGTATGAAAATCAACGCAAGGCGATTTGCTTCCAAATCGCCCGCAGCTGTGTTTCGAACGCGATATGCGGGATTAAGAATTGCGTTCATAACTCCTTCAAAACAGAGAAAGGACAGATAATACAAATCCACAACAACAAAAAACGAGGCTGATGTTTCTGCTTTGTTTCATCTAATAATACAGGACTGACGTTTTTGTTTTGTCTATTTGTACAGGGTTGACTTTGTTATTTTGTTACCATAGTACAGAATTCGCTTTCAAGAACATAATGGTACGATTGTGGGAATCGATTTTAATTATTGTCTGAGGACAATGAGATGGTGAAAAAAAAACTGTTCATCTAATACAGTGGTTCTCAATCTTTTTTGGCCCGTGCACCCTTCACCATATTTTCAGAACGTCATTCCCCCCTTTCGTATTTCCTCCCTAAACATCCCCCCCTCCTTTCCCGCCCCTACATAGTATACGTAATAATGAAAGCTAAATTTAATAGCACATACTAAAACAAGTCTAGACGTCTACATAAAACGTGACTTGCGGTCTACTTACGTTATAAAATGAATTTTAGAAGGGTGAGACATACAGAACCGTAAGTATGAAGGGAAAAACAATATCAAGTAATCGGATCTTGTATTAACGCGATCTTGAAATAATCTTAATCTCCCCTCCCCATCAATCAATCATGTGCCATGCCGGAAAGCGTGGGCGGTCATGATTCGCCATTTCACTCGTCACCAGAGTCGTGGATCAGCTCAGTGTTCCTGTCTCGTCCATGCCATGTGGCCAAGCCATCCAGGTATTTTCCTCTCGGTCTTCCTCTTGGTCTGTTCCCTTCGATCTTGCCAGCTGTCACTAAGTTCTCCAGTCCATTTCTTCTCATAACATGTCCAAAAAATTTTGACTGTCTACGTCTAATTTCTCTAATTAATCTACGATTTTCATTTGTCTCTTGTAGTACTTGGTCATTGGTTTTTCTATCTGTCCATGGTATTCTTTGCATTTTCCTCAGAAACCACATTTCTGCAGCCATCAGATGTTTTTCTGCTTGACTGCACATTGTCCAAGTTTCACATCCATACAAAAGAACAGGCTCTATGTATCCCCTCAACACTCTTTTTCTCGTTTCAATTGACATCATTTTATTGGTCAGAATGTTTTTCATCTTGCTAAAGGCTACTTTCGCAATGGCGATTCTTGTTCTAATCTCTTCAAGGCATCTGCCATCAGATGTTATGACTGTTCCGAGATAATTGAACCGATTCACTTGTTGAAGAATATTCCCATTTACTTGTATATTACATTGTGGTACTTCGTTCTTCCTAGTGACGACCATAACCTGTGTCTTCCTACAATTTAATTCCAACCCCAGCTGCTCACTGTGTACAACAACCGCATCTACTAATTGTTGCAGATCCTGTGCATTGTCTGCAATCAATACTGTATCATCTGCATATCTAATGTTATTGATGTTTCGTCCTCCAATGCTGATTCCATTTAGGTCTTCTACATTTCTGAAAATATTTTCACTGTATAGGGAAAAAAGATCTGGAGACATTACACATCCCTGCCTAACACCTCTCAGGTTGGTATTGTCCTACTTCATTATCAATCCTTATGGCAGCTTGTTGTTTCCAATATATGTTTTTTATAAGTCTAATGTCTTTCCCATCAATTTGTAGATCTGCAAGCATATCCACAATGTTGACATGTCTAACTCTAGTCAAAAGCCTTTGTGTAGTCAATAAAGCAAAGATGTATATCCTTGTTTACTTCTAAAGCACGTTCAATAACTGTTCGCAGCATATACACAGCATTTACTGTACCCTTTCCTTCTACAAAACCACATTGTTCTTCCCCTATTTCAGGTTGTATTTTCTTCCTCACTCTTTGCATGATAATTCGTAACAAAATCTTTGTGATGTGACTCATTATACTAATTGTTCTATGTTGATCACATTCTAAGGTTCCTGATTTCTTTGGGATTGCAATAAATACAGAATTACATAATTCAGAAGGTATATCTCCAATATCATATATAGTGTTCAGCAGTCTAGTAACTTGCTCTAGACCAAATTCTTCTAAAGCTTTAATCATTTCTGTTGTGATGTTATCTGCACCGGGGGCCTTGCCAGCTTTCATATGCTTAAGAACATTTTGAACCTCCATCTTTAAAATTGCTGGTTCTTCATTATTAAATCTAATAGCATACTGTTCATCTCTGTTATCATTATACAGGTCTTTCACATAATCTGTCCACACATGTAGAATCTGATCTTTTTCTATTATGATTTTGCCATCTTTAGTTTTTAGACAGCCAGTTGATGTACTTGTTCTTTTATTAGTAAGTTCCTGAATTCTTTTGTGCACTAATTTGGTATTTTGACTGTTGTGTTGTTTTTCAATTTCTAAGCACTTTTCCTCAAGCCATGATTCTTTTGCCTTCCTACATAATATTCTGACTTGTCTGTGAATTTCTTCATATTTGGCAGGATTATTTTTGTTGAGTCTTCTTGTTTCCCTCCCCATGGAAACCCTAAAATGCCCCCCTGCGTGGGGGGGGGGGGGATTCCCCACCTGTTGAGAACCATTGATCTAATCTCATTGAGCCATGACCTATTATATGCGAAGAAGTAATGCTTGACATCCCTACAGCTGTAAATGCTAACGGTTTACCTTTCCCCTTATCTTACTTAACAAGGCAGCTTGTAGTTCACGCTCGGATCATACAAGTAAGTCTCCATGTCTGCAGAATACGTCATTGTTGTCATCTATCAGCCTAGACTGAGGTTGGATTGGGTTTTCGGGGGTGGATTGATTGACCAATCTGAGCCAGGACTGGTGTGTTACAATGAGAGCAGAGGAATGTTGTCCGTTAACCAGAGGAAAGTAAACTAAAATGTTTATTTTAATAAGTACTCCTCCATGTATCGTGGTCGATTCTAAGTATTCAAAAACTCGCCATGTTCGTAAATTTTATTACACCAAGCAGAGCGGTAGACAGACATGTTCTCCCAAGTTTCAAAGTCGCAGTTTTTCATTGAGGCTTTCAGTGTGTTCTTTTATCGCTTTCTTCTATTCTTACTGCTACACCAGAATGTATAATATATAGCAACAAGTCACTCAGTACGAAACAACTTATCATATGTTTATTGTTTACCATATAAATAATGTGTTTGTCTGTATTCTGTGTGTACAAGATAGTTTATATTTTAATACACAATACTCATATTGTTATTATAACTCTTTCAATTTTGTGTTATCATTAACACTTTTAACGATTGTATATTTATTATTTTAAAATACAACTCCAAGGCATATATATATATATATATATATATATATATATATATATATATATATATATATATATATATATATATATATATAATTATAGAAGCATCTTCGTGGGATAAGCACAATTAATGCAATTAATATTTTTTAATGTAATCGAAAGAAATGCATGAAATAAAATAGATATGGAAACAAACACTAGAAAATAGAACAAGGGAATGCTATCGAAGCAGAGACCTACTAAAGGTCTATGATGTATTAGAGCCATCGCAGTTTGTAGGTCTGCAGACACGGAGGTATAGATGGCCAATCTTATCCTCCCTTAGTGAACCCTCGTCCGATCGCCCTCATCGCATTATCAGCATATCTTGCACTCTTTTAAGTTACGATAACCTCGTTTTATCCTTGGCATCCCTCGGAAGGACAGAGTAACTAACACTTAAATGTCACACAATGGTCTAACGACCATGCACACACTTCTTTGAAAGTATATAATGCTATGGCTTAGTTATGTAAACCGCATGCCAAATGGGTGCATTCCAAAGGACATTCTCAATTGGCAGCTGGAAAACGGAGCATACAATTTGGACATTCACAGCCACGATTCAAAGATGCCGCTGAGCACTGCGGTTGCGTTATTCACGGAAAAGATAATGTTTTAGAAAAATAGTTCGGTCAGTTGTGTCCCAGCGCATTGTCTGAACATTGTAGAATCGCACTTACGACAGTGTCATAGACGAAAGGAGTTCTTTAGTCGTTCTTTAGTCGTCTTCATCTGTCTCTGCAAGTGTGGGAAGAACGGGGCTTCGGGGTATAGGCGGGGTATTTGGAGAAACCACACCCCCGCCTCCACTTCCACTGCTGCTTCCACTAAGTGTGCGGCTGGGAGAGACAGCTGGGCTGTTGACTTGGAAAGCATCCAGCCACTGCTCCAACGAAGACAGCTCGGGGACTTCAAATTCAATGACATTACCGGAGTCACAGTGTCCAGCCACGATAAAGCGGCCCAGGCAGTTCCCGGGCATGACCCTGGAGTGGCGCATGTTAATGTACGTAGGCTTGGTGGTGTAGATGGGGTCCCGGGTGATCACCGCAAAGTGCTCGCTGTTACATCGGTACACCTTCACAAACACCGACACTTTCGGACTGGAAGGTGGAGTTGGCGAAGCAGATGATGACGAAGAGACAGGCGACGGCCATTGATGTGCCGAAGATGGCGGAGATGCCCCGAATTGAAAGGGCATGGTGGGAGACTGCGTTGGCGATGTGACAGGCGATCTAGAAGGAGGTGATCAAAATATAATTACTTCTGGCATGACAAATGAGATACAACCTTCCCGAATGTACTTTATGTTTGTCATCATGATATGACGATGATGCAGATGACGAAACGACTGCTGGCGTCTGAAACACATCGTTATCCATATCGTCATCTGGTAAGAAATCTGATCCCTCCACGTCTTGTTCATCCGGGGGGCAAATTGTTATATGAGGCGGAATTGGCTTCAGTGACGGTTTGACGGAGTAGCATTTCTTGTGATCTGACATTGTATCCGATCGCTTGCCTTCGAGAATATGGATGTCTTTATGTGTATCCTCGGTGGAAATGTGGAGGCTCGAGTTCATGTTGCTGGTGATACAATTGTAGGTGTAAGTGTCCTTCGGTGGGCTTGTCAGCATGATCTGTTATGACACTTTGAGATGCCCGTATGCTAACCTTGAATGAAGAAGAAAAAAAAAGGAAATTAATTTAGTTGATCTGTATATGTAAAACACTTAACTATGTTGATAAAGTTAAATACTTAAGGGCAATCATAACATGACATTGAAGATAAAGAGATTAAAAGCAGAACAGATCAAAGCTGCATGTCAGGAAATGAAAAGTTTATTATGCAATAAGTTACTGTCATTGAATGTAAGAAAGAGAGTGCTGAAATGTTATATAGTATGTGCTTTGTTGTATCCTATGCAATAAATCATTAGCACTGAATGTAAGAAAGATAGTGCAGAAATGTTATATAGAATTTGCTTTGTTGTATCCTATGCAATAAATCATTAGCACTGAATGTAAGAAAGAGAGTACTAACATGTTATATACAACTTGTTCTGTTTTATAGCAGTGAAACATGGAACGTGAATGAACAAATTAGGACGAGCTTGGAATCAACGGAAATGTGGTTTCTGAAACGAATGCTGCGAATTCCTTGGACTGCTAGAGTAACAAACAGCGACTGACTGGAAGAGGCTAATGAAAATAGGACATTAAATGCAGCTATCCAAAGAGACAAACAGCGTTATTTGGTCATATCTTGAGATGAGGGACGATGGACAACATCGTGACCACCGGAAAGATCAGTGCGAGAATAGAAAGAGGTAGTCCAATAGAAATGATGCTGGATGGACATGAGACAGTGGCATGAGGGAATATCATCAGCAGAGTTGATCCAGAGCACCAAGAGCGGAGATATGTGGCGAAACATGAACGCCTACGCCAGCTGGCTAGGCACATGATGAGGATGATGCATATGTGTACGAAATGTTGGTCTATTCAGTCACACCTAAATAACACATGGTTTTACTCTTCAAGGATATGGAAATGCCCCATGTTGTGTCCAGTATTTTTCACACTCTCTGAGTTTTCGTATAATTCAAAACAGTGTTTCCTGTAGTACATCTAAATAATGCAGATACAAACACTAGATTGCATAGTTTATTGCCTGGCATGTCTCGCAGCATCTCGTCAGGTGCACACTGCAGAAGTCACTCAACAGAAAACAAAGCCAAATAAATAATCCATCACGGTGAAATATACACCGCGCATCTTCCTCATGATAATTTAAACTGTATACCACGGTAATGTTAAACCAATTAACAAGACAATGTATAGTTCTATATAAGATATTCTTTACAGGAGTCGCGGTCAGCCACAACATTGTTTTGGCTCTTTGTGACTTCTCGGCAAGCATTAAGTTCAATAATTTGCCATTGCTTGCTTTTTGAACGACTGGCAATCATGCAATGTTTTGGAAATCAACGCAAGACGTCTGCTTCAAAGGCGTAGGTAGCTGTGTTTCGAACGCGGTATGCGTTATTACGAATTGCGTTCGTAACAACTTGGCCACCGAGAGGGCCCCAGACACTGTATATCGTAACACCTTCACCACCTAGAGGGCCCCAGACACTGTATATCGTAACTCCTTCACCCCTAGCCCCACCAATGTATATCGTAATACCTTCACCATCTAGAGGGCCCAGGACACTGTATATCGTAACACCTTCACCATCTAGAGGGCCCCAGACACTGTATATAGTAAATTCTTCACCACCTAGAGGGCCCCAGACACTGTATATCGTAACACCTTCACCACCTAGAGGGCCCCAGACAATGTATATCGTAACACCTTCACCATCTAGAGGGCCCCAGACACTGTATATCGTAACTCCTTCACCACCTAGAGGGCCCCAGACACTGTATATCGTAACTCCTTCACCACCTAGAGGGCCCCAGACACTGTATATTCGTAACTCCTCACCACCTAGAGGGCCCCATACACTGTATATCGTAACTCCTTCACCACCTAGAGGGCCCCAGACACTGTATATCGTAACACCTTCACCACCTAGAGGGCCCCAGACACTGTATATCGTAACTCCTTCACCACCTAGAGGGCCCCAGACAATGTATATCGTAACACCTTTCACCACTAGAGGGCCCCAGACACTGTATATCGTAACACCTTCACCACCGAGAGGGCCCCAGACACTGTATATCGTAACACCTTCACCACCTAGAGGGCCCCAGACACTGTATATCGTAACACCTTCACCATCTAGAGGGCCCCAGACACTGTATATCGTAACTCCTTCACCACCTAGATGGCCCCAGACACTGTATATCGTAACACCTTCACCACCGAGCGGGCCCCAGACACTGTATATCGTAACACCTTCACCACCGAGCGTGGTCCAGACACTGTATATCGTAACTCCTTCACCACCTAGAGGGCCCCAGACACTGTATATCGTAACCCCTTGCCACCGAGCGGGGTCCAGACACTGTATACCATAACCCCTTGCCACCGAGCGGGGACCAGACACTGTATATCGTAACACCTTGCCACCGAGCGGGCCCAGACACTGTATATCGTCCCCAACCCCCAACCCCAAAAACCCCCCATTAGGGGAAAAGGGAAAAACCCCCCCAAACCCCCCCCAAACCCGACCCTCCCCCCAAAAACCCCCAACCCCCCCCTTTTTTTCAAACCCCAACGAGGCCCCAAAGGGGAAATATCGTCCCTTCCCCCGAGGGCCCCCCCCAAAAAAACCCCCCCCCGGGGGGAACATGTAAAATTCCTTCCCCGGGGCCCCAACTTTATAACCCCCTTGGGCCCCCGGGGGGGGGTCCAAAAAAAAAAAAAGGGGGGGGTCGAATGAAAATTTAACATTGAAAAAAATGCCTTTTTTAAAAAGTTAAAACCCCAACAATCAAACCCCAATAAGGAGCATTAATTTTAAATTTTAAAGGGGGGGCCCCCAAAGACTGTATTTTTTCCCTTCAATGGGGCCCCCTTTTTAAAAAATTTAACCCCAGAGGGAAAATTTTTTAAATCCTTCAAAACCTAAGGAAAATTATACGTAATCCCCCCGGGGGCCCCGAAACTGATTCCCCTTAACCGGGGCCCCAAACATTTTTTTTCCCCATCCCCCAAAAATCAAATCCCACCACCTGGGGGCCCCCAGAAAGGAAAAACACCTTCAAAACCCCAAAGCATATCTAAATTAAAACCCGGGGGGCCCCCAAACTAAAAATTTACCCCTAAAGAAATGTATATGAATACCTTCCCGAGGGCCCCAGCATTTAAATCAAAACCCACATTAGGGGCCCCAGAACGTTTAGAAATTTTTCCCCATAGGGGGGAAAAATGATACGAAACCTACCACCAAACCCACATTTACTAAATTACCTTTGGGGGGCCCCCCAAAATTAATTCGAATTTCAACCAAGGGGGCCCCCGAGTATCTAAAAATTCACCACCTGACCCCAGTTTTTTTTGTCATTCCCTGGGGGGCAAAAATTAACAACAAAAACCCCACCGTTTTAAAACATTTCCCCTCTAAAAAACTGTATAAGAAAATTTACCAAAACCCCGACATGTATATGAAAAAAACCCCCCAAGGGGCCCAAAAATGTTTTTTTAACCTTCCCTCAAGGGGGCCCAAAAATTATTCTCTTTTTTCCCCCCCGAGGGCCCCAGCATGTTTCGAACCCTCCCCTAGAGGGCCCGAAGGGTTTTTTTTTCCCCCCGGGCCCCCCAAAACCTTTTTCGACACCTTAAAACACCCCCAGCCGAATGTAAAAACCCTTCCCCAAAGGGGGCCAAATTTTTTAAACCCTTCACCACCCTAGGGGGCCCAGACATGTAATCACCCCTTCCCACCAGGGCCAGACACGTATACCAAAACCCCCTTCCACCGGGGGGGCCAGACCTGTATATTCGACACCTTCCCACCGAGGGCCCCCCAGACACTGTATATCGTAACCCTTCACCACCTAGAGGGCCCCAGACACTGTATATCGTAACACCTTCACCACCTAGAGGGCCCCAGACCACTGTATATCGTAACTGCTTCACCACCTAGAGGGCCCCAGGACACTGTATATCGTAACTACCTTCACCACCTAGAGGGCCCCAGACACTGTATATCGTAACTCCTTCACCACCTAGAGGGCCCCAGACACTGTATACGTAACATCTTCACCACCTAGAGGGCCCCAGACACTGTATATCGTAACTCCTTCACCACCTAGAGGGCCCCAGACACTGTATATCGTAACACCTTTACCATCTAGAGGGCCCCAGACACTGTATATCGTAACACCTTCACCACCTAGAGGGCCCCAGACACTGTATATCGTAACACCTTCACCATCTAGAGGGCCCCAGACACTGTATATCGTAGCTCCTTCACCACCTAGATGGCCCCAGACACTGTATATCGTAACACCTTCACCACCGAGCGGGCCCCAGACACTGTATATCGTAACACCTTCACCACTCGAGCGATGGTCCAGACACTGTATATCGTAACTCCTTCACCACCTAGAGGGCCCCAGACACTGTATATCGTAACCCCTTGCCACCGAGCGGGGTCCAGACACTGTATACCATAACCCCTTGCCACCGAGCGGGGTCCAGACACTGTATATCGTAACACCTTCGCCACCGAGCGTGGTCCAGACACTGTATATCGTAACACCTTCACCACCTAGAGGGCCCCAGACACTGTATATCGTAACACCTTCACTACCTAGAGGGCCCCAGACACTGTATATCGTAACTCCTTCACCACCTAGAGGGCCCCAGACACTGTATATCGTAACTCCTTCACCACCTAGAGGGCCCCAGACACTGTATATCGTAACTCCTTCACCACCTAGAGGGCCCCAGACACTGTATATCGTAACTCCTTCACCACCTAGAGGGCCCCAGACACTGTATATCGTAACTCCTTCACCACCTAGAGGGCCCCAGACACTGTATATCGTAACACCTTCACCACCTAGAGGGCCCCAGACACTGTATATCGTAACTCTTTCACCACCTAGAGGGCCCCAGACACTGTATATCGTAACTCCTTCACCACCTAGAGGGCCCCAGACACTGTATATCGTAACACCTTCACCACCTAGAGGGCCCCAGACACTGTATATCGTAACACCTTCACAACCTAGAGGGCCCCAGACACTGTATATCGTAACTCCTTCACCACCTAGAGGGCCCCAGACACTGTATATCGTAACACCTTCACCACCTAGAGGGCCCCAGACACTGTATATCGTAACACCTTCGCCACCGAGCGTGGTCCAGACACTGTATATCGTAACGCCTTCACCACCTAGAGGGCCCCAGACACTCTATATCGTAACCCCTTGCCACCGAGCGGGGTCCAGACACTGTATACCATAACCCCTTGCCACCGAGCGGGGTCCAGACACTGTATATCGCAACCCCTTGCCATGGAGTGGCTGAAACCAGCGTATATCGTAACTATACCGAAAGGCAATGAATGAATCACCCAAAATAAACGAGAAGTAGATTGTGAGCTTTACTAAAACACGACTACAAGAGACAAATTGGACGTTGCGGCCAAAGCCTTCGTCAGCACAGGACAAACAGATACAAACCAACACAAAACTACATGAAACACACTATGACAATATTAAACTATTAAACTAATTAAAATTAAATGTACTCATCTGAATTCTGTGTCCTGGCTTGGAAAGTCTGACACGCGTAGGGCGCCAGTGGATCAATAGGATATATTAGGATATACAATAGGATATATATATAATAGGACCTATACCGAAAGGCGCAGCTGACGACTAATAATAATGCAACTTGCGTTAGTTGACACTGACAACGATGTTACTTAGTTAGGCTGCTGGCTGAAGACTCTGAGTGAAGAGGGAAGATGATCATAGCGGCCACTTTAGCTGGGAAAAAGCCACGAAGAATATGGCTGGAAACCAGACATGCATTCTGCGCAGGTTGTTGAGAAAGTACAAGGAGGCTAAGTAGATTGATAAGTATTTTTGTACCACTAGCTGTACATGAAGAACAAGCGTGTACTAATGGAGTTCATCCACAAGAGAAAGGCTGAGAAGTCCAAATCAAACATTCTTAGTTCTCAGGCTGAGGTGCTTAGACAGAAGGTTAAAGAGGCTCGTCGCAGGTTGAGAAGCGCATTGCACTGAAAACAGAAGAGATGTTGAAGAACATTGAGGAACCCAAGAAATAATCGATACACTAAAGTGTCATAATCAGTTAGAATATATAATTGCTTCAGTAGGACTTGCTTTATGCATGCAAGAAGGAGTTATAATCTTTAACGATAACGTTTTATAGAATTAACGCTGCAAAAATACTAGGACAATAACGGATAGTTTTCAAACGGCGTAGTCTGAGAAGATATAAAATCATAAAGATATATTTAAATTCAAAACAATGTTTTCCCGAAGTGAGTTTGAATAAAGAACACGCAAAAAAAACACACACACACACACACACACACACACACACACACACTACGACACGCACGCACGCACGCACGCACACACACACAAACACACACACACACTCAGAGAGAGAGAGAGAGAGAGAGAGAGAGAGAGAGAGAGAGAGAGAGAGAGAGAGAGAGAGAGAGAGAAAGAGAGAGAGATTTATTAACTAGCAATTTCGTTGAATCTCGCCAGGAACGTACTGCAGAAATCACACAAGATAAACAAAATCAATAACATAGTTCGATACAGTTAATCTTGTATGATTTCTTGGCACATGTTACGTCCAGTAGTTTGCCATAGCTTTTTGAATGACCGGTACTCTGTGACGAAGGGGTTACGAACACAATTAGTAATCCCGAGTTCTAAACACACCTTGCGATTTGGAAGCAGACCGCCTCGCGTTGGTTTTTAATACAATGGTATGTGTGCCGGTCATTCAGAAAGCAATGACAAACTAATGAACGTAAACTTGCCAAGAAATCACCAGCAGCTAAATATGCCGGGGTTGACTGCAACGTCCTGTAAAGGATATGCATTTGACTAACCCAAATTCACTATGTTCTTAACAGCAGTGACGGAGTGAATTGGCGATTGATAGACTAGAGAATATAAAGTAGGGCAACGGATCACTTTCATCGTCTCATGGCGAATGTACACCAACAGTTGTGTTTGAAGCCTTGGTGATGTCTTCAACAGTTTAGTCATGTTTTCAGTTTATGTTATCATTGTAAGTTATTGATATCTGCGACCGTTAACCCGTGCACGGTAACTTTAAATTATCAATTCATAACGAAAAATGCATAACGGACAAACGGAACGACAGTTAATAAATCGAGTAACTGAACAAATATCAGAATGAGGGAAAAGAGAGTTAATCAGTTTTCAGGACGACTGCCGTCGACATGTCATAAAGTCACGAAGTTGACAATTTTTCAACAACTATTAATTTGCGGCGATGAAGTTAACAAAGCAAAGACGTATCGTATTTTGTAAGCGACGAACAATAAACGATTACTCGAATATGCTAGAGACTCTAGCCATTTGGCATTTAACAACCAGTGTTGTGAAGTGTGAAAGACTTAATGGCGATTCTGCGATTATCATGAGGATAAGAAATGCTTCACATTCTAACAGTGTCGGTGACTATATGTGTTATGTATTTCAACTAAAATATGATTAATCTATTCACTGTGGTATATAACTCTGCAGTCTGAACCACCGACTCTCATAAAGCATTTACAGAACATGGCAGTCAACCCCATCATTTTTTGGCTCTTGGTGATTCCTTGACAAGTTTACAATCAGTAGTTTGCCAATGCTTTCGGAACAACCGACACATATACCTACATGAAACCAAATAACCTGTAGCTGTGTTTCCAACCCGGTATCCGGGCCTGCGAATTGTGCCCGTAACCCTTGGCTACAGCGCCGGTTACGCTCATACCATTGTGAAAATCAACAGAAGGCGGCCTACTTTCAAATCGCTGGTGGCGGATTTTGAACACAATGTGTCGGTATTATGAACAAGCTTTCACTGCCCGTATGACACAAAGGTTGACTAGAGCTGTATGAATAGGAAAGCTCAAGACTTCCCTGTCTTACACCGCAAGGTACTACAGGCTGTCGATGTCAGATGACAGTGAAATCGGCAAATGCTGGGGATATTTTAAAATGTATGTAACGTTTGCTCGCTTTAAACTCAGGCGTAGTACATACACGAGCGACTACTTCTAGTGCACTGGACTTATTTTTGCGTGTGGATTAACTTTCCTTGTTACCAGTGTCCCTCGCCACCAGGCGAACCCACTCCGACTTCTAAGGTACTTGTAATTTACCCCCCCCCCCCCTTCCAAGTCAAGGACGAGAAGTCAATAATTTAGCCCTACTGGCCGGTATAGGGGCTGAACCCGCTATTTCGGCATCACCATATCGGAAGTTTAAGTACAAGCGAACTTTTCCATTCGGCCATGCTGACCTACTATGCTGAAGATTGAAACCAGACTATTACATTGGCAAGGCAGGCATGCTAAGTTACGGCGGCTTAATTATCAGACAAGCTTGGCTTTTAACAGAGTGAAATATTTACAAGAAAATGTGCAAATATGTCGTTGAGACAAATAAACATCATCATGAAAAAAATAAAAAACATGCAATCGTTGCAGAAAAGTTGAGGAAAATATGATTTTCTTATCAACATTATTAAGTGTGTCGTGATGACCTCAAGATGTATTTATCTTCAGGCTTCTATTCTTCCTGGATTTTAATCTTGTTGCCTGAAGTGAGTTGAGTCAAGAACCGACATCACAACACTCAGGACATTCTCGTACTTGCTCAGTCCTCATCTTCACCAGCCAGCGAAGAGTCCCAGTACTGAAGGTCCCAGTTGTAGTTTGTAGTCTGATTATGTGTATGTATGACCTTTCCTCGGAGTGCTAATTATCGGTCAGCTCCTCTGGTGCCTCCTTGCCATGTCATTCTCTCTAGACTATGATGATTTATCTGTTCTTCCACACTATACACGTGACCACAAAGGGCTCTTACCACATCTGCCTTATCATGCTCCAGTACATCACCAAACAGGTGCAGACCCAGCCGATCTGTCGGCCTGCTCGTCTCCCACAACACCAGCATGTCCAGGGGAAAAGATCCAGGCGATGTTACATATCTTTTGAGTTGAAGCATACCACTCTGCCCGAAAGCATGTCTGTCTTCAACTTTCTCGGCATGTTCTGTGAGTCCGTTAAATCACCTCATGTGTTTTGTTTGTCCTCAATCCTTAAAGTCGCTTAAAAGTCGGCAGGGTCGACTTCATTGCACCGGGTTTTATCCCATATGACTGAGTTCCTTCCGCAGCGCGGGCTGCCGAAAGCGTTCGAACAAAACACGAACTCCGTAGCTCCAGCGACGATCCCATAAGTCTCCGAACAAATGCACTCGTGAACCGAACGAAGCGGCCCGAAATCGAACCCACAATCTTCGGAGCCCGAGCCAGACGGCTTGACCACTTCGTACTCAAGCCAGCGGACCGCAGCTGTGACTGCCTCCACCTCCATTCTCAGAATAGATGTTGTGATAATCTTGTTGCCTTAGAGGGCTGGTGTATCCCAATGATCCAAAGATATAGCCGATGATGGAATAGATACTGGAAACGTCACCCAACTGGTCGAAATGTAGAGACCAGATAAAGTGAAATACTTGAACCTCATGTCTGGTAGTAGACTGCACCCAGTCAAGGCACGGGAAAGCAAACCCGAAAGAAACGACAGAAGAAATCAGAAGTACCTGACCACAAGCTTATTGAAATAGTGTTTGTGGTTGGATTCGGTTTTCATTGTTTCAGCTATATTGTTTCTCTATTTTCATTGTTTCAGCTATTACAGGGGTGGGCAAACTACGGCCCGCGGGCCGCATGCGGCCCGCCAAGTGATTTTATGCAGCCCGCGAGGACATTTAGAAATAAAATTTGTAAATTCGTTTTGAAGTTATTTTGTTGAATTTTTCAGAATTTCATGTACCGTTATGATGAGTGTCTATAACAAACGTAAGATTGAAGATGAATGCCGTGTTTTTAATGATGAATGGACAACTAAGTACTGTTTTATAAAAGTTGGTAGCAAATCAGTTTGCTTGTTGTGTCGTGAGTCAGTGACCGAAGAGAAGGAAAGGAAATGCCTTGAGTTGGTGAAAAATTTGGAGAAACAGCAAACTGTTTTCACTAAACAGTCTTCAATTCAAGATGCTGCAACTGAAGCTAGCCTTGTGCTGTCACACATAATTGTAAAACAGAACAAGCCATTTTCTGATGGCGAGTTCATCAAGGAATGTTTGCTAGATGCAGCAAACATTATGTGTCCAGAACCCAAAAAAAAAAAAAAGATTTGACAACATTTCTTTATCAAGGAGAACTGTGGTCAGACGTGTTGACAAGATCAGTGACAATTTGATGCATAAACTTCAAGATGCAAGTAAAACAATTTTTGTGGTACTCTCTTGCATTGGGTGAGAGTACCGATGTACATGATACTGCCTACTTATTGATATTTATACGTGGAATAAACACTTCTTTCAAACTGACTGAAGAGTTACTGAGTGTTGAGTCACTCAAAGACACAACCACAGGCCATGATATATTCAGTGCTGTTACTAACTGTATTGAAAGAACTGGGTTGGTTTGGAACAAGAGGGCAAGTGTTACAACTGACGAAGCTCGTGCTTTGACTGGAAAAAATGTAGGTCTGGTAAAGTTGATAAGTGATAAGATTAAAGCATAATATCCAGACCACACATTATTACCACTTCACTGTGTGATTCATCAAGAAAGTATGTGTAAAACTGTTTTGAATATCAAGCATGTTATTGACCCAGTTGTCAGTGTCATCAACCTCATCAGATCAAGAGGACTTAATCACAGACAGTTCAAGTCATTACTTGACGATTTGGAAACTGAACATTCCGATGTCCTGAACCACACCAATGTTCGATGGCTGAGTCTCGGCAAGGTTTTGAGGCGAGTGTGGGAACTCAGAGAAGAAATAGTGATGTTCCTAGAGATGAAGGGCATTGCATGTGACTTTAATACTAACATTGTCAATAAAGAGTGGCAGTTGGACTTTATGTTTGCCATCTAAATTACGGAAAAGTTAAATGAACTGAATGTCAAATTTCAGGGCAATGGTGTGTTTGCGCATGAATTGTATGTATAAGTAAAATCATTTCAGGCAAAACTCTCACTGTTCTCCAGACAAGCAAGTGAAAAAAGATTTTGTCACTTCCCTTTGCTGAAACAAGAAACCATTTCTGGTGAAATGACTGAAAAATACAAAGCCCAATTAGATGCATTGATTGAAGAATTTGGATGGAGATTCAAAGATTTCAAGAAATTAGAGCCATAGTTCAATATTCTCAGTTCACCTTTTTAGTGCAGAGTCCACAGAGGACATTCAGTTGGAGCTGCTTGACTTACAAGCAGATCATGACCTGAAAGAGAAATTCAAGACAGATGGTTTGCTGGATTTCTATGGATCTTTATCACAAGAATCATTTCCCAACTTGAAAAACTTTGCAGCTAAACTTTTATCATTATTTGGATCAACATACATTTGCGAACAAGCATTCTCTTGCTTGAAGATCAACAAATCTAAGAATAGGTCTTTATTGTCGGACTGCAACTTGCATGCTGTCAGGCGAATTTCAACAAGTAAACTTGCTCCAGATTTCAAGAATATTGTCACAAATTACAGGCAGTTACATACATCTCATTAGAAATCAAC
This sequence comes from Cepaea nemoralis, assembly GCA_014155875.1. Taxonomy (NCBI): domain Eukaryota; kingdom Metazoa; phylum Mollusca; class Gastropoda; order Stylommatophora; family Helicidae; genus Cepaea; species Cepaea nemoralis. The sequence goes on along the minus strand of JACEFZ010025554.1, from coordinate 41,505 downwards.
AACTGTAGTGACAATGTAGTCGCTGTGTGTCTAAATTAAAGCCATTGATAGATAATAAAGAATATTTGTTATAATAACAAGTTGTAAAATCGTGTTAACAAATTAGTAAAAAGTTTTGTCCATATTGTCAAATATAATGTATAAGTGTATAAATAAAATAAAATTGCAATAATTAGTTATTTATACTGCTTAATAACCTATAAATAAGTAATAATTACTTATTGTGATAGGTTGCTGTAAACAAAATGGATATATATATATATATATATATATATATATATATATATATATATATATATATATATATATATATATATATATATATATATATATTTGCGGCCCGCCAATAGCTTTACATTTGTCAATGCGGCCCTCCGAACGAAAAGTCTGCCCACCCCTGATCTATTATGTTTCTCATTTCCCATTACATTTCAATAATCTATCGTATTAAGTTGCTGATTACTTTCTGTATAACAATAAACATGTTTTTAAATGGGGGGATTCGATGCATTTTCTGCATTACAGTAATCATATGTTTTGAGCATATCTACATTTGTCCTGTTGGCATCAGGATAGGGTCTTCAAGAAAGAAATCATAAAAGCCTTAGGAAGAAACACTACAACCTAGTCCCCAATATGGAGGATGGACGGTTGAGCTGTTAAGGCCTTTGGAATGTATATGCTTGAGGCTACGGTTTGCTTACGCATTTTGTTCATCTCGGCCTGGTAGTGCATGGTTCCGTCGCCCTGCTACTGAGCTGAGTGCGTGGAGCGACCTATGGACTGTAAATTTCGTGTAGAGCAGTGTTTCCCAACCTTTTTTGTGCCATGCCCCACTTAAGCCTTTCTAAAATTCATATTGCCCCCCTCCCCCGCCCCACGCCCCACCCCCCTCAACATATACATTATTTTTAATATTCAAAAATTGAAATGTTCACTAAAGAAACTTAAATGATAGGTTTTAGGAAGAAATCACTAGGTAATTATTGAGCAAACACAGTAAGTAAATTTTCAAAACATATAATGGAGAACTGAAATTCAAGTACAAAATAATTTTAATGAAAGATTTTTCTATATTATTTTAATTATTAGTAATTATTTATTATTTAAATTTAGTGAGATCCTTCGCTTGATGCTTGCTGCAAAGAGATCTTATGTCAGGTTCCAATTTAGTTAACTTCAGTCTCAAGTCTCCCCGTTTTGTTATATTCAGCCGATTTCTTCCATTTTCGAATTGCCCCCCTTAACAGTCGAATTGCCCCCCTGTGGGGCGTGGGCCCCACTTTGGGAAACACTGGTGTAGAGTGTTTTTACATCTGCCCGCGGTTGTTTGTAGCGTGTACTGCATGTTCAGAAAAATGGCGTCCGGTCGGTAGCTCAACTAACTGGGCTGTCTTATGCTGTAATGTGTGGCTGCTGGATTTTTAGTGACCGCTGCTTCCATCGACGATGAACTGTATTTTTCGTGGCGGGCTTTTGTGTTGGCATTCTGGCAGTGGTATATGTATTGTATACCTGTGCGGCCTGTTGTTTTAATGACACTCCAGTCTGTTCCACTTTTCAAATGGGACAGTGAGGAGTATACTGTGTAATATTCAGTGGCAGGGAACGGAGCAAGATGAGCTAACCAACCAACCAACCAACCAACCAACCCACCCACCCACTCACTCATTCACTGACTGACTGACTGACTTACTGGTTGTCTGACTGACTGGCTGACTGACTGACTGACTGACTGACTGTCTGACTGACTGACTGACTGACTGACTGACTGACTGACTGACTGACTGACTGACAGGCACCCTTCCATCTTGACAGACGATAGTTTGTAAAATGGGGTTATCTCTCCATAACACAAAGCCTGGGCTGAATTTAGAGACCATGTGTTGCCCATGCAGCATGATCCTTCTCTAGGCCTGCCTAGTTTATTCCAGAGGAAAGGTAACACCAATACGTCTGGAACAAAACAAGCTGCAGAAGCTGCCGGATCAACAAAGCAATGCTCTAACTGTCCGCCTGACGGAGCTTCAATCCTAGGACCAGTTGCCAATCAAGGCTTAGGGCCTGATCTGCCCTGCCATGACATTCGGTCTTTAGGTTGCATTTCCTCGCACTAGGATAAGGCTTGTACCCTCCCTATTGCGCACTTCCGCTCGAAGCCGTCGGCACAATGTGGGGTTTCGGGTTTGGTAAGCGTCGCCCAACATTAGACGCTAACAGAAGCAGGTAGTACCGTCTACTGTCATACGGTAGCTCAGTCATATCTAACTAAGACCTGAATATTAAATTAATATAATCTGAAAGTAACCACACCTAAGAAAATCCTACCTAATCTATTTCAGCGAATATAACCTGAAATGATATATATATATATATATATATATATATATATATATATATATATATATATATATATATATATATATATATATATATATATATATATATGTATATATATATATATATATAGTCCTCTAAAAAGTACTGGAGAGTTTTGGTCATAGACCATAACTTTATGAAGGGAAAATCCCAACTGCACCTCCCCGCGGTAGAGGATGGAAACACACCACGGTGTGGCTAACACAGCTCTGGGGACCGAGTATCCACCGGAATAAGTGGATAACTCTGCAGCTGAGCAGAGCAGGGCACTCACTTGTCCTGACAGTCGGAAATGGCTGTCAAAGGCAGAGGTAAAAGACCACCATGTGAATGTGGAAGGCAAGGGGAAACCACCACATTATCTTCCCAAGACTTCATGGCAAAACATATATCAGAGTTAGTGAACGACGTTAATGGCTGTCTTAGGACATCCTCGTCCGGTAGGGACAGTCATGAGCCACAGGTGACACCAGACCGTCATCCAGCTACTGATGGCAAAATCATAACTAAAATAAATAAATTTAGAGTAGGAACATGGAATGTTAGGACATTAAATGAGCTAGGAAAGTTGACCAATGTTCTAAGAGAGATGGATAGCATGAAAATGAATATACTAGGCGTTAGTGAGATGAGATGGAAGGGATCGGGCAAAATTATAGCTGACAATCACACAATAATTTATTCTGGAGGGGATACACATGAAAAAGGTGTAGGAATAATATTAGATGAAAAAACAGCCAAGTCAATTAATGGATACTGGTGTATTTCAGATAGAGTTATTATGGTAAAAATCAAAGGCAAACCAATAGATATAAATATTATACAAGTATATGCACCAACAACAAGCAGTAGTGATGAAGAAATACAACACTTTTATGACGAAATAGAAATGGTGATGGCTCAAATTGGATCACAAGAAATAAAAATAATACTTGGTGATTTTAATGCAAAAGTAGGAAAGGGAAAAATGGAGGATGTAGTGGGGAATTATGGTTTAGGTACAAGAAATGAAAGAGGGGAAAAGCTAATAGAATGGGCAAATATCAATGATATGATAATTGGAAACACATGGTTTAAACACCATAAAAGACGACTGTACACATGGAAAAGCCCTGATAAGAAAATACGCAACCAAATTGACTACATACTAATTAATAAAAGATTTAGAAATGCTTTAATTAATGTAAAGACAATGCCTGGTGCTGACTGTAATAGTGATCATGTACCACTATGTGGACAAATAAAAGTAAGATTAAAGAGAGGGGAAAAAATGGTTAAGAACATGAGACTTAATAAAGAGGTTCTGAAAATAGATAAAGAAATGCAAGAACAATACAGAGTGACTGTGAAAAATAGGTACAGTGCAATAGCTAAAATACAGAGTATAAATGAACAATGGGAAATGTTAAGGGACTCCATTCATCAAACTAGCAAAGAAGTATTACCGGAGAGAGGCAAAACAGCTAAGAAAAAATGGATGAATGAAGAAATCTTAAAACTGATGGACAAAAGAAAACAGAGTAAAAATGACAAACAAGAATACGCTAAGATAAATAAAGAAATAAAAGATAAATGTGGGAAGGCTAAAGAAAGTTGGTTAAACGAGCAATGCAAAAGAATGGAATTAAATTCCATTAAAGATACAAAAAGTATGCACAGACAAATCAGTGAGCTTACAGGAAGAAAAATAAGAATAAATACAGGGTGTTTGAAATCAAAAACAGGAAAGATATTATTAGAGGAAGGTGCTATAATGAAGAGGTGGAATGAGTATATAAGAGAATTATATGATGGAGAAAGGGAAGAATTAACAGAAGATAGTAACTTAGAAGGTCCACCTATTCTGAAAGAAGAAGTCGCTGACGCTATGAAACGTATGAAGAAAGGAAAAACAGCTGGGCCAGATGAAATCACAATAGAAGAATTAGAAGTATTGGGAGAATTTGGAGTAGATATATTAACCAAAATGTTGAATGATATTTACAGCAGTGGATATTTACCCAGTGATATGCTGAGATCTGTATTTATAGCTATACCAAAAAGACCAGGAGCAATTGATTGTGAAGATTTTCGTACAATTAACCTTATAAACCATATCACTAAGCTTCTACTCAGAATCATAATGAAAAGAACCAAAAAGAAAATAAAAATGGAAATTAGTGAAGAACAGTATGGATTTGTGGAAGGAAAGGGAACAAACAATGCAATTTATACATTACGGACACTAATAGAAAGGTCAATAGAGAAACAGAGAGACATATATTTGTGTTTCATAGATTATACTAAGGCATTTGATAAAGTAAAACATGATGAACTGATTAAAATGTTGGAAGATATCAACATTGATGGAAAAGATTTAAGAATAATAAAGAATGTTTACTGGAACCAAGTAGCAGCAATTAAAATGGGAAATAAAGAGGGTAGTTACGAACAGATAAAGCTAGGAGTACGACAAGGGTGTGTCTTGTCACCAGATCTTTTCTCCCTGTATAGCGAAGTAATAATGAGAGATCAAAGAGATGCCAGGAATACTAGTTGGAGGTTATAATATAAATAATATACGCTATGCAGATGACACAGTATTGGTGGCGGACAATTCAACAGACCTACAACAATTATTAGATGTTGTAGTAACAGAGAGTGCAAGGAAAGGACTCTCCTTGAATATCAAGAAAACAGTAACAATGGTAATATCAAAGAAAATGGTGACACCAAAATGTGACATAGAAATAGAAGGGAAAATCCTTAACCAAGTGGATAATTTTAGATACCTAGGGGCATTTATAACATCAGATGGAAGATGTACAACAGAGATTAGGAGCAGAATAGGGCAGGCAAAAGCCGCATTTCAGAAAATGAAGAGTATCTTATGCAATAAGTCGCTATCACTGAATGTAAGAAAGAGAGTGCTGAAATGCTATGTAGAACCAGTTTTGCTGTATGGCAGTGAATCTTGGAATGTAAATGAACAAATTAAGAAGAAATTAGAAGCAACAGAGATGTGGTTCCTGAGACGAATGTTGCGAATTCCTTGGACTGCCAGAGTAACTAATGACGACTGCCTGAAACAGGCTAATGAAACTAGAACATTATATACAACAATAAGACAGAGACAAACATCTTTCTTCGGTCACGTGATGAGAAGAGAGGCATTGGAGAACATCGTAACAACTGGAAAGATCGAGGGGAAGAGAGGCAGAGGTAGACCAAGAGAAATGATGCTGGATGGATTGAGACGGCGGCATGGAGGAATATCAGCAGCAGAGTTGATCCAGAAAACTAAAGACAGAGATCTATGGAGAGCCATGAACGCCTACGCCAGCCGGCACGGCACTTTCGCATGGCGATTCTTGTTCTAATCACTTCAAGGCATCTCCCATCAGATGTTATGACTGTTCCGAGATAATTGTATCGATTCACTTGTTGAAGAACATTCCCATTTACTTGTATATTACATTGTGGTATTTCTTTCTTCTTAGTGACGACCATAATCTGTAAACAAGTCAACAAGGCGGCGAAAGGGGTAGGGGAAGTGTTATATAAGCGCAAGTTTATAATAATCTAATATAACGTCAACCAAGGAAAGATTACTTAAACTAATAGAATATATACTTTAATCTATTATCTAATTTCATCTAATCCCATCCAGTCTAAACTTTATTGATTTTCCTTCTCTTATATAACACTGTTTCCCTACCCCTTTCCCCGCCTTATTTACTTGATAATTATTTTGTTTTCGGCTGTCCATTAGTCCACATTTCTCGACATCCGCGTCACGCGGTCTCTAAACAACGGCTTTTACAAAAATATCGACGTCAGTGCTGTCTCTGGTGGATTCTGACACGTAGTTTCAAATAGCCCAACTTCCGTACAACTGAAATGAAATGTTCAACTGCAAATTAGATTTCATAAATTCTACATTAAAATGTTCTCTACAAACTTATACGTCAGACAAGATAAAAAGTTGTAAGTCTAGACTGCCGTTGAAATCACTGATGTAAAGAGTTTTACAGGTGAGTGGATCGACATCAACGGACCGCTTTTATCCCATAAGGCTCCGTGTCTTCCTGCAGTAGCTCCAGCGACGACACCCAGGAGTCTTCGAGAAAACTGCACTCGTGAGTCCGGTAACGAACCCAGAGCGTGAGGCAGGCGGTTTAACCACTCGGTCACGGAGACCTTCTGAAGTAGCTGATTCGCTAGCAACGACGGGGCCTCAAATGAAATCTTTAAATATGTGCGTGTGCGTGTGTGTGTGTGTGTGTGTGTGTGTGTGTGTGTGTGTGTGTGTGTGTGTGTGTGTGTGAATATATTCTGTAACAAAAAGCGAAGAAGAAATGTATCATTTTTTCGATGTAGCAGCCACTGCTGTTCAATTAAACTCCCCCAGCGCCGATAAAGTGCTTGGATTCCTGTAGAAAAGGAAAAAAAAAATTATCTGGGGTCACTGCTCGATGTTCCTGACCCGGTCGTGGACAGCCAGTCACAGAAGTCACGCCGTTTTGAAACTTCTACTCCACTCACACACTTGCTGGACTGATAGGCATGCACCACTTTACTGGACCTTTATTTGCCGATTAATTTATACAGGTTTCACCCTTCATTGATTAAAATATAAAGCGGATAACAGAATACTGCTTCTCTTTGGTGCATGTCAGAACTTTGGCGGCCATCTTTAAACTGTCCGTAAAACGTCGCCGTGTTCTTCTGTAGCGCGATGTCTTGTGCTGAACACTTTTGACATCCTTAACAACAATATTGACATGTTACAAGACAATCGCATGGTTATTGTAATTTCTTTCACACTTTTAAGGTCTTCATTTGAAGCCCCCTAGTAAATACTAACATGTTTAGTCAGTTATTTCTTGTCATGTACAACAATTATTTGTGGCGTCGTAAATGTACGTGATGTTACTACTAACAGTAGCAACTACACGTGAGTGCACTGGAAGAAAGGTTCGCCTGATGGCGAGGGACACTGGTAAATGGGAGAGCGAAATGGCGACTCATGACCGCCCACGCTTTCCGGCATGGCACATGATTAATTGATTGAATTTCTCTCGCAAAAATCAATCTAGCATCACCTGCCAGTAGTAACAACGTGTATACATTGTACATGGCAAGGAAGAACTGCCTAAACATGTTAGAATTTAGCTAGCGAATCAGCTTCAGGAGGCCTCCTTGGCAACAACAACAACAACAACAACAACAACAACAACAACAACAACAACAACAACAAAACTTTATTTTGAAAGGGATTAAGAATTGGGCACGCAGGCCCGTCTAACATTCTGCCCTTTTATCACTCTCTTTCATACATTATACCATTCACACATCAGAGTGGTTAAGCAGCCTACCTCGCGCTCCGAATGCCCTGGGTTTGTTACCGGACTCCGTCATTAAGTTCACTGTGCAGTTTTCTCGGAGAGTCCTGGGAGTTGTCGCTGGAGCTACGGAGTTCGTGCACTGTGCTATTCTTTCGACAGGCCGCCCTGCAGAAAGAGACGGAACCTTTCTGGGATAAAAGCGGTGCGTTGAAGTCGATGTTCTCACCTGTAAAACTCTTTAAATCAGTGACTTCAACGGCAGTCGAGACTGACTACTTTTCTCTTGGGTGATGCAATACGTTTTACAGAACATTTTAATGTAGAATCTATCAAATCTATTTGCAGTTAAACATTTTATGCATACAGTTCAACATAAGTTGGGCTATAATTTAAAACTACCTGTCAGAATTCACCAGGGGCGGAGATGACGTCGATATTTTTGTAAAAGCCGTTGTTTAGAGACCGCGTGACGCAGATGTCGAGAGATGTGGACTAAAGGACAGCCGAAAACAAAAAAATTATCAAGCCAACATGGTAGGGGGAAAAGGGAAGTGGTATATTGTTATATTAGCGGAGTGAAATCAATGAAGTTTAGACTGGGATTGATTAGATTAGATTAGATTAGATTAGACAGTACATTAAATTAGATAATCCGTTAGATTAGGTTATGTTATCTTTCGATTATATTAGATTAGGTTGGGTAACACTGCATTACAATAAATAATAGACTGAATTTGATTATTATAAAACCGATTACATTAAAAACAGAGGTGATTTAAGATGACATTTAAGAACAAATTAGAAACGTATTGCATGACCTTTATAGGATGTTGCAATCAACCCCAACGCTATGTTGATTTCCTAGGCAATTTTACGTTATTATTTTAGGTTAAATTAGCTTATATTAGATTAGGAAGGATTTTCCTACGCAATGTTACTTTCAGAATAGATTAGATTAGATTAGGTTATGATAGATCGGATAATCTTGCGTTCGACTAGGTAAAAGATTAGATTAGATTAAATAATAAAGTAGATTATAATAGGTCATGGTTAGATTAGATTCTGGTTAGATTAGGTGATTGTTAGATTAGGTTTTGTTTAGATTTGGTTATGGTTAGATTAGGTTATGGTTAGATTAGGTTATGGTTAGATTAGGTTGTGGTTAGATTAGGTTGTGATTTGATTAGGTTATGGTTAGATTAGGTTGTGATTTGATTAGGTTATGGTTAGATTAGGTTATCCGGGATGGTTAACCCGGTCAACAAATGCCCGCAGAAGTCGGATGTGTCGGCCTAACGGCGCAAGAACGCAGCTTTGCTGTAAACAGGCACAACGCAATCACATCCGAAAAAAAACTCTGGATGAACGAAGAAGAAGAAGAAGATTAGATTATGGTTAGAGTAGGTTATGGTTAGATTAGGTTATGGTTAGATTAGGTTAAGGTTAGATTAGGTTATGGTTAGATTAGGTTGTTATTTGATTAGGTTATGGTTAGATTAGGTTATGGTTAGATTAGGTTATGGTTAGATTAAGTTATGGTTAGATTAGGTTATGGTTAGATTAGGTTATGGTTAGATTAGGTTATGGTTAGATTAGGTTGTGGTTAGATTAGGTTATCGTGAATTCTATAAGACGATGAAGAGTCCGTTACATAGGTGATCAGGTTGTTCAAGTCTGAACAGGGTTTGCATCTATGGGAGTGAAGTTGGTGCAGTCTCTTATCCCGACCCCGTAACACATTACCACATCCACAGAGGCTGTGTTGCTGTGTCGCTCTCTCCTTCGCCAAGTTCTAAAACTTGCGAGATGTGCAACGTCGGTAGTGTAACCTCACATCTGATGTATATTAGGACTTTGGAACTGACAACAGATTAAATATTTGTTGCAGGAGTGTCCAACATTTGCAGAATATTGATAAGCATTTTGGCATACACTCGTTCCATTTGATTACAAACTCTATAGAGAAGTCAACAAGCGTAAACTGACCGCTGCCACCTTTAGATTAATTGATACTGATGACCGAAGATGAACGAAGAAGAATTAGTATTGGGACTCTGAACTCAAGCATAGTCCATATAATGCTACCACTTCTAGAGCACTGGACCGATGTTTGCGTGCGGATTAGCTTTCCTTGTTACCAGTGTCCCTCGCCATTAAGCAAACTCACGCCGACTTCTGAGGCAATGTAATTTATGTCCGCAAGTCCAGGACGAAAAGTTAAGTTTAGTCAAACCGACAGGCGTACGGGGTTGAACAAGCTACCTTGGCATCGGTACACCGGAAGTTTAAGATCGAGTGCTCTTATTCATACTGCCAGGCTGATCTCCGTGACACATATTGAGAAAATATCGTTAACAGGATAACTAGAAAGTCACTTCGCTAGACCCTCCTCCCCGGGATACACGAATTAGAGGGAGAGCTGCATACGAGAAATAGAAACAGAGGTGAATAATATGAGGAGGACATGGAGAGAGCTGCATGAGGTGGTAAAGGATACGAGGGTTTGGCGTGAGTTGATTGTGGGACAATGCTCCATAGTGAGGAGGAGGAGGATGAGGAGGAGGAGGAGGAGGAGGGGGGATGGTTAGAGGGTAAAGAGGTTAAAGGCAAGACGATCGACTTCATTTATGAGGATTTACCACATCAAGCTCGGTCGCTGTTCACAGAACGGCATGCCGCCTGCTGAGAGCACAAATCACCAACTCCGGATCTTGAACGATGATGCTCAGGGGTAAGTGGTACGTAGGGTTACGAACGCCTCAGGTCACGAACAATTCAGGTTACGAACAACAACTTCGAAAATTTTATGTCTCGGGTAACTAACAGTGCCTCGGGTTACGAACGAAAGCGAGAGAGAGAGAGAGAGAGAGAGAGAGAGAGAGAGAGAGAGAGAGAGAGAGAGAGAGAGAGAGAGAGAGAGAGAGAGAGAGAGAGAGAGAGAGAGCAAGGTGTAATGATGGAGACAAACGATCGCGTACAGTACAAACAGTATTACAGATGAGCTTGTTGATCTTCAGAATGAACAGCTAAAGACATTATAGGAGGAGCAGTGACCATTTCAACTGCCAGGATTAAAGAAATTTGCAGCAAGTGGGCAGACGTCGAAGACTTCATTGTGAACCATCATCCAAACAAACTTGTTGCTAACAGGGCAGTAAACCTGATGAATGACAACACGATGGCTCACTTCAGAAAGATTCTCCAGCAAAGGAAGCTGACAAATTTCCATTGATAGTTTCTTGGTGCAGAAAGATTCCCAGTCGTCTGCCAAGAAACAGCGACAAGAAACTCCTGAAACTAATGATTCAGAATAACGAAGAAAGTGACAAATTTCCCATGATCGTTTTCTTGGTAATAAGGATAGACTAAATCTTTTTTTTTAAATTTTACATTTAATTCATTTGGTTGTTTTCTTTCTCTTTATTTAAAACGTGATGTACACGTATTCTTTGCGTTTTGTCAGGTAAACGACCGGATGTTAATAAAAAAGAACGATTCTTTCATCTTGAAACGGATTGACTTTATTTCATTGATTTCAAAGTTTCGGGTTACGAACGTTTCGGGTTACGAATCGAGTTCTGAAACGAATTAAGTTCATAACCCAAGGTACCACTGTATTTGGAAATATTGCGACCTGGGATTGAACGACGTTGTCCAAAAATTATACCACGACCTTTATACAGAGACTGATAGAAGGCAGTAAGAGCTGCAGTAGCAGCCGGAAAAGAAGAAGAAGAAGAAGAAGAAGAAGAAGAAGAAGAAGAAGAAGAAGAAGAAGAAGAAGAAGAAGAAGAAGAAGAAGAAGAAGAAGAGCATCTTGCTAGCATACATACTAATAGCTCTTCTTTCTCTAACCCTTTTACATAATTAGCCAGATAGTCTATATATGGCACTATTACTCCCCAGTCACCCACAATTCCATCCAACTTCCTGTAACACGACTCCTGTTGACGGTTTCCGGTGACGTCACCGTTTAGGGAACTTTATCTCCGGAGATGACAGGAGCCATAACCAGATTATAAATCACCTTGGCTACCCGAGATAAGAGGCGAAAATGTGTGGTTAAATACGGAGACAGGCGAAACAGCAACAATTGCGGCTTTGCGTCAGAACTTTTGCGTTGAAATAATTCATTATAGGATTAAGCAGACTTTGCCGAAGCTCTTGTGCGCCGTGTCACCACATAAAGTGAGTTCTTATTATAAATAATAAATATCTGGACACTCTGGATAAATTCTCCTGATTAATATCGTGTGATCACGAGGTGTGATAATCTTCTTCTTCATCTTATTCTTCTATACTTCTTCCATTAACCTCATTGAAGTGTTTGAGGAGATGTAAGAATATTTTATGCGCTTTTGTAATACTCTTTGTAAGCTGGTATTAATTTCTCTAAGGTTGTTTTTGATACCACCACCCCATCTTCTACGTTGTATTCCCCTTGCTCTGCATCCTTTATATTTCTTCATGGTTACAATGGTACCAGAGCATTTGTGTGTGGTGGACAAACCGTTTAATCTTTGTTCTTTAATGAAGTGCATGACTGGTTTAAGATATAGTCGTCTTCTTATTTCCTCATTTCTAATTGTATCTCTAAGGGTTACTCCTGCAGTTCTTTTAAGGCATCTCATCTCTGTTGTTAGGGGGGCTTAGTGGTCTCGAGGTATGGTGTCCGCATCAAGTGTTGAAAGTCCCAGTTTCATTCCCCGGTGAGGGCCGGGATTTTTTTCACGTGGACTTCTAGTAACAAAATTTCTCCTGGTCTCTGGGTAGTGAGATCGGACGTCTGTGTGTATTGTTGCGCACGTAAAATCCCTTGGCAGTTGAAAATCGTAAAATAGTAGCCTAAAATTTCGAGTTAAAAATCTACCCAAAGTATTTCAGGATCCTAGCCGGTGCTATGGAGTTCGTGCAATGAGCTGAGTTTTTCCGGACTCAGGTTTGCGTTAGGAGTAGAACGGAGAATTATGGGTTACACCTGTCTGCCGTGATGTTGATCCGTCGACTAAACTAAACTAAAATAAACTAAACATCTCTGTTGTTATGATTTACCGTTCATTAGTTGCAGGTAGTACCGTATGCCAGTAGACGGTAATACCTGCTTCTGTTAGCGCCAAATGTTGGGCGGTGCTTACCAAACCCGAAACCCCACATTGTGCCAACGGCTTCTGGCGGAAGAGCGCAATTGGGAGGGTACACGCCTTATCCTGGTGTGAGGAAATGCAACAATAAAGACTTAATTTCATGGCAGGTCAGACCAGGCCCTAAGCCTTCGTTGGTAACTAGTCTAGGATCGAACCTCCGACAAGCGGACAGTTAAAGCATTGCTTTGCTGATCAGGCAGCTTCTTCAGCTTGTCTTGTCCCAGATGTATTGGTATTACCTTTCCTCTGGAGTACACTAGACAGGTCGAGAGAGGAATCTTGCTGCATGGGCGACACATGGTCTCTAAATTCAGCCCTGGCTTTGTGTTATGGAGAGTTATAACCCCATTTTACAAACTATCGTCTGTCAAGACGGCAAGGTGCCAGTCAGTTGTGGCAAGCCTCCATGTTTGATATTGTGGTATCATGTCGGCTAAATTATAGTTCTTGTGAGATTTGCTATAATACTTACAGGTATTTTCCCAAGCGACAGAAGTGGCCTTCGTTGTCCCAATACCTGATTTGCTTTTTCACACCGTATGTTGATATCTCAATCTATCCCCCCATTTGAAGTGTATATTGCCTCTAAATATTTAAATTCGCTGGTTTGTTTTATTTCCTAGTCCTTTATTTTTAATGACAAGGTTTCTGAGTGTCTGCCTGTCACCATTGTCTCTGTCAATGATTGTTTCATGTTATATTTCTCACACTTGAAATTGACTTGACATAGATGGTTCTGAAGGCTCTCTCCATTTTTGCTATTAACACAATTCTTCTTCTTCTTCTTCTTCTTCTTCTTCTTCTTCTTCTTCTTCTTCTTCTTCTTCTTCTTCTTCTTCTTCTTCTTCTTCTTCTTCTTCTTCTTCTTCTTCTTCTTCTTCTTCTTCTGCTGCTGCTTCTTCTTCTTCTTCTTCTTCTTCTTCTTCTTCTTCTTCTTCTTCTTCTTCTTCTTCTTCTTCTTCTTCTTCTTCTTCTTCTTCTTCTTCTTCTTCTTCTTCTTCTTCTTCTTCTTCTTCTTCTTCCTCTCCTCCTCCTTCTTCTTCTTCTTCTTCTTCTTCTTCTTCTTCTTCTTCTTCTTCTTCTTCTTCTTCTTCTTCTTCTTCTTCTTCTTCTTCTTCTTCTTCTTCTTCTTCGTCCTTCCGGAGAATTGTTATTGGGACGTGATTGCGTTGTGCCTGTTTACAGCAGAGCTGCCTTCTTGCGCAGTTAGGCCGACACATCCGACATGTGCGGGAATTTGTTGACGGGTTAACCTTCCCAGGTACAATAATTGTGAAATGTTTTCTTCTTCGCTCCTTGCTTCTAGGCTTATATTGTCAGTGTATATGATAAAATGCCTGCTCCGTGACGTAGGTGTTACAGACGCGGTTCCTGATCGCTCTTACCCGCGTTCGAAACACAACTGTGAGCGATTTGGCAGCAGACCGAGTTGCATTGGTTTTTTTCCCCCGAATTGATATGTGTGCTGGTTGTTCAGAAAGCAATGACAAACTACTGAAGTAAACTTGTCAAGAGATCACAACAGCCAAAAATGCTGGTGTTGCCTGCAATGTCCTGTAAAGGATATGCAACTAACTTTGGGTTCAATTCCGGGCTACATTTTTCGGGTCACGAGTGCATATTTCTCTGAGACTCCTGGGCATCGTCACTGGAGCTATGGAGTTCGTGCTTTTTATGACGCTTTTGACAGACCCAGTGCAATGAAGTCCATCATCTCGACTTTTTTATATAATAAAAAGTAGGGGGAAAAGCACACATTCTTGTTTCCTTCACGTGAATTCACTTCATATAGTTTTGGTGTACCTGCCTTTGAGGTGTAATAATCCCAGGTGATCACCGTTTAGATATAATCACCTCAGGGAGTCATGGTAGCGTGGTGACCATCACACTTGCTGCCCACCCGGCGATCATGCGTTCAGATTCACGGTAGATTTTAAAACTGGCACGGGTTCCCAACATGGACACCAGGAAATGTCTTGGGAAGTAAAGGCGACTGCGTGATATTGACCACGTCACCATCGAGACGCCGATTGGTCGATAAAAATATGGGTCTAGACCGAGAGAAATGATGCCTAATTGTTTAAGACGTTGGCATTGAGGATATTATCAATGGAACCGATGCTAGGAGAACTATTGAACTATTAGTTTCGATACTATATAGCTAGGAGAACTAATATACTTTCAGTGATGATGATGAAATGCTATGAGAACTACTGGACAATAAGTGTTGATGCTGTATTGTTAGGAGAACTACTGGACAATAAGTGTTGATGCTGTATTATTAGGAGAACTACTGGACAATAAGTGTTGATGCTGTATTGTTAGGAGAATTCTTAGACTGTTAGTCTTGATGCTACATAGTTAGAACTATTGAACAAGAAGTCCGTCAGGGCTGTATGCTGTCCCCCTATGTGTTTTATCTGTACGCCAAAAATATAATGAGAAATGTCAAAGATGATATAACCAAAGAGCAATATGAATCCCTATATATCGATGGTCATTATTTTTAAGAGTTATTAGTAACGAGTAATTAGATTTTTAAGAGCATGCATCTTTCCCATTGCAACATATGCCTGTGAGACCTGGACACTTACTAAACAAGCTGAACAGAACTATTGGACAATTAATGTTGATGTTCTAGAGCCAGGAGAAATTTTGGACTGTTAGTGTTGATGTTGTGTTGCCAGGAGAACTATTGGACTATTAGTGATGATGTTGTGTTTCCAGGAGAACTAGTTCAGTTCAGTTCAGTCGCGGTTCCAACATCACAGCAACGGGCCGTCTCCATTATGCTCCCTTCCTGTGCCAGTGAATATCACATAAAATGTTTCTCACTGCCCCATGTGAAAAAGTGGAAAAGACAGGAGTCTCGACAAACAACAGCCCACTCAGGCACACTGTGCATAATGCCTCCACCTGAATGTCACTACAAAAGTCCTCCACGGAACATTCATCCTTGATGGAAGTGGCAGTCACTTTCCCAATCAGATGTTTACCTACAAAGTCTAGTTCTATAGCCAGGAGAACTATTTGGCTATTAGTGTTGATGTTGTATCGCCAGGAGAACTACTGGACAATTAGCGTCGATGTTGTATTTTTTTAAAAATGTTGCATATCCCTTGCAGGACGTTGCTGTCAACACCAGCATTTTTCAGCTGCCGTTGATGTACTAGGCAAGTTTTTACGTTCAGTAGTTTGCCATTGATTTCTGAACGACCGGCTCCCATACCAGCACGTTACACCACAACGCGGCACGGTCTGCTGCACAAATCGGTCGCGGATGAGTTTCGAACGCCTGGTACCCGGCTCACGAACCACGTTCGCAAGCTTTTGGCCACGGAGACCGGCTGATGTTGTATAACCAGGCGAATTATTGAGCTAGTTGTATAGCCAGGAGAACTATTTGAGTAGTAGTGGTGATGTTATATTTGCCCAGATAACTATCAGACTATTAGTGATGACGATGTAAAGCCAGGCGAACTATTGAACTATCAGTGTTGATGTTGTATAGCCAGGGGAACTACTGGACTATTAGTGTTGTTGTATTGCTAGGAGAACTATTGGACTATTACTGTTATTGTATTGCTAGGAGAACTATTGGATTATTACTGTTATTGTATTGCTAGGAGAACTATTGGACTATTACTGTTATTGTATTGCTAGGATAACTATTGGACTATTAGTGTTGTTGTATTGCTAGGAGAACTATTGGACTATTACTGTTATTGTATTGCTAGGAGAACTATTGGACTATTAGTGTTGTTGTATTGCTAGGACAATTCAAGTATATGCCCCAACAAGTGAAAGCAGTGAAGAAAGTATAGAGGAATTTTATAATGACATGGAGTCTGCTTTGAAGAACTGTAAAAAATCTGAAATAAATATCATAATGGGTGATTTCAACGCAAAAATAGGAAAGCAAAGCGATGGATGCAGTGTAGGCAACCATGATTTGGGAGAGAGAAATGAAAGAGGTTACAGACTTGTAGAATGGGCAAAAGAACAAGAAATGGTTGTAGGAAACACCTGGTTTATTAAACAACATCCTAGAAGATTATGGACATGGAGGAGTCCAGACAGCAGGATTAAAAACCAGATAGATTACATCCTGATAAGCAAAAGGTTTCGAAATGCATTAACAGCTGTAAAAACAGTTCCAAATGCAGACTGTTACAGTGATCACAGATTAATTACTGGCACATTGAGGGTAAAGTTAAAGAAAGTCAAGTATACAGCAGGGAACCCTAAATATGACTTGTGCAAATTGAAAACTGACAAAGAAATACAAGATAATTTTAACATAGAAGTAAAGAACAAATTTGATTTATTGTCTGATCTAGAGATCCTATTTCAAGATGTAGATGATCAATGGGAAATGCTGAAGAATTCAATCAGTTGTGCAGCAGAAAAAACTATTCCAAAAGTAAAGAAAGTGGGCCGTAAGACATGGATGACTGAAGAAATTTTACAGCTAATGGAAACAAGAAGACAGAACAAAAATAATCCTGCCAAATATGAAGAAATTCACAGAAAAGTCAGAACCTTATGTAAGGAGGCTAAAGAAACATGGCTTGAGAGAAATTGCAGAGAAATTGAAAAACAACACAACAGTAAAAATGCGAAACTAATGCACAAAAGAATTCAGGAGATTACTAATCAAAGAACACGTACATCAGCAGGCTGCCTAAAGACAAAAGATGGAAGAGTCATAATAGAAAAAGATCAGATTTTACATGTATGGTCAGATTACGTGAAAAACCTTTATGACGATAACAGAGACGAACAATATATTGTTCAAAATAACAATGAAGGGCCAGCAATTTTGAAGATGGAGGTTCAGAATGCTCTTAATCATATGAAATCTGGCAAGACCCCCTGGTCCAGACAGCGTCACAACAGAAATGATTAATGCTTTAGAAGAATATGGAATAGATAAAGTTACCAGTCTGCTTAATACAATATATGATACTGGAAATATACCTCATGAGTTATGAAATTCTGTATTTATTGCAATCCCAAAGAAATCAGGAGCCTTGGAATGTGATCAACATCGAACAATTAGTATAATGAGTCACATCACGAAGATTTTGCTAAGAATTATCATGCAAAGAGTTAGGAGGAAAATACAACCTGAAATAGGAGAACAACAGTGTGGGTTTGTAGTAGGCAAGGGTACAGTAAATGCTGTGTATATACTGAGAACCGTAATCGAACGTTCTATAGAAGTAAACAAAGATCTACACCTTTGCTTTATTGACTACACAAAGGCTTTTGATAAAGTGAGACATGTCAACATGATAAGGATGCTTGAAGATCTACAAATTGATGGGAAAGACCTTAGACTTGTAAAAAACATATATTGGAAACAACAAGCTGCCATAAGAGTTGATAATGAAGTAAGCCAATATCAGCCTATTAAGAGAGGTGTGAGACAGGGATGTGTAATGTCTCCAGATCTGTTTTCCCTGTACAGTGAAAATATTTTCAGAAATATTGAAAATATGGAAGGAATCAACATTGGGGGACGATGCATCAATAACATTAGATATGCAGATGATACAGTCTTGATTGCAGACAATGAACAGGACCTGCAAAATTTAGTAGATGCGGTTGTTACACACAGTGAACAACAAGGGTTAGAATTAAATTGTAAAAAGACACAGATTATGGTCGTCACTAGGAAGAACGAAATACCACAGTGTAATATACAAGTAAATGGGAATATTCTTCAACAAGTGAATAGGTACAATTATCTCGGAACAGTAATAACATCTGATGGGAGATGCCTTGAAGAGATTAGAACAAGAATCGCCATGGCAAAAGTAGCCTTTAGCAACATGAAAAACATTCTGACCAATAAAAAGATGTCAATTGAAACGAGAAAAAGAGTGTTGAGATGCTACATAGAACCTGTACTTTTATATGGATGTGAAGCTTGGACAATGAGCAGCCAGGCTGAAAAACATCTGATGGCTATAGAAATGTGGTTTCTGAGGAAAATGCAAAGAATACAATGGACAGCTAGAAAGACCAATGAAGAAGTCCTTCAAGAAACAAATGAAGATCGTAAACTGATCAGAGACATTAGACGTAGACAGTCACAATTTTTTGGGCATGTTATGAGAAGAAATGATTTGGAGAACTTGGTGACAACTGGTAAGATCGAGGGGAACAAACCAAGGGGAAGACCTAGAAACAAGTATCTGGATGGCTTGGCCTTGTGGCATGGTCGAGACAGAAACACGGAACTGATCCACGACTCTGTTGATCGAGTGAGATGGCAGAACATGACCGCCCACGCTTACCGGCATGGCACATGATGGATGGATGGATTGCTAGGAGAACTATTGGACTATTAGTGTTGTTGTATTGCTAGGAGAACTATTGGACTATTAGTGTTGTTGTATGGCTAGCAGAACTATTGGACTATTAGTGTTTATGTTGTATTGCCCGGGGAACTATTTATGTATTGGTGATGGTGTTGTATAGCCAGGAGAACTATTGGACTATTAGTGTTGTTGTATTGCTAGGAGAACTATTGGACTATTAGTGTTGTTGTATGGCTAGGAGAACTATTGGACTATTAGTGTTTATGTTGTATTGCCCGGGGAACTATTTGTGTATTGGTGATGGTGTTGTATAGCCAGGAGAACTATTGGACTATTAGTGTTGTTGTATTGCTTGGAGAACTATTGGACTATTAGTGTTGTTGTATTGCTAGGAGAACTATTGGACTATTAATGTTGTTGTATTGCTAGGAGAACTATTGGACTATTAGTGTTGTTGTATTGCTAGGAGAACTATTGAACTACTAGTGATGATGTTGTATTCAGAAGAGAACCATCCGACTATTTGTGGGGAACCGTGGCTGAGATATTACTGTGTCCGCCCCAGGCTCGCAAAGTACAAGGCTCGTCCCCAGAACATGGTTGTCATCTTGTCGAAGAACATACATTAGTGTTACACGTCCACCTGCTCTCTTGGGTACTGAGATCGGATTCTCATCCTTCTCTGATCTGGGCACAAACAGGAGGTACTGTGGTTCTATGATTCCATGTGCAAAGTGCGCATTAAAATATCCCAGTGCAGCTGGAAATCGTAAAGAGTAGGGCTTAAGGTTGATCCCTGACAAAATTGTTAGGAAAGAAAACCTACCCACGAGTAGACAGAGCCCTTTATCTTGGAGGGATTCTGTCTAGCTGTAGCAAACCTGGCACACAGGAACGCCGAAGTCTGACCCCTGACCTTTGAGGTGCATAACTAGGTGTGACGCACATCTTACGAAAGTGGGACGGAGAAGAAGAAGAAGACAAGGATAAATAATAATAATAATAATAATAATAATAATAATAATGAGAAGAAGAAGAAGAAGAAGAAGAAGAACAAGAACAAGAACACCCCCCCCCCCCCTTCCTGGAAACCCTAAAGTATTTAAACTGAGAGGATCAGAGCACTGGTGAATTATCTGAAGCGAAATGTGTTGAAACCAATCAACCAGTTACGTCAACAACAGCAATCAGACAATGAAACAATCAATCAATTGATAGATCGATTTAGTGTCACATTAAAAGTAGGACATTCGCGCTCTAAGGGATAACTACAAGTTCAACAATCTGATTGAAATCAGTTAATCAAACAATCGATCGATCGGTCGATAAACTTATAGTGTGACATCAAACAATCGATCGATCGGTCGATAAACTTATAGTGTGACATCAAACAATCGATCGATCGGTCGATAAACTTATAGTGTGACATCAAACAATCGATCGACCGGTCGATAAACTTATAGTGTGACATCAAACAATCGATCGATCGGTCGATAACTTATAGTGTGACATCAAACAATCGATCGATCGGTCGATAAACTTATAGTGTGACATCAAACAATCGATCGACCGGTCGATAAACTTATAGTGTGACATCAAACAATCGATCGACCGGTCGATAAACTTATAGTGTGACATCAAACAATCGATCGACCGGTCGATAAACTTATAGTGTGACATCAAACAATCGATCGACCGTCGATAAACTTATAGTGTGACATCAAACAATCGATCGACCGGTCGATAAACTTATAGTGTGACATCAAACAATCGATCGACCGGTCGATAAACTTATAGTGTGACATCAAACAATCGATCGACCGGTCGATAAACTTATAGTGTGACATCAAACAATCGATAGACCGGTCGATAAACTTATAGTGTGACATCAAACAATCGATCGATCGGTCGATAAACTTACAGTGTGACATCAAACAATCGATCGACCGGTCGATAAACTTATAGTGTGACATTAAACAATCGATTGATCGGTCGATAAACTTATAGTGTGACATCAAACAATCGATCGATCGGTCGATAAACTTATAGTGTGACATCAAACAATCGATCGATCGGTCGATAAACTTATAGTGTGACATCAAACAATCGATCGATCGGTCGATAAACTTATAGTGTGACATCAAACAATCGATCGATCGGTCGATAAACTTATAGTGTGACATCAAACAATCGATCGACCGGTCGATAAACTTATAGTGTGACATCAAACAATCGATCGACCGGTCGATAAACTTATAGTGTGACATCAAACAATCGATCGACCGGTCGATAAACTTATAGTGTGACATCAAACAATCGATCGACCAGTCGATAAACTTATAGTGTGACATCAAACAATCGATCGACCGGTCGATAAACTTATAGTGTGACATTTAAAAAAAAGGAGTTACAGATACTAGTGAATCGTTGAAATTGCTGTTCTATGAATACAGTAAACCAATAACATGAACAACCATACATCTGTCAATCAATGAAGCAATCGCCCAATCAATCAAACAATCAACAAATCTATTGATTGATAAATAAACCAATCGACTGATCGATCGATATACCAATTTAAAAATATACCCCCTCCCCCTTCAAAAAAAAAACAAAACAAAACATGCCTGTTATAGAATCAATCAATATGCTGCATAATTAAACCCAGTTCCTTTGACATTGTCGGGTGCATACAGAACAGACAGACATTTCGGAAACAATAAGATCAAAGCAGTAAATGGTAATTTCAAGGGCATTTTGTTGAATCCATGAAAATAAATTTAATCAATCAATAAATGAATACATCCATTGTTAGTACGTGAGAAGTTGATTATTATACAACGAATCAATATGTAAAATGACTAATCCTAATACCGGCTCTGTGAAGGGATTACGAATGCAATTCGTAATCTCGCATACCGCCTTCGACATACAACTGCGGGCGATTTGGAAGAAACTGATTGGCGTTGGTTCCCATACAAAGGTATCAGTGCCAGTCGTTCAGAAAGCAATGGCAAACTACTGAACCTAAACTTGCCAAGAAATCACAATAAAGCCAAAACACTGGGGCTCACTACCACGTCATGTAATGATATGCAACTAACGGTTTAACAGATTCAGCATCAAACAAAAAGTAGGTTTGGACCAAACAAAAATGGATGACGGAAAATTGGAAGTAGAGATTTGTCACAATTATGACTTAAAAGTTAATATAGTGGAAAACAAGTTGTATTATATACCAAAGTAAAGGGGGTTGCACAAGGGAAACTACTTTATGTAAGCTATTAGCAGACATTGGAAATTGCTTAAGACGATTAATAACCCCATGGCAGTAAATCAGTTAAAATCAGAGTCGGTTTGATTACTGCCAGGTGCAAACTGGAGACCAAAGTCAGACAGGGTATGTGGATATCCTGGCATGCTGCAGACAATCCCGCAAATAGTTAACGGAAACGAGGAGTAGAATCGGTAAGCTTGGCTAGAACACACTCGCAAGGGGGAAAAATGGGCGTTGCGATTAAAGCCCTCGTCAGCACACAAATAATAAAGGTAGACTGATACAGATACATGAAAAAATCTACATGATAATGTATAATGGGTACTTATCTGAAGTGAACATTTGCCCTGTTATGGACTGAATATGTGTGTAGCTCGTGCAAATAGAAGCGTGCGTTTTTGTATGTGTATGTCTGTGCAGGTGGGTGGGTGGGTAGGTAGGTCTGTGTATGTGTGTGTGTGTGTGTGGGGGGGGGGGGGGTGTCTGTGTTTGAAGAGACTGTAAGGTGTACGCGCGACCTCGGCACCAGAATACCGGATGTTTAAGAATGAGCTCTCTTATCAATTCGGCCACTCTGACCGTCATAAGTAGCATTTAATAAAATATGAACGGATATGCTGAAAATTAAATGTCAAAATATGCAGGTGTGTGGAGTCAAGCACATAAGGATCAGTCAACACCTTGAGAAGAGAACTACTAGGACTAAAGTACAACAACAAACTAGCAAGGCCAATGAGTGTGGTGGCCATAGCTTTATACTTTAATATTGTCTAATGTGTCTTCAAAAGTGTACTTATTTTCTCTACTGTGAGTGTCAATTAATACCCGCAAATGTATATCTTGTGCTATTTCAATGGTCTCGGCAAATGAAAATGTTGTAGTGGTGTGAAGTGATAGATCTTCACATTTACTAGGTCAACTGCATACTAAGGTAATGTGATAAGTTTCATCCCTGTCTTTCTCTCTTAGCGAATTCTAGTTTGTGGAAATTGCCTGATAATCATTTTCTCTTTCAATCTCTGAATGTTTCGCACACAAGTCGTCGTAGTTTTCATCAAATAATTCTACGAAAATAAAGTTCTACATATTATAATTGTTAAATAAACATAAAAATAGCGGAAACTGCCAAGGGGATGACTAGATTTCTTTCGAATCCACTGGTCACACGTAAGAAGTAAACAAGACGCAGAATACGATGTTTGGGACTCACGGGCAAGAACCAATCACACGGATACTCCTTGATTTGGTCTGAGCTATGAAACTGGGTCGACCCCCCTACTGGTGGATTAAACCCAGACCACTATTATAGCTAGCTCTGGTATTAACCGCTACGTCATCACGGATCAAAAGTTACAGTAACAACACAGTAACAACACCTAGAAAAGAAGGAGTTAACGTATCAGTAGTCTAAGACAGGTTGTTTATGTTAACGATGATTAGTAAATTACAGATTGTTAAAATCACTTACGTGACAAAAATGTCGCCACTGTGCAAGTCCATGTAATGCTGAAATCACATGACACGTGTCTGGAAGTGTGGTGCTGCAGACTGCGTGTCCTTCCAGCAGGAGCGAAGGCAGTAACCACGCCAGGAGGTATTAGGAGATAACGACTCGGGCGCTCGCGCCACGTCCACTGTCTGTTACTGAATACGTGTAGCAGTAGCGAGGGGAAGCTCGTTTGTATTGTCTTGGACTGGGGGTTTATTTTCACTTCTGCTAACCTTGCTTTGCCGGTCTCCGTGGCTAAGGTGTTATGGACGCGATTCGTAATCCCGCATACCCGTGTTCGAAACACAGCTGCGCGTGATTTGGCAGCAGACCGCGTTGCGCTGGGTTTTAACGAATTGGTATGGGAGCCGGTCGTTCAGAAAGCAATGGCAAACTACTGAACATAAACTTTCAAGACATCAACAACAGGAGTAAAATGCTGGTGTTGATAGCGATGTCCAGTAAAAAGGATGTGCAAAAAAAAAAAAAAAAAGGAAGCGTTGCTTTATTAACAAGGCCATACCGTTTTCTTCTTCTTTGACCTCCTCATTCACCTCTACTTCTACTTCTTCCTCCTCTTCTTCTCCTCCTCCTCCTCGCGACTCATCATCTCACTCCTCCTCATCGTCGTCGTCCACCTCCTTTTCTTCTTATCCGCTCACACCACGTCCATTGTTTGTTACTGAATACGCGTAGCAGTAGCTAAGGGAAGCTTGTTTGTGCTGTCTAGATGTCACTTTATTCTTCATCTTCCTCCTCCTCCGTCTCCCCCTCTTCTCTGCTTCTTCATCTCCTCCCCCTTCCTATCCTCATCTTAATCTTCATCCTCTTCGTCTTCTTGGACGCTCAGGCCACGCCCACTGTTTGTTATCGAATACGTGTAACAATAGCAAGATACTCGTTGGTACTGTCTCCTAGAATAGCTACTGTGGTTTTCTTTCTTCTGCTGGCGTTTCTCTACTAAACAGATCACACCGTATTCTTCCTCTTCTTCTTCTCCTCCTTCTCTTCCTCCTCCTCTTCGTCGTCGTCTTCATTTCTTTTTCAGCCACAATTAGAGCTTATTCTCTCAAACAACCCAAGTCGTACTATATGTTTATATCAATATAAAATGACACAAAGTAGTGCAGCTTTACATAACAGAGTTACGACACATACAGAACGTTGCGGCGGTTAGCCGGCATCAGCAAACAAACACATTCACAAACACAACATCTAGTAAAGGAGAACTCCTGTGACTACATTAGAAGGTGATGACAGGACGAAAGGAACAAATGCATGGAAAAATGGAAGCAATGAAGAGAAAATGAGAATTGACAAAATGTTAATTGAAAAGAATGTTAGTCGAAGAAAATGTTTAATAGAAAAACTGTTTTTCTCTCTCTGTCTCTCTCTGTCTGTCTCTCTCTCTCGCTCTCCTCTCTCTCTCTCTCTCTCTCTCTCTCTCTCTCTCTCTCTCTCTCTCTCTCTCTCTCTCTCTCTCCCTCTCTCTCTTCTTGTATGTCCACATACACTAGCATTTTGTCTGTTGAAGTGTGTCTATGTAAGTACGCGTGTTCATGCACACCAATCCACCCAGACCAACAACACAATGGGGTCGTGGTCAATTTTACACGCCTCCTACCCCGCCCCCTTCTTTCTATGTGCTCATCATATCTTCTTTCAGTAATCTGCTAAAATTTTATTCAGCTCTAAAAATGTGTGCATCAGAGGTGTGTATATTAGCTCTAATTGCTTCTACTGGGATATCAACTGGACCAGTAGCTTTCCTATCCTTCAGAAGTCCAATAGGTTTACTGATTTATTCTTAGACTGCTTCTCACAGTTAATATGTAGTTTGACTCCTGCAGGCTGGAAAGAGCGGGTGGGTGGGGGTGGGGGTGAGAGGGGGAGGGGTTCCTTTGGGAGTGATCTATTCAGAAGTTGTTCGAAGTATTCAGTCCATTTCTTTGGTCGGTCTTTACTGTTGGTGAAACCTTTCCCATTAATTCTTTTTATTATTTCATGTGGTTAATTATATTCTCCTGCTACTTTCATTCTCTCGCTGTAGAGCTCTCTGAGGTGTCCATCGCTACAGCCACTTGTAACTCACATTCTTGACAATAGTCTCCTTAATCCGCCTATATCAGCTATCTAACTTTTCTGTTCGTCTTTATGTATTTATAATTTACTCTGGATTCAGCAGCTTTGTTTTTGCTTTCCTATTGCTATTATTTGCCTGTCTCTCTGGCCGAGGGGTTACAACACTTTCTCCGTAATCCCGTTTATCACGCAGAGTCTCGTAGCGGGCGAGAACTGGGAGCGGTTCGACCCCCGCTGGTGACTTGCGGGATAACTGAGCCGGCCGCTCAGAAAGCAATGGCAAACTACTGAATGTAATCTTGCCAAGAAATCAACAGACAGCTGAAAGATGCTGCTTTTGACAGCGATGTCCTGTAAAGGATATGCAAAACATTTTTTATTGCTATTATTTAGATATATTTTTATTATTATTTAGATGCCTTTACTGTTATTTAGATTTTTCCCAGAGACTTCAATATATTTTTCGTTCCACATGTTTTAATCATCTGTCAACGGTCTTCCATACTTACCTCGTCTAGTAACTATGGCAGAATTAGTACTGTGTGTGGTGTGTGTGTGTGTGTGTGTGTGTGTGTGTGTGTGTGTGTGTGTGTGTTCGACGCCTACACTGTGAGAATCACCAGCGTGCAGGTCACTGGACCGGGGAGGACATTGTCATATGCCGACGATGTTTTATTGTATCGTCAAGGTAAGGATAGAGATCAGGTTGCTGTGGAACTACAAACCGAACTCAAACGCAAAAGTACTTGGTGTGCTGAAGCTGGGGCAATGGTCAACCCAACAAAGGCAACAGTGACATGGTTCTCTTTGAATAATCATATTGTCAACACGCCAACACCAACTGTTAATCTGTGTTGAGAGACTGTGGAAAGAACGCAGGCAATGAATTACCTGGGGATACGTTTTGATCGAAGCCTTGCTTATAATGAGCACATAGACCAGGTGATAACAAAGGCCAAGCGGGGTTTGGCTGCGATGCGGGTGATGGCGGCAGCAAACTGTGAGCAGCGCCATCTATGCCTCCTATACGAGGGACTGGTCATGTCTGTTTTTGAGTATGCGATGGCGATCCTGACTCTCAGCCGTAAGCAGATAGAAAGGATGGAAAGGATACAAAACGAATCTATGGGCATTATTCTTGGATGTACAAGAGATACAGCATGCAGGGCGATGCGCTACCTTCTTGATTTTCCAACCATTGAAGACAGACTACAAATTTGCAGAGCACGTGCCTACCTCAGAGTCAACGCAAACACACAACATCCACTGCATAGTGAAATTAGGAAGGTGAAGGGCAGCAGGTTAAAAAGAGGAAGGTCGTGGATGGGTCAAGCGGAAGACATTCTTCAACAGGTGTGTTCACTGGAGGACTTAGAACCTGGCGAGGAGTGGGTACAAGTGCCAACAGATTTCTGTACGTCCTTTTCAGTTTGCATCCAACTAGACAGAAAATGCAGACAAGAAAATCCGGCTGCTGTGGAGGCGGAAGTACAAGCGTTGATTTTCGAGAATTCGTTAGACGGTGATGCTGTCATTTACACAGATGGGTCGGTCGTCCGACATGTGAGAAGCTCATGGGCCTTTACGGCTCAGGCCGGAGGGAGAATTGTGAAGGAGGACTCTGGTGCTTTTGTTGAGACCACAAGTAGCCTGACTATGGAAGTCATGGCAGTAAGTAAAGCAATAACATGGCTCGAGACACAGACATTCACTAGGGCATGTGTCCTTAGCGACTCAATGAGCATGCTCAAGAGGATAGAGAAGGGGTGGATCCGAAGAGAGTGGTTGCTGTCTCTGGAGCGGTCTCGGCTGGCAAAGATTAGTTTCATCTTCGTGCCAGGGCATGCGGGAGTACAAGGAAATGAGCGGGCTGACAAGCTCGCAGGTATGGCTAATGTGGAGGGCGGACGCGCCATGGACCAGGCTGACATTCTGAATGCTCTACGAGAAGTAAGACTTTTGCGAGAACCAAGTGATGACTGCGAATCTACAACCATGGTCAGACTGCGAGAACAGCAAATTAAAAGAGGTGTGGCCAAACAAGAACACTACGCAGGAAGCCAAAGAAGATTGATAAACCAGCACAGAACTGGTGTCGTTAGCCGCTACACGCTGCGGGATTTGCTGAGGAGGGGATCCGAGCACTTATGGACTGAATGGTTCGATGTGCAATGAGGATGATCTGTCGACTAACTAACTAACTAACTAACTAACTAACTAACTAACTAACTAACTAACTAACTAACTAACTAACTAACTAACTAACTAACTAACTAACTAACTAACTAACTAACTAACCAACTAACCAACCAACAACTAACTAACTAACTAACTAACTAACTAACTAACTAGCTAGCTAACTAACTAACTAATTATGTGTGTTTATGTGTGTGTGTGTGAGTGTGTGTGTGTGTGTCTGTGTGTGTGTGTGTGTGTGTCTGTGTGTGTGTGTGTGTGCGAGTGTGTGTGTGTGTGTGTGCGAGTGTGTGTGTGTGTGTGTGCGAGTGTGTGTGTGTTTATGTGTGTGTGAGTGTGTGTGTGTGTGTGTGTGTCTGTGTGTGTGTGTGCGAGTGTGTGATGATAAGATTTACAATAGCAGCAGAGGCAAATCTACTATGTAGCCATTGAGGCCTACAGTTAAGCAGTGATGTTAGCATCCAACTAAGGACTACAAGAAGAGGATGCCATGAAATTCAACGATAATATTCAGCGTCTGTAAGTTTAAACTCAGCAAATTAAAATGAGTAAACCATGCGCAAAATTTACTACAGATTATATATATATAATATACATCCCCACGAGAGAGGAAAAAAAGCTGCCAGAAAATGAAAAAAGAAATTTGTAAGAAAATCCATAGAAGCTTTCAAGATTGAAATAACATTCACATAACTGAAGACGACAACTGAGCAAAGAAAATCGATGAAGAGCAACCACTGGTTGTCCTGTCGGTTTCAAAGAACACGAAAGGTTGTTAAATGATACATATAAGAACGCCTTGATGGTATCCAGTTCAAAGATTGTAGATTTTATGCGTTATAATTTTGGACGGTTAATGTCCAACAACGTTTTGTGTTTCAGAGTTTTAGATGCGAAATAAAGTTGGTCTCATTTTCCAACTTGTTGGGCAACTTTATTAAGTTGGGGTTTGCTGAGAGACGGTCGAGGGTCGCTGTCGACTACAATAATTAGGACGAATATGTAGGTTGGAGGCAGACATCGACGAACTGGATGGAATAATTTTAGGTCGAATTGGTGGACAGCGTATGGTTGTGTTGTTGTTGTTGTTGTTATTGTTGTTGTCGTCATTGTCGTCCACCTCCTCCTCCTCCTCCCCCTCCGCCTCCTCCTCCTCTTCTTCTTCTTCTTCTTCTTCTTCTTCTTCTTCTTCTTCTTCTTCTTCTTCTTCTTCTTTTTCTTCTTCTTCTTCTTCTTCTTCTTCTTCTTCTTCTTCTTCTTCTTCTTCTTCTTCTTCTTCTTCTTCTTCTTCTTCTTCTTCTTCTTCTTCTTCTTCTTCGTCATTGTCTTCTTCGTCGCCTTCTTCTTTTCCCCCCTCCTCTCATTCCCCTCCTCCTGACTATCAAGGGTCGAATGTCACATATATGCCTGCACCACAGAGCTCAATGGGCCCAACTTTAGCTTCCATTTATTTACAGCTTATTTCCTCTAGAACAGTGATTCTCACCCTGTGGGGAAATCCCCAAAATCTGTGGGGGTAATACCACAGATTGACAGACTTAAAATGGCGTCAGGTACAGTATCCTATTATGTGACTATCCTTTGACGTTTTAACTGTTTGTTTACTGTAATATGATTAATTTTGTGTGTTAACAAAATATTGTGAATGTAAAACATGCACTTTTTGAAGCTGACAATTTTGGAAAGGGGGGAATTATTCTTCTTTCGTTCGCTGGAACGTGGGGAATGACATTCTGACATATGGTGAAAGGGCCGAAAAAGGTTGAGAACCACTGCTCTAGACGATGTCATGCAAGGATAGGGACTCCTCGCCGGTAGCATTTATTTTCTAAT
Source organism: Cepaea nemoralis (assembly GCA_014155875.1). NCBI lineage: Eukaryota > Metazoa > Mollusca > Gastropoda > Stylommatophora > Helicidae > Cepaea > Cepaea nemoralis. Next base: position 11,449 of record JACEFZ010025554.1, on the reverse strand, counting down.
ATGTTTTAATTGCAGCTACCTTACCACCTTCTCTTTGGGACTTCCAACTACCTTTGGGTTCTTCTCCAGGAGAACTTACACGGGACTTCCTATTGGGAAGTCCATGCATCCAATCTCATTACCCAAGATATCAGGCGGACGTGTTATATAATTATATACTACAATGTTTCTTGTAAACATTCTCCCACATATACTGAGACTTGAACCATATACCTTCTGGGCCTGAGACAGACACTATAAACCATCTGTCTTCAACGTGTATTTTCGGTAGTTATATCTCTAATTCTCTTCCCCATTTGTTTTTATGTCTTTACTCACAAGAACATTTACTGACACTAATTTTGAGAACTGGCCAACATGCGAGCTCAAGTAAATTTAAACAAAAAGGAAATTAATATCTTCGTGTGAAGCGGATTCGAACATCTGACCATCGGGGAGGCAGGAAAGTGTGCAATCCTCTCCGCTAATACAGTTCCTATTGATAACTCACTAGCTTTGTTTGTACAGTAATGTTGAGTATGAACAAGCAGTTGCTGGCAAATGAGGAGCACGGTGTTCTTATATTTGCTTCTATTCTCACAGGCAGTTGAAAAGTGCTCTGGCTGATGTGTGACACATTCGACGATTCTATGTTCTTGATACAATGTCATCAGTAACTTATCATCATCACCACCGCCACCACCACCACCACCATCACCACCACCATCACCACCACCAGCACCACCACCAGCACCACCAGCACCACCAGCAACCACCACCACCACCACCACCACCACCAACACTACCACAACAACCACCAACACCATCGCCACCACCAACATCACCACCACGATTACTACTACTACTACTACTACTACTACTACTACTACTACTACTACTACTACTACTACTACTACTACTACTACTACTACTTCCACCACCACCACCACGACTGCTACAACAACAGCAACTGCTGCTACTACTACTACTACTACTACTACTACTACTACTACTACTACTACTACTACTACTACTACTACTACTACTACTTGTACTGCTGCTATTACAGCTGCTACTATTATTGTTTTTAGTACTAATTCTAATCTTCAACTCTTGTGTGATTCCAGTGTTAACGTATGGATGTGAAAGTTGGAAATCAACGGTAGCTTTAGATAAAAAATTAGACAATTTTGAGAACAAATGTCTTAGAAGACTTCTAAACATCCACTGGACAGACTTCAGAACCAATTCGCAAATAAGACAAGAGACTAAGCAAGATACAGTATCCAATTTCATAAGAAGACGCCGTTGGAACTACATCGGCCATGTACTCAGAATGGACAAGTCAAGACTCCCCTACCAAGCCCTCATATGGTCACCAGTAGGGAAAAGAAAACGGGGAAGACCAAGAGAGACCCTGCGTAGAACCATCATTAGAGAAGGCTCATTCAATGGCCAAGTAAATATCCAAGATCTACAACAGGTAGCAGCGAACCGCCAAGCATGGAGAGACAGGACTTCTGCCCTATGCGCCGCCTTAGGCTCAAGAGGAAAGACTAACTAACTAACTAATTCTAAGGGTAGGCCTTCTCATATGAGTCACAATGAGATGATGAGTCCAGTTTACTGTCTAACCACCTGTACTGCTGAAATAATGGCTGTAAGATTGTGAACAATATCCAGTACTAATTTTATAAAACTGAATGGATATCAAACCTTGTCGAAAACAAACTTGTTACTTCTCGACATTTACCCTAATTCTGACACTCTTGTCTTCTTTAATCATCGTTTATACTCAGTAATGATCCCTTCACCACTGTCACCATATCTCTTCCTCTCTGTGTCGTCCTATTTCTCTCGCGAGCGTCTGTTTTAAGAGACAGCCTCTGTTTTTCAGTGTGTATGTCCTGATCCCTGACCTTTCCAAGTCGTCTCTCAGCCTTTCTTCCCCCCCCCCCTCTCTCTCTCTCTCTCTCTCTCTCTCTCTCTCTCTCTCTCTTAATTATTGCAAAATGTTCATGCTTATAGATTCCATATTTTGTTTTTGTTGCTGTTGTTGTTGTCGTTTCTGTCTTACATTAGCCTTATAAGTGTTATGAATTAAATAATACATGAGAGGAGAGAGATAAGAGGGGCATCATTTTTAACCCGTTGCAAATAAAGTTAGCTCATTCGTTCTCCGTCCGTCCGTCCGTCCGTCCGTCCGCCCGCCCGCCCGCCCGCCCGTCCGTCCGTCTATCCGTCTGTCCGTCTGTCCGTCTGTCTGTCTGTCTGTCTGTCTGTCTGTCTGTCTGTCTGTCTGTCTGTCTGTCTGTCTGTCTGTCTGTCTGTCTGTCTGTCTGTCTGCCTGTCTTCCTCTTTATTGATTATTGCACATTTACCTTGCATTTATAACGCATATATTATTTCTGTTGTTGTAATTGTTGTTGTTGTTGTTGTTGTAATTGTTGTTGTTGTTGTTGTTGTTGTTGTTGTTGTTTTTGTCGTTGTTGTCTAAGATTATTCTCATTAGTGATGAAATAATGAAATAATATATAAGAGCAGAGAGAGCAGAATGTCAGATGGACTTGAGTACCCATTTCTTAATTATTTAAAAATAAAGTTCGTTTGTTCGTTCGTTCTCTTATTCTTTATTGATTACTGCACATTTCTCATGCATTTATAATGCATCTATAGTTTCTGCTGCTGTAAATATATTGTTGCTGTCGCTGTCGTAGTCGTTGTTATTGTCTAAGATTAATCTTAAAAGTTATGAATGAATGAAATAATATATGAGACCAGAGAGATCCATCCATCATGTGCCATGCCGGTAAGCGTGGGCGGTCATGTTCTGCCATCTCACTCGATCACCAGAGTCGTGGATCAGCTCCGAGTTTCTGCCTCGACCATGCCACAGGGCCAAGCCATCCAGGTACTTGCTTCTAGGTCTTCCCCTTGGTATGTTCCCTTCGATCTTACCAGTCGTCACCAAGTTCTCCACTCCATTTCTTCTCATAACATGTCCAAAAAATTGTGACTGTCTACGTCTAATGTCTCTAATCAATTTACGATCTTCATTTGTTTCTTGAAGGACTTGTTCATTGGTCTTTCTGGCTGTCCATGGTATTCTTTGCATTTTCCTCAGAAACCACATTCCAACAGCCATCAGATGTTTTTCAGCCTGACTGATCATTGTCCAAGCTTCACATCCATATAAAAATACAGGTTCTATGTAGCATCTCAACACTCTTTTTCTCGTTTCAATTGACATCTTTTTATTGGTCAGTATGTTTTTCATCTTGCTAAAGGCTACCTTTGCCATGGCGACTCTTGTTCTAATCTCTTCAAGGCATCTCCCATCAGATGTTATTACTGTTCCGAGATAATTGTACCTATTCAATTGTTGAAGAATATTCCCATTTACTTGTATATTACATTGTGGTATTTCGTTCTTCCCAGTGACAACCAGAGAGATAAGAAGTGCAAAATGTCAGATGGACGTGCGTACCCACTTCTTAATCATTTAAATATATAATTCATTCGTTATCTCTCTCTCTCTCTCTCTTTCTCTCCTCTCTCCTTCTCTCTCCTCCCTTTTAGTCCCTCTCTCTCTCTCTCTCTCTCTCTCTCTCTCTCCTCCCCACCCCTCTTTCTCGATGTGTGTGGTGTGTGTGTGTGTGTGTGTGTTGATAATTACTACACATTTTCCACACATTTATAATGCACATTTTGTTTCTGTCGCTGCTGTTGCTGCTGGTGTCGTTTTTGTCTAATATTAGCCTCATAAGTAATCTATGAAAGAAAAAATTACGAGTTGGCTACACGTGAAAACCTGAAAAATGTGATGTAAATTACAATAACCATGCCATTTCTTGTAACCTGTAAATATTGTTGAAAAAGATACCACCACCAACCCCACCACCCGCCCACCACGACCCCACACCACCACGACCACCCCGACCACCACCCCACCCCCCCCCCCCACCACAAACCCACCCCAAACACCACCACCACCCCACCACCAACACCACCACACCACCACACCACACGCCCCCCAACCCCCAAACGACCACACCCACCACCCCAAACCCCCAAAGACCACCACCCACCACCACGCCCCCAAAACCACCACCATAAACAACCATCACCACCACCGCCATCACCATCACGATTACTACTAAGCATGTGACATCTCGATACAGACGAACACGGTGACATCATAAGATGGCCACTCCACTTTTGACATGCACCAAAAGGGAGTAACATTCTGTTATCCGTTTTTAAAAAAATTGATCAGTGAAGGGGTGAAACCTATAGAAAATCATCCGCGAATGTCGGTGAAGTATGGCGATGCATGCCTATCCGGCCAGCAAGTCTACGAGTGGAGTATACAGTTTCGACCCGCAGTCAAATCCAAACGAGGTGAACTTCTAGATAAAGATGTCCTTTTGCAACGTGACAACGTTCGACCCCATACTGCCCGTGCAATGGTTGAAACCATCGAAGACCTCCACTTTCAGTGTGTACTACATCCCTCTTTCTCGCCACATCTATCCCTAAGTGATTTCCATCTGTTTTGACAACTCAAAGAGTCATTGGGTGGTTTAGGGTTTTCATTTGTACGAGAGCAGAAAAAAAAGAAAGGCTGAATGTCAGACGGGATGCGTGTCCAATTCTTAACCCTTTGCAAATAAAGTTCGCTCTTTCGTTCGTTTGTTCTCTGCCTGCCTGCCTGCCTGCCTGCCTGCCTGCCTGCCTGCCTGTCTGTCTGTCTGTCTGTCTGTCTGTCTCTTGATTTTTGCTTATTTCCATTGAATTATAAAGCAAAGATTGTTTCTGGTGTTGTTATATTCTTGTAGTTGTTTTTGTCGTTGTCGATGTCTAATTTTAACATCATAAGTGATGTGTAAATGAAGTAATATATGTATGCAGAAAGATAAGAAGGGTAGCATTTTAGACTGGCCTGCGTGTTTATTTCTTAACCCATTGAAAATATAGTTCGTTCGTTGTCTCTCTCCCTTTCTCCACCACCTCCCTCTCTCTCTCTGTCTCTCTCTCTCTCCCCCTCTCTGGCTTTTTCTAATTCTAGACCTCGTTTCCTATTGCTCTACAAACAGACCACATACAAATAACGCGAGTCAGAAATAGCACAAAACGAGCCCAGGAGGAGTTTCTGGCTACATTTTGTCAACACAGTAACCGGAAGTTATTGACCAGGATGGAAGCCATTTTTGTATTGACTTTAGATGACAAATGTCACTCAGACAACATTCACTATCTGTAAGATTTACGGTTCTTGTCGGAGACTTGTGACTAGCGGTCGAATTTCCGACAACAAAAGCAGTATTTATGGGTCGTTTCTTACTACAAACACTCGGGAACCGAAGTTAATTTCGGAAAGCAAATTTAGGAACGTTCTGCTTCCGAGGCATGACCGAGGGGTTAGCAAGTCCGTCTCACACATCATGCGACGTGTGTTGTATTTCAAGGTTTATCAGAAGTAGAATAATGTGTTTTAGAGATAGCAATTTTACCTCTAACACAGACAGGGGAGAGTTTAAATCCATTTGTCGACGACAGTTGCAATATATGGCAATCGACATTTTACACATCCTTTAACTCTACTCGGGTAGTGAATTGGATGCTGAGTATTGTCAGATAATGGCGAGAAAAACAGAAAATCAGGCTTTACGGTACGTACATTAAGGATCCCTTATCAGCTGAACATTATCAAGAGTAGGCCTTAATGTTCCACTGCCTTGGCAAAACTAAGACATACAGAATATCACCTAAAGCCTAGTATCTAAGGAATTAACAATAAAATGTCACTGTTGGCGTTTATCCAATTAAAACTATGTAGGTCAGCATGGCCGAATGGATAAGAACACATGTTCTTAAACATCCGGTGTGCTGATGCCGAGGTTAGGGGTTTAACCCCTACACTGGACAGTTGGACTAAAATGTTGACCTATCGTCCTTGACTTGGTTACGTAAATTACAAGTACCTCTGAAGTCGGAGTGGGATCGCCTGATGGCGAGGGATACTGTTAATAGGGAAAGCTAATTCACACACAACATGTAGTCCAGCACTACTAGAAGTAGTGTTGTATGGACTACGCCTTGAGTGCAAAGCGAGCGAGCGCCCCCCCCCCCCCCCCCCACCCCCCCCAAAAAAAAAAGGAAGAAACTATTTGTATCTGAAGAGTCGACTTCCTTTCTATACACACATAATATTGAATAGTCCAGATTTCTTTGTCTACATTTATAATGTTGAAGAGTCCAGATGTCTCCTTATACACACATGATATGTTGAATCATCTGGATTTCTTCCTAGACACATACGATAGGTATTGAACAGTCCAGATTTATTCCTATACACATACAGTGTTGACCAATCCAGATTTCTTCCTAAACACATACAGCGTTAAATAGTCCAGATTTCTCCCTTTACAATATGATATGTTGAACAGTCCAGATTTCTTCCTATACATATAACATATTGAATAGCCGTATTTCTGTCCATACACATATACATTTGTGTAATTCGAATTTCTTACTTTTCACGTTTATTGTTGAATAGATCATATATTGTTCTATAGACATATGATGCTGAACAATCGGGATCTGTTTTTCTACCCTATACACATACAATCTATAACAGTCCAAATCCTGATTTCTGCCTATGTACATACAATGTTGAACTCTCCGGATTATTCATATATCCATATAATGTCAAATATTCAGTTTCCCTCTATACACAAATTAGTTAATGGACAGGATCCTTCCTATACACATTTTCCCCCGCATATCCTATTTTCAGGACATCGCTGTCAACACCAGCATATTACCGCCGTTGTTGATGTCTTGGCAAGATTGTTCATCTGTGTTGTCATTGATAAAGATTCTTAGAATCGAAACGTCTGTGTGTCTATTGTATGCGTTCGTGTGTATTCTATTTGCTTCTGATTTCGGATTTTTCACCTGTATTTCGCGACACGTGGATCTCCTTGTAAGGTATGTGCAACGTTTGTTAATGTTTATTTCTTTTCTCGCAGGAATTTAAAATACCTATTTGTTCCCATTTCATATTGTTATATCCTGCTGCAGCCGCTGCTTTTTCTCTCTATTCCATATCATTTAATTTCCTGGCTGCTACCCCTTCTCATCGTCCGTGTTCCTGTTGTCAGTTTTTTAGTCTATATATCCATTATTTCATGGCTTTTGTTTCTGTCGTTTGTTTATCTGTGTTGTCATTGATAAAGATTCTTAGAATCGAAACGTCTGTGTGTCTATTGTATGCGTTCGTGTGTATTCTATTTTGATCTCCTTGTAAGGTATGTGCAACGTTTGTTAATGTTTATTTCTTTTCTCGCAGGAATTTAAAATACCTATTTGTTCCCATTTCAGTAGTTTGCCATTGCTTTCTAGCGACTGGCTTACACACCCCCGTATGTAACCAATGCGACGCGATCCGCTACCGAATCTAGCGCAGCTGTGTTCCCCACGTGGATATACGGGATTACGGAGAAAGTCGTTGACTTCTTCGCCAGGGAGACCGGCCAACACACATATAATGTTTAATAATTCCCCACTCCCCCCCCCCCCCCAAAAAAAAAAAAAAAAAAAAAACAACAACAAACAACAACACACATGTAGGTGCTAGTGCCTTTGTCTCCCGTGGTCGCGAGGAACGGTAGTTAGATATAGCAGTGGATGCCTCTCGGATAGATAATGAGATGTGAATCTGGATGTCTCACGGATAAGTAATGAGATGTGCCTGTGCATGTCCCGGTAATAGTTAATGAGTTGTGTCTCTGGATAATAAGCTGACAGGTAATGAGATGTGTGTGGGGATATACCGTGGATAGGTAATGAGATGTGGCTATGGATGTTCCGGTAATAGGTAATGAGATGTGGCTATGGGTGTCCCGGTAATAGGTAAATGAGATATGTCTCCAAATGTCCTTTGGATAAATAATGAGATGTGTTTGCGCCGATAGCTAATTAGAAACCTTGATTTCGGTAATTTCTGACCTATGTACATAAGCACATATGCATCCCAGCACTTTCCATAATAATCATCATCGTCGTTGTTGTCAACGTTATCAATATCATAATCGCCATCGATATCATCATCATCATCATCATCATTATTGCCAAAATCATGAGCATGATCATGATCATGATCATCATCATCATCATGATCATGATCATGATCATGATCATGATCATCATCATCATCATCATCATCATCATCATCATCATCATCATCATCATCATCACCATCATCATCATCATCATCATCACCATCATCACTGCCGCGATTATTATTGCCGCTATTATCATTATTATCATCATCCAATGTGCAGAACTTCGACCACTGTAACATCCTTTTAATATACTTCTCCCATCAAAAGGCAGATGTAATTCTGCCGTTGCTGTCATGCGTTAATTATCTATCCAATCTGTAATTCATCCACGTTGTGATCTTCCTCTTTAGTCTCCCAACACTTTTACTTGCAGACAAGAAAATCCGGTTGCCGTCGATGCGGAAGTGCAGGCTTTGATCTTCGAGAACTCTTCAGAGGATGATGCTGTCATTTACACAGATAGGTCGATCACTCGACGCATGAAAAGTTTGAGGGCTTTTACGACTCAGGCTGGAGGGAGAATTGTGACGGAAGTTCTAGTGCGTTTGACCACAAGTAGTCTGACTATGGAAGTTATGCAATAAGTAAAGCAATAACATGGCTCGAGATGCAGACATTCACTCAGGTATATTATGCTCAGTAAGATAGAGATAGGGTGTCCCAAGAGAGTGGTTGCTGTCTCTGGAGTGGTCTCGGCTGACAAAGATTAGTTTAATTTTCATGCCAGAGCATGCGGGTGTACGAGGAAATGAGCAGGCTGACAGGCTTGCAGGTATGGCTATTGTGGAGGGCGGATGAGCCATGGGCCAGGCTGATATACTGAATGCTCTTCGAGAAGTAAGACATTTGAGAGACCCAAGTGATGACTGTGAATCTACAACCATTTTCAGACTGCCAGAACAGAAATTTATCAGTTATCAATTATCAGTTATCAGTTATCAGTTGGGGTACCTTCATTGCACCCCGGACAGGTCCATAGGTGCTCAGATCCTCCCCCCAGGATATGCATCAGCGTTCGGTGGCTAATAGTGCCAGTTCTGTGTTGGTAAACGAGGCACCTCGTTTTCCCGATGCACCTCTCGTGTCTGGCCGTGCCAATTCTTATTCCCATGTCTTTCATCCTGGACAGCGATGTGGATTCACTGACATCAAAGTCCTCTGTTCTCTACATCTCTTTAAGGACGTTAATAACATCGGCACGATCCATGGGCTGGCCATCCACAGGGGGTGCAGAGCCAGCCAGTTTATCAGCTCGTTCATTCCCCTCGACTCCCGCATGTCCCGGGACGAAGATGAAGGTGACTTTACAGACAACAGACTTCCGCAACGACTCAATCCACTGTCTACGTACAGATCCAGCTTCGACCTTCCGAATCATGCTCATTGAATTACTTAGTACACACACGTTGGTGTAATGCAGTGATTCTAGCCATATGAAAGTCTGTGTTACTGCCATCAACTCCATCGTCATGCTTCTCGTGGTCATGGAGAGGGCACCACTGGATTCTTGAACGGTTCGGCCCGCTGAACGGGCTGTAAATGCTCACGCACTTCTTTGCTGCTTTGCAACAGAAAGTTTAAAGCGGTGTGGCCAAACAAGAATACTTTGCAGGGCACTACAGAAGATTAATAAACTAAAACAGAACTGGTGTTGTGAGCAGCTACACTGACTGACTGACTGATTGACTGACTGACTGACTGACGGACGGACGGACGGACGGACTGATTGACTGACTGACTGACTGACTGACTGACTGACTGGCTGGCTGGCTGGCTGGCTGGCTGGCTGACTGCCTGCCTGCCTGCCTGACTGTCTGTCTGACTGACTCTTCTACTTAGAACAGTATCACTTTCAATGTTGAGAACGCACGTTCTTAGTTTTCTTATCTGGCTCAACGTGCTTACACAGCTCTAGATGTGGGCATTAACGTCATCGCACAGAAGAACGAAACCTGATTGGCTGTCGAGGGTTGTTAAGCAAAATGTTCTGTCAGACATGTTTTTTGTTGTTGAAAGAGACGTATAAAAATGCCCGTCAACTTGACAACACGTGAAAGCTTTTATCCAGATGCAGGTTCACACAAACACACAAATGTACTCACGTATTCACAGATTCTTAGAAATGGACAGGTCTTGATTTGGGGATTGGGTCGGAAGGGGGGGGGGGGGGCAGGGTGTGGAGGGTTTATTTTGTTTTGGTTAAGTTTTTTTTTTTTTTTAGTTTAGTTTTAGTTTAGTCGACAGATCAACATCACGGCACACGGGTGTAACCCATAAGTGCACTGTTCTACACCTAACTCAAGCCTGAGTTCGGAGAATCTCAACTCAGTGCACGAACTCCGTAGCACCGGCGAGGAGCCTGAAATATTTTGGGTAAATGTTTAACTCGAAATTTTGCCCGGACTCCTCTTTTTTGGATTCCCAACAGCCAAGGGATTGTTTACGTGGGTAACAATCCACACGGGCGTCCGATCTCACTACCCAGAGACCAGGGGGCATTTTTTTTACTAGAAGTCCACGTGAAAAAATCCGGCCCTCACCGAGGCTTGAACCCGGAACCTCCAGCACTCGAGGCGGACATCATACCTCGAGACCACTCAGCTCCTCCCTCCCCTGTGTCACCCGTCCGTTACCGTTATCTATCCAATCTGTAATTCACCCACGCTGTGATCTTCCTCTAAGTGTTGAAACTTACATAGCTTTTAAACGAAAATATGATATGAAATAGAAATAATTCCCATGTCCACCCAGAATAAAATGTGTACCAAGAAGTGTCTTCGAAAGTAAAGACGGCCGCTGTGATAGAGACCTCATTGCCAAGGAGTAGACGTATATATGGTCTGGTCCTCCTTGATTGTAACCCACATCTCTGTTTCGACTCCTAATGACCGTTGAGCGCAAGCCAAAGACAGCCACTGTAAACCAAACCGCCAACACTACACTGGATAATTTCCCCCAGTCTACTTTAATACGACATTTTGACATGTCGATACAAAAGCAGTCCCCCTCCACAAAAAGATCCAAAAATACCTGACAACTTTTACTCCTATTCTAAAAGAGCGGCGTAATATTACCGTGCTCTAGTGACAAGAAACCATGTCCGACGTGGACGCCAGCTCAAGTCTAACTGATCTACGGTGACGTTTTGTGCTTGCGCCAAAACGTCTTGCACACTTTTCATTCTTGTGTACTAATGCCGTGCAAAGTGTGTTTTACAATCCTCTCGCTGTTCCTCTCAAGCCACCTGTACTTAATAATCCATAGCCTGATCCAGATTTATGCACTCATCACCCTCATATACAGATTGATGCTAGTCTCAAAGCGTGCTAAAAGGGGGGTTT
>JACEFZ010025553.1:367500-690977 GCA_014155875.1 Cepaea nemoralis | reverse complement strand
TAAAGTTACTTCACTCTATTACCTCTTTTTCCTTCTTCTTCTTCTCCTTCTCCTTCTTCTTCTTTTTCTTCTTCTTCTTCTTCTTCTTTTTCTTCTTCTTCTTCTTCTTCTTCTTCTTCTTCTTCTTCTTCTTCTTCTTGCTTTTGTTGTTGGTTGTTTGTTGTTGTTGTTGTTGTTCTTCTTCTTCTTCTTCTTCTTCTTCTTCTTCTTCTTCTTCTTCTTCTTCTTCTTCTTCTTCTTCTTCTTCTTCTTCTTCTTCTTCTTCTTCTTCTTCTTCTCCTTCTTCTTCTTCTTCTTTTTCTTCTTCTTCTTCTTCTTCTTCTTCTTCTTCTTCTTCTTCTTCTTCTTCTTCTTCTTCTTCTTCTTCTTCTTCTTCTTCTTCTTCTTGCTTTTGTTGTTGTTGTTGTTGTTGTTGTTGTTGTTGTTCTTCTTCTTCTTCTTCTTCTTCTTCTTCTTCTTCTTCTTCTTCTTCTTCTTCTTCTTCTTCTTCTTCTTCTTCTTCTTCTTCTTCTTCTTCTTCTTCTTCTTCTTCTTCTTCTTCTTCTCCCTTCTCCTCCTCTGTTACTCCTCTTCTTCTCCTTCTCGTTCAGCTTCCTCCTCTACTTCTCCTTATCTTCTTCTTCTCCTTCAGCTTCCTCTTCTTCTTTTTCTTCTTCTCTTCTTCCTCCTCCTCCTGCTTTTGTTGTTGTTGTTGTTGTTGTTGTTGGGTGTTGTTGTTGTTTTTGTTGTTGTTGTTGTTGTTCTTCTTCTTCTTCTTCTTCTTCTTCTTCTTCTTCTTCTTCTTCTTCTTCTTCTTCTTCTCCACTCTTCTTGAGTGATGTTACACGGTAGATTGACAGGGGAGCTGTCATCATTAGCTGGGAATTTACCCACTGTGGAGACCATGACACTGATCTGTGCCTGAGGTTCTGATAAATAAAATAAGAGATTGAATACCAGACTCATTTCAACATTTTGAAAGGTGACGCTAATTTGTCTTACACTAAGCAAGTCATGATACACTCTATTTCTTCTTCTTCTTCTTCTTCTTCTTCTTCTTCTTCTTCTTCTCTTCTTCTTCTTCTTCTTCTTCTTCTTCTTCTTCTTCTTCTTCTTCTTCTTCTTCTTTCTTCTTATCCCTTCTTCATCTTTTAATTATTCCTTTTTCTACTTTTTCTTCTTCTGCTTATTCAGTCTTCTATTTCTTTTACTTCTTATTTCTCATTCCTCCTTTTTCTTGTTCATTTTCTTTCTGTCCTCCTCACTTCTCCATCTGTCCTCACCTTCCTCTTTTTCATGTGCCTGGTTTAGAGCAGACATCGTCAAACATAACTCTCCAGTCCTTTCTGCCTTCTGATACTTTGATATAGTTGTTGTAGCTTTTATTATTATTATTTGTTTCCCAGCTGTTCATCCTTTCCACATACTTCATTCACTGTCTTCTTTGACTCTTGCCCAGTATTATTTCTGTCACAACTCACTTGTTGTCACACTATCGATATCTTTAACTCTTTCTGTACTAATTATTCCTGAATTGAATCATTTGTCTTATCACTTTCAGTATTTTTAACTCATTTTGTACCAAGAAACACATCATAGATTTATTGGTTATCTCTGGCATGACTCACTTGTCTTCTTACTTTAAATATCTTTAACTCATTTTGTACCAAGAAACACATCATAGATTTATTGGTTATCCCTTACATGACTCACATGTCTTCACACTTTCTGGCCCTTTCATTTGCTACTTCGAACCACTCTATTCACAATGTTACTTTAATTCCTGCAGTTTTACTGTGCTTATATTTTAACTCCTTAAAACCATACTTTAACATTACAAACAACTGTTTAGGATGGAAAGAGTTAAAGTGTCTGTAATAAAAATAGTTAAATCATTCAAATGTTGCATTCACTGCGTAGAGTTATAGTATGTTTAATAGTCACAGTGACAACCTGAAATTAGTCCTAGCACATTTCCTGCGAAGTGAAAGCCACCGGCCAGATATTGACCAACCCTCTCAAGTGCCAGTTGGTCTAAAAATATGTGCTACCACCATATACCCAATACACCACACAGCATGAACAGGGTTCCCTTTCAGTGGTGAGTCATACACTTAGATTAGCAGACAGACACATTCAATGGATAGAGAAAAGAAAATTAAGTTGTCATGTAAAGACTGCATTTTTCTTCATGCAACTTGTTTTCTCCCCAGGTACTACCAAATTCAAACCATTCTCAAGACACCCCCAAAGTCACCATGTCGCATTGAAATTAGTGATAACAAGGTGAATGCTCAGAGAGGTAGGTACATATCATTTTGATTGTTCACATGTCTTGGTGAGAGTTGTTTGTCTTGATGATGTTTGTGGTCACTGTTGCAGAATGTGTAGCTTACTCTATCACTAGTGCACTTGCCTGCTTAGACAGCTGTTCAGGTTCAATCACCAGCAGAAGCAGGATTATTTTTTTCTGATCCGTTGGCTCTGGGTCGAACCCTAGCCTCACTCCAATAGATGCACACCTCTGTTAGAGGCTCAGATAACCTGAATGCCAATTTTCAGACTTAAAAGACATAACATCTGATGGGAAATATCTTGAAGAGATTAGAACAATAATTGCTATGGCAAAGGTAGCCTTTTGCAAGAAGGAAAACACACTGACCAATATAAAGATGTCAATTGCAGTGAGAAAAAGAATGTTGGAGAGCTACATAGAACCTGTATTTTAGTATGGATGTGAAAGGTAGACAATGAGCAGTCAAGCTGAAAAACATCTAATGGCATTGAAAAATGAAGGTTACAATGTTCTGGGACTGCAAGGGCATTTTGTTGATGGAATTCATGACACTAGGGACCACAGTAGCATCAAAAGTGCTTATTGTGAAGCACTTAAGAAGCTCCAAAAACAAAAGGTGCAGACTGCTCACCAGTGGCATCATTATCCTGCACAATGCAGGGCTCCATACCACAAAGGCTTTACTTGAGCTGCTGCTTAAGTGGGCAATTTTCAACCCCCCACCTACACACACAAACACCCCCTCCCCTTTTTTACAGCCCAGACTTGGCACCAAGCGATAATCATCTCTTTGGCAAGATGAAGTTCTGGCTGGTCACCCAGCGCTTGGACACCACCGAGCAGCTCATGGATGAAGTCAACAACTGGCTAAGTACCCTGACGGTGCCATTCCTTGACATGGAGTTACAAAAACTAGTACCAAAGTATAATAAGTGTTTGAATTTAGGTGGTGACTATGTGGAAAATAATGCAGTGGTGTATGTAACTTTTGTATGTATTTAGATGTTATTGTCAATGTGTATAAATTTGTACCAGTCAATTGGCGGTTGATTTTGGAATAGCCCTCGTATTTGTATATTCGTGTTCTTTTCCTTAGGTGGCTCTGCAGATAGCGCTGCTGTTTTCATGCCGAGCAACATTGGCAGAAGTCAGAAGTTTCAGATCTTGTACAGAAATGAAGAGGTGGATGTTGAGGACATATTTGTATTCAGAATACACACACTTGTTGATAGCACAAAGGTACAGATTGTTCTGGGTGTTATTTAACATTGTCATCACCATCATCATCTTTAAGTTAAAGCTATAGGCACACCGGATTAAAACCTGTCATTTGCAAACAAAAACTCGTCATGATGTTATCTAATGCCTTGTCAACTGGCATGCTTGATTACAGTACTGCATATTCCTATTCTCTAGCAATATGTGTCATTTCACTTCCTGATATATGTCCATGCTATAATGCAAGATTGCCCAGGATCTTCTCTCACAGCTTTCCTCTGTCTCTTTTTATGTTAATCTTACCAGTTGTTACAGTATGTTTCAATGTTAATCTTCGCATGATTTGACTGAACATTTTGTTATTTCCTTGTGAACAATTCATTATTTCCTTGTGATGTTTAGAATGTTTCCTTTCTGTCTAGTCTCTTTCATACATACAGATTTTCAATTTGGCTGTCTGTGATAATTTAACATTCTTCTGTAAAACCACATTTCTGTAGCTTCAAGGGAATTTCTTGCTTGTTAACTAATTGTTGTGGATTCCCAGCCAGTTGTTAACATTGGTTCTAAACACACACAAGCATTCTTTTTCATACTTCTAATAACAGTACATCTCAATAGGTGTAAAAGGTTACTTTACTATACTTTACTTTACTTTACTTTACTTTACTTTACTTTACTTTACTTTACTTTACTTTACTTTACTTTACTTTACTTTACTTTACTTTACTTAGTAACAAGGACTTATTGCATGAATCTTCTCATACTCATAGGACTTACTGCATAAATCTTCTTCTGATACAAATCAATGTTTTGTTGTCGTATTGTGTTTTAATTTCTATGGTATATCCTCCGTGTGATGTTATCCATGTACTTAAATATTTAAATTTCTTAGTTTGCTATTGATTTTAAGCTCTCAACAGTCATGACACACAACTTTCAAGGGTAATACCCTGGATGCAGACAAGAAGCTGTTAGCATAATGATAAATGTCAAAAATTATGAACTTACGGCTGTTCTATTTCGTTCATAATTTATGGAAATCTGATTCCGGAATGATGCTACGGTTCTCCTTTCAAACAGTGCTAAGGGATTAGAATAGTTAATCTTGTCTGTCAAAAGACACACCTGTTTCTGAACATTTAAATAAAAAGATAATATCCACAGTCAAAGCCACACATCCATAAAAAATACGGTCAACAAAAAGAAATTGAAAATGTCACAAAGTTTGAATTCTTTGACTTCATAATCAAAACAATTGGAACTGTTCAGAAGAAGTCAAACAGCCACTGACCAGGACAATGCAGAGGTTAAACAGTATTAAGAACGAATATCGGAAACAATTTTGAGACCATGTATTATTCTTGTTACAACAGACAGAAGTGAATCATGAACCATTTTACAAACATTAAAGAAGAAATTTGAGTCTTCAGAGTTTAACTCATTCAGTATGAAACAACTCATCATGCATATTTTGGTTACTTTTAAAATGATGTACTTTTATTAATGTCTTGTGTCTGTCTTATCCGGCTGTTAGGTTCATTCATTCATCCATCATGTGCCATGTCAATAAGCATGGGCGGTCATGACTCGCCATTTCACTCGATCACCAGAGTCATAGATCAGCTCATTGTTCATGTCCTGACCATACAGCATGGCCAATCCATCCAGGTATTTACTTCTCTGCCTTCTCCTTGTTCTCTTCCCCTCGATCTTTCCAGTTGTCACCAAATTCTCCAATTTATTTCTTCTTTTTTAATGTGTCCAAATGATTGTGACTGTCTATGTCTAATTTCTCTTATAAATTTACGGTTTTCATTTGTTTCTTGTAGGATCTGGTCATTAGTTTTTCTGCCTGTCAATGGTATTCTTTGCATTTTTTTTTCAGAAACTACATTTTGACAGTTATCAGATGTTTTTCAGCTTGTCTGCTCATTGTCCAAACTTCACATCCATACAAAAGTACAGATTCTATGTATCACCTCAACCCTCTTTTTTTCTTGTTGTTAACGACATCTTTTTATTGGTCGGTATGTTTTCCATCTTGCAAAAGGCTATCTTTGCCATGGTGATTCTTCTTCTAATCTCTTCAAGGGTAGCCCACTCACTCAATTGGAATTGCTGTCCAGTAAAGTTTCTGCTTTAACCTTCAGATCCAGCATTTACTAGTTTCAAACAACTGCTTTCGGATAATAAGTTAAGGTAGTAAGTGTCTGGAATTGAAAGAGTTAAATTTTACAGAACAATTCTGAGAATACCTTGCATCAAAAAGAAAAATACTAAAATTTTACTTAGATTTGACCATCGGAAAAAACCTGGCTTATACAGCATCATGTCTCAGAAACTGAAGTACTTTGACCAAGTGTCTACAGATGGTGGTCATGAAACCTGCTCCAGATATGGTATGTCAGTTGTGATATATGCTAATATTGTCCTGAACAAATAAGCAGTTGTGGACAAATGTGTAGTTCTTGTTGCTGCAGAGTGGCAGGTGATGCCTCAGAAATCCCACATTTGTCCTTCGTTGGGACCATCATGTAAAGGATGCCTCGGCAAACAGACTATACTGTGGCCTGGGCAACCATCAGGGCATGAACAGGCTATGAGAGACAACCAAAACAGAAACTGCAACGCGGTCTTCCTAACAAGGAGTATGTCACTTTTGATACCCAAGCAACAGGTGCCTCTGCTGACCTGATGGTTGCGGATGTTTAGGTTTGAAATATCCTTTTCTTATTTTGTCAAAGTCCATATCATCTACACTGTGAATCAAGCTGTGTCTGTTCATGTTAGAAGCAGATGTATTGCATTGAAACCACTTTGTCCCTCTTTAAGCCCTGTGGTTTTAAAAATATTTTTCATACAAAGCCTAGTATTTGAGAAACGTAAACTGTAAACATATATAAATTTGTGACAGATTTTTACAAACATTCAAACACCACTTGAAAATATATGTATATTATACATATATTTATTCATATTACATAAATGGTTGTAGTAACTTTATTTGTCTATTCCTGTACCAGCTGGAGAAAAACTTGGAGACCCTTGATTTGAAACTGGAAGTGCAACTGTGGTGTAATGATGATGATGAAATGTAAGTATTCAAAGTATGTTAGTAATTGAAGAATTTACAACAGCTTTCACAATCACTAAAGAAGATAACTATGACTTTTGCACTGAAATATTGCAGAAATATTCCTAGAGTATGATCGACCTATAGGAGGTAGTATTGACTTTCTGCAAGGTCAGAACATCAAAGAGAACTGACTTAGAAATAACATCATGTCTCAGAAACTGAAATACTTTGACCAAATTCAACAGCACAGTGTTGCTCTCATTCACAACTTGTCGGAAAGAGTCTAGCTTGGGCTAGAGTGTAGAAGAAGACTGGCTTTCTAGTGCTATTGCCACATACAGAGATCTGAGGAATACATCTTAAATTTGTGACTTAGGTGATATTTCAATCTCTTATGTGCTGTTCATAATCTAAATAGTTTGATCTTGTCTTGCCGTCAAAGTTGAGGATAAACATTGTTTGTTCATATAGGCATTTTGTCTTGTAAGAAGCATGTATAGAATCTGTTGCTGTTTCATAAATTGTGTCTTAATCATTTTGTTATGGAGATCTAACCACTTTAGTAGACCATCTTCTTTTTTAAGGCCTGGCATTTAATGGTACAGTTCAGAAAGTAGCATCCTTCTTGAATAATACAATCTTCCTTACACCTCATGAGGTCATCCCTAAAACATTCAAATAACTCACTTGAAATGTCTTCAATTTCTCTTGTAATAGTGGTTGTCAGATCATCAATTACAACTGGCCAGCCTTTGAGGGCACAACTTTTCAAGCAACTCTACACAAACTAATTTATACAGACATGTTAGCGGATGAAAAAGTTCTGCCTGACATTCAGAATGCTGATGTATGTAGTCAAACCAGACCTGTAGGACTATGATTCAATAACCATGGTAATTTGAGTACTGAAGGGAGTTTATGTTCTTTACACTGTCATTTCCTACAATCTTGAAATCTGTTGCTGAAAATTTGTGTTCAAGAGACATTGTGAAGATTGGTATATTTCCATTTGACACACTAGATTTGAGTAACACTTTCTTCTGTTATGAAAGCTCAAGACATGCTATGCAGTTTTGTACTGAATATTCTGCTGTCTTCACAGCCACAGTAGGGAATCTATGAAAACACTCAAGATTATTCTACTGACCTCTAACCTTTCACATGTTGTGCAGTTTTGTAAGACCTCAATCTACTACCTTCACATCTACTGTAGAGAGTGTACTCAAACACTAATGATTATTCTACTGACATTTAACTCTTTCTCATGTCATGCAGTTTTGTACTGCTCATTCTGCGATCTTCTCAACTACAGTAGCAGATCTATGAAAACATTCATCCATGTTTTACTGACCTTTAACTCTTTCACATGTCATGCAGTTTTGTACAGTTCAATGTATCATCTTTGCAATGACTTGAGGGAGTTTACTTAAACACCAATAATTATACTACTGACCTTTAACTCTTTCAAGCCCAGAACTTTTCACAGCAAATGCCCTAGAGGAAATAACTAATATGATAAATCAAGAATGCATTACTTTCAAAGAGACTAAATACAAAATGGAATTGGCCACTGGAGAAGTCAGATATCATTGTAATCCTCTGACCAAATGTAATAAACACAAGAATAGAATATGCAATGGTTGGGATTCATGTGGTGCTTGTGACATAAAGAGTTACATTTTCCCTAATCAACTACAGTTCAATTAAACGGCATGTCTTCTCTGACAGACTCTATACAGTTGGTTCTGGTTCTTATTTCAACAGCACAGATCCTGAGGTTAAAATGGAGCTAGCAAGTTCAAGAACACTTCTGCTTCACTTATCTCCAACCAAGGGACTGCACCACTCAGTTCCTGTCCTATTTGATTATTTCCACCTGTCAGCTATAGAGGTTGTCATACATGGTACAATCATTGCTATACATCAACCATACCTCACGTAAGTGTTTTTTATTTTCACCCACTTTGACAAGTGCTTAATTAAGTAAATAAATTACAATATTGGGGAACTGTCATAACCTAAGATGGAAGATGGTGGCAGAAATTAAGAGTAAACTAGGCCAATCAAAGCTGAATTTCAGAAGATGAACATTATTTTATGTACTAAGCCACTTTTATTGAATGTCAGACAGAGATTGCTGGAATGTTATTTTTAATCTGTTTGTATGGCAGTGAATCTTGGCATGTGTATGAACAAATTAAGATCTTGGAGATGTGGATTCTGAGAAAAATGTTGTGAATACCTTTAACTGCCAGAGTAACTAACAATGAGTGAACGCATGAGGCTAAAGAAAGTACATTATGCACAACTATAAGAACCGGATAAAGTTTGGTCGTATAATGAGAAGAGAGGTATTGGAGAACATTGTAACGATTAGAAAGATCAGTGGTAGATGAGACAGAGGGCAGACTGAGAGAAATTACGCTGGATGGTCTAAGACCATGGCATGAAGGATTATCATCAATAGTTTATATACAGAACACCAAAGACCAGGATCTGAGGAGAGTCATGAACGTCCGCACCATTTGGCAAGGTGCATGTTCATTATGATGATGGTGATGAATTTTAGTTCAGTTGTTTATATTTCAGTCTTTAACTCGTCGACCTCTGTTCCTCTGATTTTTTGGTACTCTGTACTGGATGCCCCAGGGGAAAAGTTCAAATTTAACATCATCTTAGCATCTCTTTACTCATCTTCTTACCAACACTATACTCATCTTACCACCTCTATACTCATCTTACCACCTCCTTACTCATCTTACCACCTCTGTACTCATCATCATACCACCTCAATACTCATTGTCTTACCACCCCTATACTCATCATCTTGCCACCTCTATACTCATCATCTTACCACCTCTATACTCATCATCTTAGCACCTCTATATTCATCATCTTACCATCCCAATACTCATCATTGTACCACCTCTTTACTCATCATCTTGCCACCTCTATACTCATCTTACCACCTCTATACTCATCATCAAACCACCTCAGTACTCATCATCTTACCACCCCTATACTCATCATCATACCACCTCTATACTTATGATCCTTCCCCCCCCCCTCATACTCTCATCTTAGCATCTCTATACTCATCATCTTAGAACCTCTATATTCATCATCGTAGCACCTCTATATTCATCATCTTAGCACCCCTATACTTATCATCATAACATCTATATACTCATTATACCACCTCTATACTCATCATCTTAGCACCTCTATATTCATCATCTTAGCATCTCTATACTCATCACCTTAGCACCTCTATATTCATCATCTTAGCACCTCTATATTCATCATCTTAGCACCCCTATACTTATCGTCATAACATCTCTATACTCATTATTATACCACCTCTATATTCATAATCTTAGCACCTCTATATTCATCATCTTACCATCCCTATGCTCATCATCTTACCACCTCTATATTATCTCAGTCATCTGTGATGTATTCCAGTTAATAACTCTGCTCATTATCTTCACTATACATCCAAACGCCTGCAACATATCTGATGAAGTAGCCTGGTTAGATTTACCACATTTCCATGGCTACTACTGAGAGTGTTTTTCTTTACCTCACAGAGAACATTGAGCCCCAAGCTTCATTCCTTTTTCACTCCTAGGTACAGACATCTTTGTTTACTGCCATTCCATTACTCTGTTAAAAGAATTCCTCTTCTTCGTTCACCTTCAGACATCAGTATAAATAAATGAAAAAAGCAGCAGTCAACTTAAGCTTGTTTACATTCCCATAGAGTTTGCCCTCAAATGGAGTGGTGAAGGCCAAAATACTTTTCTCTATTCTGCTTATGGTGGTATGTTGGAAATTCTTGCAACAAATGTGTAGCTGTCATCTTACCAGTTCCACAATAACATTTATCAGTATCTTCTTTCTTTAGTTTATTAAACATGTGGTATTTCAGCCTGTTTTGGCCTGTTCATTGTCTGAATATTGTAACTTGTTCATTTGCGTTGAGTTGGTAATATGCAAGATCTTTCTGGTGACCAAGCCAGCTCTGTGGCGAAGGGGTTACGGGCGCAGTTCGTAATCCCGCATACCCGTGTTCGAAACACAGATGAGAGCGATTTGGCAGCAGAACACCTTGCATTGGTTGTTTCAGAAATGGTAAGGGTGCCGGTCGTTCAGAAAGCAATGGCAAACTACTGAACGTAAGCTTGCCAAGGAATCAGAAACAACCAAAAAATGCTGGGGTTGACTGCTACATTCTGCAAAGGATATGCAACTAACTTTTTCTGGTGACCAGGATGTTCTGATTTTCCACGTGGTTCAAGAATTGCTTCTTATAAATCTCTTAGCCTCATCATAGGTTTTTCCATATCAGAATTGATTGATCTATATTTTCATCCTTCTGTTGTTTTATAAGGCACCATCTATCATGGCCCATAATATATTAAGGGGTTTATGGTGAATCGAGAAATTGCGCTCACACAGAAAAGGATCTTAGCGTCCCAAGGTTTAAACTTTTTTTTTTTAAATGTTATTGTTATGTTAGTCAGTTAGTTAGTTGCAGTTCCAAATTCACGGCAAAGGGTCGCCCCATTATGCTCCATTCTTGTGCCAGTAAATATCACACAAAGTGCTCCTCACTGCCCTGTGTGAAAAATGGAACAGAAAAGGGTCTCGACAAACCGAAATCCCACACAGATATACAATTCATAATGCTGCTGCCAGAATGCCAACGGAAAAGTCTGCCATGAAAAATACAGCTCATCATCGATGGAAGCGGCAGTCACTAGAAAACCAGCAGCCACACATTACAGTATAAGGTAACCCAGTTAGTTCAGCGACTGCCCGGTCACCATTTTTCTGAACATGCAGTACATGCTATAAATAACCGCGGACAGATGTAAAAACACTCCACATGAAATTCACAGCTCACAGTGTCGCTCCACACACTCAACTTAATACCAGGGCGATGGAAATAAATGTTATTGTTATATATTATATTAGTTTTGTAGCATAGCGAATTGAGCAGAAACAGAGTATGTTAATGGTATATAGGTTGTAAGGAAGGTTAGTAGTCATGAGAGGAAAGACTTTCAGAATTGTCATTATTTTCTTCTTCAGCATGCCAAAGGTTAGTAGTCACGAGAGGAGAGACTTTCAGAATTGTCACTTGTTTTCTTCTTCAGCATGCCAAAGTCCCAGAAGACAGGCAAAGGCTCCGACCAGTCCACGCTGGAGGCAGTATATTTTGGTCAAAAGCCAGCAACACCTGCAGGTGTAAGGAACTTAAATCTAATGTTTGTCTGGGAAATATTGTCTCCTGTGTAAAAAGTACTGTGTTTGTCCATGTAAATAGTATAGTGTTTCTGTTCATATACATGATTGTTTCTCTATAAAAGATGTGTATTTCTGTACGCGTACAAAATATAGTTTTTTTTTTCATTTGAATAACAAAGACACAAACAATAGATTGCACGATTTATTGCCTGGCATATTTCGCTGCATCTCGTCAGGTACATACTGCAGAAATCACACAACTTACGTGAATTAACTAGATAAATCCTTCAAGTTGAAATATACACATATTCGTACAGTAATGTCACTATCTACCACGGTAATTTTAGGCTGACTAACATGTCTTTCTGTTTGCACAATTCTGGCTTGCTTTGATAGATCATAATTGCTTCTGCAAATTTTAACAAGCGAGTATTTTGTGTGTTAAACAACACGCGAAAGGCAGTGTTTCTGTCCACCATATGGCCACTGTCGACGATGTGCCTACCGATTGAAGACGCCGGGAGCTTCCGGTGTGTCGACCCCACGAGGCTAGCCTCTCCTGTGTGTTGTATCTTGTTGACCCATATGGCCATATGGTGAACAGAATCTATTGTTTGTGTCTTCGTTATTCAAATTCACTACGGGAAAACATTGTTTTGAATTTTTTTTCATTATTAACAAAGTTTAGTGTAAACAAAGTATAGTCCCATTTATATCATTGTCTACCTATTTCTGTTTTCATATATCTTTTGATATCTTTCCATGTATGTCATTGTCTACCTCTTGCTGTTCCATCTATCTCTTGATATCTTTCCATTTATATCATTGTCTACCTTGTTATCTATTTATCTATCTCTTGATATCTTTCCATTTATATCATTGTCTACCTCATTATCTATTCATCCATCTCTTGATATCTTTCCATTTATATCAGTATCTACCTCTTGCATTTTCCACCCATCTCTTGATATCTTTCCATTTATATCAGTGCTGCCTCTGGCTGTTTCCATCCATCTCTTTATAATTTTTCCATTTATATCAGTGTCTACCTCTTTGCTGTTTCCACCCATCTCTTTATATTTTTTCATTTATATCAGTGTCTACAGCTTGCTGTTTCCATCCATCTCTTGATATCTTTCCATTTATATCAGTGTCTACCTCTTGCTGTTTCCACCCATCTCTTGATATTTTTCTATTTATATCAGTGTCTACACCTGGTTGTTTCCACCCATCTCTTGATATCTTTCCATGTATATCGTCAACCTCTAGCTGTTTCCACCCATCTCTTGATATCTTTCCATTTATATCATTGTCTACCTCTTGCTGTTTCCATCCATCTCTTGATATTTTTCCATTTATATCATTGTCTACCTCTTGCTGTTTCCATCCATCTCTTGATATCTTTCCATGTATATCATTGTCTACCTTGTTATCTGTTCATCCATCTCTTGATATTTTTCCATTTATATCAATGTCTACTTCTCTTCCTGTTTCCACCCATCTCTTGATATCTTTCCATATATATCATTGCCTACCTCTTGCTGTTTCCATCCATCTCTTGATATCTTTTCATTGATATCTTTGTCTACCTCTTGCTCTTTTAATCCATCTCTTGATGTCTTTCCATTTATATCATTGTCTGTCTCGTGATCTTTTAATCCATCTCTTGATTTCTTTCCATTTATATCATTGTCTGCCTCTTGCTCTTTTCATCCATCTCTTGGTATCTTTCCATTTATATCATTATCTATTCCGTGATCTTTTTATCTATCTTTTGATGTTACCTTCCCATTTATATCACCTCTTGCTCTCTGATAACAAATACAAGATATACTACAGAATTAATTGATTGCTGTCTGGATTCAAGGACCACGTTCATCCTACTGTGAAACAAACCATTAATGCTCCATCTCCTACAGGTCACACTAGGAGAATTTTAGCAGAGTGCAAGAACTCTGTAGCACCAGCAAATCCAAACTGTATAGGTTGTATAACAGAGCGACAACCCAAAGGCAACTGTATGTAACTGAATGTAGGAAGACTAACTACCGATGACTGGTAATGACTCAGTTTATTTGAAGAAGCTTCAGTAATATCAAAATGCATACAGCGACTATCAAAGTAGATACATGTTGTTGGTTCGGAGATTGAGTCGTAACTAACCCCTTGTTTATTTCCACGTCAGCTCGTGAGCACCCCTAACTACCTAACTACGGAGCTCACACGTGCATCAACTATTTATTTCCTTCCCTTTGCACGCCGTGCCACCTAACTAAACCCCGTATAACAGGCTACTCTGTTATAATACTTTGTTGCGGGGAGGTTTTCCAATTTTGAAATTAGCAGAGCAGCAGCATGATAAGCCTACTAATTACAGTGTCTAACCACTGAAGGATTTTTCATGTGCACAGGTCTCCTATTTTTCATTATTGTCCCAAAAGACCAGACAACAAATTAGGTCCATATAAATCATCTGGAAATTATGACATAATCAGGTACCTCTGAAAAAACCGTCAACTCGATTCAACCTTGGTATTTGTCAAGTTAGGTTGTTACCATCATCATCATGTTTTACAGTCTTTGAGCTTGTCATGAAGGTTTCTGACCTTTCCATTCCATTCTTGTCTGTTTTGTGCCTTTCTCTTTCATTCCCTGTATGTCTACGTCCATGCCACCATCTCAATGCATACCTGTTTTATAAATGTTCTTCCGCCTGTCCCTGGTATTATGTCCTCTAGTATTGTTGCAAAAACAAAGATAATGCATACAGATAAAACTACTATGGAGAAAGAAATATATGTTAATGAGGAAAATTTGGAGGTGGTGGAAAATTTTGAATTGATTACCAACAATGGTGACATGATGAAAGAAATTAAACAATGACTATCAATTGCTCTTCAAAGACAAAAACAACTGAATAAATTATGGAGTGGGACATATAGAACTACAAAAATTAGATTATTAAGAGTATGTATCTTTCCCATTGCAACATACGCCTCTGAGACCTGGACATTTACTAACCAAGCTGAACAGCGCATAAATGCCTTTAAATATAATTGCTATAGACAAGTTCTAAGAATATCTTGGATACAGAAAAGAACAAATACATCCATACTTCAAGAGCTGAATATTGGAGAAAGTTGGCTATTAAATACAATAAAACAAAGAAAATTAAAATATTTCGGCCACTTGAAATGTCAAGAAAGTTTGAAGAGAACAATAATGGAGGGGTATATGCTGTGAACAGTTGTTGAATGTGCTATAGAAGTAAACAAGGATATACATCTTTGCTTTATTGACTACACAAAAGCTTTTGACAGAGTTAGACATGTCAACGTGGTGGATATGCTTGCAGATCTACAAATTGATGGGAAAGACGTTAGACTTATGAAAAACATATATTGGAAACAACAAACTGCAATAAGGATTGATAATGAAGTGGAACAGTATCAGCCAATTAAGAGAGGTGTTAGGCAGGGATGTGTGATGTCTCCAGATCTTTTTTCCCTGTACAGTGAAAATATTTTCAGAAATGTAGAAGATATAAATGGAATCAGCATTGGAGGACGAAACATCAATAACATTAGATATGCAGATGATAAGTATTGATTGCAGACAATGCACAGGATCTGCAACAATTAGTAGAGGCGGTTGTTGTACACAGTGAGCAGCTGGGGTTAAAATTAAATTGTAAAAAGACACAGGTTATGGTCGTCACTAGGAAGAACGAAGTATCATAATGTAATATACAAGTAAATGGGAATATTCTTCAACAAGTGAATCGATACAATTATCTCGGAACAGTCATAACATCTGATGGGAGATGCCTTGAAGAGATTAGAACAAGAATCGCCATGGCGAAAGTAGCCTTTAGCAAGTTGAAAAACATTCTGACCAATAAAAATATTGATTATGTGGTTGTTTCGGGATTTGAAATTTAAATATTGAGCACAACCCACTACTGGCAATGCCGATCGCATTCTGGTATGAACCTAAGGCCTATCCACGTCAATATGGAAGCACTATACTCGAGTTTCGCCCTCATTTGAGCTCGTCAGTAGTGCATATCCCTGACCGGATCCGGAAACAGTTCCGGATCACGCGTGTGAAGCGGGTGTGTAACCATGCGGCACACACTGGACACACCAAATTATCACAACAGAACATCACAACGTTACCCATCGTAGGCTATGCTCAAGATTGCCCAATCGCCACGACCGACGTCCGTCAATCGATGGGACCCGAACGATCAGGACTTCTCACTGGCAAGGAACACCAGGCCTCCTAAATTTAATTGACGTGGATAGGCCTTAGGTTCATACCAGAATGCAATCAGCATTGCCAGTAGTGGGTTGTGCTCAATATTTAAATTTCAAATCCCGAAACAACCACATAATCAATTGATTATTGCTCACTGGATTTAGGAGGCCTGGTGTTCCTTGCCAGTGAGAAGTCCTGATCGTTCGGGTCCCATCGATTGACGGACGTCGGTCGCGGCGATTGGGCAATCTTGAGCATAGCCTACGATGGGTAGCGTTGTGATGTTCTGTTGTGATAATTTGGTGTGTCCAGTGTGTGCCGCGTGGTTAAACACCCGCTTCACACGCGTGATCCGGGACTGTTTCCGGATCCGGTCAGGGATATGCACTACTGACGAGCTCAAATGAGGGCGAAACTCGAGTATAGTGCTTCCATATTGACGTGGATAGGCCTTAGGTTCATACCAGAATGCGATCGGCGTTGCCAGTAGTGGGTTGTGCTCAATATTTAAATTTCAAATCCCGAAACAACCACATAATCAATTGATTATTGCTCACTGGATTTAGGAGGCCTGGTGTTCCTTGCCAGTGAGAAGTCCTGATCGTTCGGGTCCCATCGATTGACGGACGTCGGTCGCGGCGATTGGGCAATCTTGAGCATAGCCTACGATGGGTAGCGTTGTGATGTTCTGTTGTGATAATTTGGTGTGTCCAGTGTGTGCCGCGTGGTTACACACCCGCTTCACACGCGTGATCCGGGACTGTTTCCGGATCCGGTCAGGGATATGCACTACTGACGAGCTCAAATGAGGGCGAAACTCGAGTATAGTGCTTCCATATTGACGTGGATAGGCCTTAGGTTCATACCAGAATGCGATCGGCATTGCCAGTAGTGGGTTGTGCTCAATATTTAAATTTCAAATCCCGAAACAACCACATAATCAATTGATTATTGCTCACTGGATTTAGGAGGCCTGGTGTTCCTTGCCAGTGAGAAGTCCTGATCGTTCGGGTCCCATCGATTGACGGACGTCGGTCGCGGCGATTGGGCAATCTTGAGCATAGCCTACGATGGGTAACGTTGTGATGTTCTGTTGTGATAATTTGGTGTGTCCAGTGTGTGCCGCGTGGTTACACACCCGCTTCACACGCGTGATCCGGGACTGTTTCCGGATCCGGTCAGGGATATGCACTACTGACGAGCTCAAATGAGGGCGAAACTCGAGTATAGTGCTTCCATATTGACGTGGATAGGCCTTAGGTTCATACCAGAATGCGATCGGCATTGCCAGTAGTGGGTTGTGCTCAATATTTAAATTTCAAATCCCGAAACAACCACATAATCAATTGATACCACTGGATTTAGGAGGCCTGGTGTTCCTTGCCAGTGAGAAGTCCTGATCGTTCGGGTCCCATCGATTGACGGACGTCGGTCGCGGCGATTGGGCAATCTTGAGCATAGCCTACGATGGGTAACGTTGTGATGTTCTGTTGTGATAATTTGGTGTGTCCAGTGTGTGCCGCGTGGTTACACACCCGCTTCACACGCGTGATCCGGGACTGTTTCCGGATCCGGTCAGGGATATGCACTACTGACGAGCTCAAATGAGGGCGAAACTCGAGTATAGTGCTTCCATATTGACGTGGATAGGCCTTAGGTTCATACCAGAGTGCGATCGGCATTGCCAGTAGTGGGTTGTGCTCAATATTTCAATAAAAAGATGTCAATTGAAACGAGAAAAGAGTATTTAGGGGATACATAGTGCCTGTTCTTTTGTATGGATGTGAAACTTGGACAATGTGCAGTCAAGCTGAAAAACATCTGATGGCTGCAGAAATGTGGTTTCTGAGGAAAAATGCAAAGAATACCATTGACAGATAGAAAAACCAATGACCAAGTACTACAGGAGACAAATGAAACTCGTAAATTGATTAGAGAAATTAGACGTAGGCAGTCAAAATTTTTCGAAGGGAACAGACCAAGAGGAAGACCGAAAGGAAAATACCTGGATGGCTTGGCCACATGGCATGGACGAGACAGGAACACTGAGCTGATCCACGACTCTGGTGATCGAGTGAAATGGTGAGTCATGACCGCCCACACTTTCCAGCATGGCACATGATTGATTGATATGCCTGGGAAGAGAGGAAGAGGAAGGCCAAAGAGAAGATGAGTGCAGGATGTGGTGGATGATCTCCAGATGGATGTACTTGACACTGGACATCTTGCTTATGATCGAGAGGTTTTTCAGAAGGTTGTTAATGGAGCGAGGTTCTGCAAAGGACATGCTACTGAATGAATGAATGGAATTAGTACTCTCATTATTTGGAATCATAGTAATGCAGTGGCTAGCATGCTGGCTTGGTGGTCATGTTTTCAATTCTCAATTGAGGCGAGGGTTATTTTTAATTAGCCTGGGCTTGTAAGTCAACCAAGCCTAACATGGGTGCCAGGAAATGTTCTGGGACATAAAGGCAGTCAGTCTGATATTGACCACATCATCCAGTGTTAGATTTTCACATATACTTTGTCATGGCATAATGAAGTGAGGAGACCCGATCCCATCCTTGCTATCTTCCCTTCCAAGAAATGTCTTTCCTTTTTTTTAAAAATTCTAGTACCTCAGAACTATGCTGGGTGAGCAGAAATAAAAATCCTGCCACTACAGAGGATTTAATCCTGGACCGCTGTGTTTGTAAGCAGGCTCACTAGGCAATCACAGCTCTACTTTACAAACTTCTTCTGCTGTTGCTGCTCATGATCACCCATTAGATCATAGGCCTTCAACCAGCTCATCACAAAGCCGTCCTATCTGTTGCTATCTCCTGTAGCTCCCTCCATATCCTCCCCATATTATTCATCGCGGTGTCTAATTCTCTTCTCACTAGGTTTTAGGTCTTCGTCTATTGTGTTGGCCCTGTGGGTTATAGGACGAAGGACTTTTTAGTTAAACTGTTATCAGATTTTCTCAATATGTCACCTACTATAGCGTCCTTTCATTGATTCACTCATATTTTGTTATCTCCATGAGCTCCACATTGGTGAATCCATCATATTATTTTAGACTTTACTTGACTACCTACATACCACTAAACTACATTGATTCTTTGTCTTTCAGTCACCCATTAATGTGACCAGCAGCAATGCCCGCATGCAGCAGGCACACCTCATGCACAAAACAATATGCAACATCCTCCTGAGTGCTCATGAGAGTCTTCAGGAATACCTGCAGCTGTTTGCATCCATGGTTCCAGGAAACAGCTTTCAGTTAGGTAATTGCTCTTAGACATCTCGGATAATTTACCTTGTTCTGTGTCATTCTCTTAGACATCTGTGTCATTCTCTTAGACATATGTGTCATTCTCTTAGACATCTGTGAACATTATGCCTATTTGTAGATAATTAACTCTTAGACATCCCTGAATATATGCCTAGTTCTGGGTAATTAACCTTAGACATTGATAATTTGCCATATGTTGTGTAATTACACTTAGTCATTAATAATTTGCCATATGTTGTGTAATTACACTTAGTCATTGATAATTTGCCATATGTTGTGTAATTACACTTAGTCATTGATAATTTGCCATATGTTGTGTAATTACACTGGTGTCAGGTCTTAGTCAGATATGACTGAGCTACCGTATAACAGTAGACGGTACTACCTGGTTTCAGGTCTTAGTCAGATATGACTGAGCTACCGTATAACAGTAGACGGTACTACCTGGTTTCTGTTAGCGCTGAACGTTGGGCGGCGCTTACCAAACCTGACACCCCACATTGTGCCAACGGCTTCGGGCGGAAGAGCGCAATTGGGAGGGTACAAGCCTTACCCTGGTGCGAGGAAATGCAAGCTAAAGACAAAATGTCATGGCAGGGCAGACCAGGCCCTAAGCCTTGGTTGGCGACTGGTCTAGGATCGAAGCTCCGACAGGCGGACAGTTAGGGCATTGCTTTGCTGATCCGGCAGCTTCTGCAGCTTGTCTTGTTCCAGATGTAGGGGTGTTACCTTTCCTCTGGAGTAAACTAGGCAGGCCGAGAGAGGGATCATGCTGCATGGGCAACACACGATCTCTATATTTTAGCCCAGGCTTTGTACTATACAGATCCACCAGCTAATAGAGCTATGCTGGCGTGAAGGACAAGTCCCACAGGATTTCAAAGATTCAAGCATCATAACACTGTACAAGAACAAGGGCGATCGGAGCGACTGCAACAACTATAGGGGTATCTCACTTCTGTGTATTGTTGGAAAAGTATTTGCCAGAATTGTTCTGCGCAGACTTCAAGTCCTAGGAGATCAAGTCTACCCCGAATCACAGTGTGGCTTTCGACAGAACCGGTTCTACCACTGATATGATATTCTCATTGCGACAAATGCAAGAAAAATGCCGGTGAACAGAATCAACCACTGTTTATTGCCTTCATCGACCTCACAAAGGCATTTGATTTTGGTCAGTCGTGAGGGTCTGTTCAAGGCACTAAAGAAGATTGGCTGCCCACCAACTCTTCTGTCCATTGTGGAATCGTTCCACACAGGCATGAAGGGTATAATCAAGTTTGATGGTGCAACTTCTGAAGAATTTGAAATCAAGAGTGGAGTTAAGCAAGGTTGTGTACTAGCTCCCACCCTCTTTGGAATATACTTTTCACTTCTACTGAAATATGCATTTCATGATCAGGATGGTGGTATATGCATTCACTCACGCTCAGATGGCGGCCTCTACAATGCTCAGAGATTGAAGGCTAAGACCAAAATTAGGAGGGTACTGATCAGAGAGTTGCTTTTTGCAGATGATGCTGCAGTTACGACCCACTCTGAGGAAGAATTGCAATGTCTACTATCTGCATTCTCCAATGCTTGTTCTGAATTTGGTTTAACAATTAGCAAAAAGAAGACACAGATTATGTCACAAGGTGCACATGGGGTACCATCAATCTTTATTGACGACGCCGAACTAGAGATAGTAGACCATTTACATATCTAGGATCAGTGGTAAATAGCAAATTATCCCTAGATCAGGAAATCAACATCCGGATTGGTAAGGCAGCAACAACAATGAACAGGTTAAGAAAAAGAGTCTGGGAGAACAGGAAGCTTACTGCCAAAACAAAAGTCCTTGTCTATCAAGCCTGTGTCCTTAGTACTCTTCTCTATGGCAGTGAAACCTGGACAACTTACTCACACCAAGAGAACAACTTAAACAGCTTTCATATGCGGTGTCTGCGAAGAATTCTTGGTATTAAGTGGCAAGACAAAATCACAAATACTGAAGTATTGGAAAGATCAGGTTGTGTGACAGTTTATTCCATGCTCAGTCTTCGTAGACTTAGATGGATAGGACATCTTAGGAGGATGGATGATGGTAGAATACCAAAGGATATCTTTTTTGGTGAATTACAGATGGGTAAGAGATCTCAGGGTCGGCCTCTACTACGATACAAAGATGTGTGTAAGCGGGACATGATTGATACAGGCATTGATAATGCACATTGGGAGCAAGTCGCCTCTGAACGTGTTGCATGGAGGGCAAATATCAGAAATGGAATAAAGTCAAAGGAGAAAATTATTGCAGAAAAGTCACACACCAAGCGTTTGAGACGTAAGATGGTGCATGATGGTGGAAATGACCACGTGTTCACATGCACCCACTGTGAACGGACATTTACAGCGCAAATTGGCCTTATCAGTCACACTCGCTACCGCCATAGTTAAAAGTTATGCCTTTTTAAAGCACAAACTATCGTCTGTCAAGACGGCAAGGTGCCAATGAGTGTGTAATTACACTTAGTCATTGATAATTTGCCATATTTTGTGTAATTACACTTAGTCATTGATAATTTGCCATATGTTGTGTAATTACACTTAGTCATTGATAATTTGCCATATGCTGTGTAAGCTTAGACACTGATAATATGCCTTATATTTTGTAATCACACTTAGATATCCATGAACATTTGCCTTCTTCTACCTTTCCTCTCCTAATAGAGCATAGGCCAGCAATGAACTCATGCCAGGCCCTTTGTAGACTTGTTCATGATTGCTTGTAGTTTGCAGCTAAAGTTGTCTTCAGAATGAATTAGCCAGTCTCAATCTAAGCCTCCTAAGTAGCCGCTACAAATCAGCCTTCATTTGCTCATAAACCAACACAAGCTGGTCTCACAGATGTAGCTATTTTACTTAAGTAAACTGAGTCAGCCGGTCTCTCTGGCCGAGTGGTTACACTTTCTCCGTAATCCTGTTTATCACGCAGAGTCTCGTAGCGGGCGAGAACTGGGAGCGGTTCGTCCCCCGCTGGTGACTTGCGGGATAACTGAGCCGGCCGCTCAGAAAGCAATGTCAAACTACTGAGCGTAATCTTGCCAAGAAATCAACAGACAGCTGAAAGATGCTGCTGTTGACAGCGATGTCCTGTAAAAAGGATATGCAAGTTTTAAAAAAGAAAAAACTTGAGTCAAGTTTGACTCCAGAATATATAGCCATTCAGCATCACTTAAGCTTCACTTATTCTTATTATGTTAAAACTGCTGATTTTCATTCACTCCAGTAACATAAACGCACGAACACACCATTTACGTAGTTATCCCTAAACAACTCTCTGACAATGTCCAAGTCCATGTAGCAAATCAGTTAAGCAACTTTTCAATGATTTGTTTAAATAAAGTTGCATTCAATAACTGCAAATGTTGGTAACATGTGTTCATGACTGTTTTGGTTATATAAACTATCTTCTGTCTCTGTAGTACGCAAAGACTGCCATACAAGACTTGGAGAAGCTGTCTTGAAAGTTCAGGTAAAGTTTCCTTCACTTATTTCACATAATCATTTCATTTCCATGTCTTAACACAAAAGTGAAACATAGTATAAGTAATGCTGGAGCCTGCCAATTACACTGTAAAAAACAAAAACAAAAATACTAATCACCAGAGAAGCTTTGGGATGTGGATTATATTTGCAAAACAGCACACACAGATACAAGTCCCAAAGGAGTAAACTTATGGGTCTGTGAAATGCTGGGCCATCACATTTTGTAGGCCTGAATGCATGGAGGAATAGGTGGCCGGAATAAACAGAGGATTAGGTGGCCTGAATACACAGAGGAATAGGTGGTCTGAATACACAGAGGATTAAGTGGTCTGTCTTTTCTTCTCAGTGGATGGCAAGTGCAGGTGTCGAATCCTCGTCCGACTGCTCAGGACATCAGTGGAGCCTCCAAACGATTACATCACTGCACCCTGCTACACTGTAAAAGGCAACTAAGTAACAGTTAATGCTGGGCATAGTAGTATTATCAATTTTGTTTAAACAATCATAATTAGATCTTCAGAAAAGGAAATAATTCAGCAAGCCAAGATGAAAGGAGGCTCTTTTCCAGAAGAATAATGATGTGATGTGTAGAGTGCTACAAGCATTAGTGAGTCATAAGGTATGATATTGACTACATCATCCATCAAGTGTCTCTTCGTGTAACATAAGGTATGATATTGACTACATCATCCATCAAGTGTCTCTTCGTGTAACAAAAATATGGGGCTAGCACCTTATACCCAATAGTTCTCAAGGTAAGGAAACATGTCCTTTACTTTTTTTTTTAACTTGTCTGTAACAATAGATATCGAAAGGGTGTGTTTGCCACTTTTGTTTTTTACTTAGTCTATAACAATAGTTATCAAAAGAGTGTGTTTATCAATTTTTTTTTTTCTTAAGAGTCTGTAACAATAGATATCAAAAGAGTGTGTTTACCCTTTTTTTTCGTAGAGTCTGTAACAATAGATGTCAAAAGCGTGTGTTTGCCTTTTTTTTTTTTTAACTTACAATCTGTAACAATAGGTATCAAAAGGTGTGTTTGCCAATTTTTTTGTTTTTTTTTTTTACTTTTAGAAGACGATTTTCAGAATTTTCTGAGTATTGTCTGGGAAGGAAATGAGACAACTGGCAACCCAACCTCTCATGTTGTGACCAATAATATGTGAAGGCCTAATACTTCACCACAACAGCAGTGTATCATGTGAGACTACCTTCATGGTAAGACATTCGCAACATGCGGAGCTATATCGAGAACAAGTCACCCAAACTGTTCTAGAAACCTGATACGGGAGAGAAAATTGCACATGGCAAGACTAACACCAAAAGACACCCGACATACAAGATGAGCAAGCATGGAGGCCGCCAAGACCTTAAAGAAGATGAGAGGAGAGAACCTGCCTGCAAGCTGCAGCAAAAATCCAGAACCTACAGTAACCTCAAATGAAGCTACAGCAGGGAAGACCGATGACAACCCACCACAGACAAGAGCCAAGACTATTGAGAAGCAGAGAGAGGAGAAAGACACCAGAGTCGGAAACAACGACTCACAGATGATCTGATGGTTTGTCAAGCGTATCCTACGTGGAGCTGACAGTTGACCAGATACTGAAGCAGCTACAACAGGAAAATCTTCATATCAAAATCTTGAAGGCAGAGGGGCTTTTGACCTACTCCAACATTCCTACAACTCTAGCAGTAGTGACATCAGAGAGCAGCGAGATACCAACTCAAGTGTCAATAAACAAGAAAGCACAACAGCCAGAACGATTCATCCCGAGAATCACACAATGCTCAAGGTGCCTGAGAGCCGGCCACGCAGAACAACATGCCGCAAGCTAGACAGAGATCGTCCGATACTGTGCCGAACACTATGCATTCAAGGAATGCCTGCTGGCCAAATAGGACAAGGACTTTCGAAAGCCCAACAACAACAGAAAGTGTGCCAACTGCCTTGACAAACACGGAGCAAGATACCTGGGCCGTACAATAAAGACCGCTATAAGCACAAACACTCCATTCAAGGAAGCAAATTGTAGGTGTGAGACAGCAACAGGAATCTCACAAGCTGTAAAATCACAGCTACAGGGCCAGATTGACAAGCTGAAGAAACAAGTCAAGCTACTTCTAACGCCGGCAACAATACAAAACTTCTGGATGATATAAAGAAATTAAGCGCAGCATCCAGCAAGAGGTGGAACGCATGGCACAGATGAAAAAGGTGAATGAAGACATTCTACAAGCCATCAAATCAGAAAGAGAACTACTAAAAGCCGAAAGGGAGTTAATCCAAAACAAGCTAGCAGAAGCCAGGCGGAAGACCACAGAGAAGCCGCAAACTGAAGCCAGTATCCCTATCTCCTTGACGAATAAAGTCAGCAAAAGACCAGTCTTCTTCAGCGATAGAAAGAAACTACAAAGAAAAAAAATCCGAGATACCCAACACATTCCTGGATCGGCCGCTGAACAAGGACACAAAAGCAAATAAACCAAACGATGAGTACTTATAAGGACTGCATCATATCAAAAATAACCATCCAGAAGCCAACACTGACAAAAGAAACCACCAGAGGAGACGGACACAAAGGAGAACTTGCCGGCCAATCCCCCAGCTGATGTCACAGGCATTAACACTTAAGAATCAATAAGCCAGCTAACACTGGCGCAGAAACTGAGACAAACTTATCCTGCACCATGAACCACCGTAAATATAACCAACGCCACAGAGGCTGGTTGAATGAGTGGAAAGTTGTTTTTTTTTTTTTTTCTACAAATCGAAATATGGTAAGTCTATGACTAGGTGAATACACTGTCTCTTTTTTTTGACTACTTCCAGGGTGTGCTAGAAGAGGATGACCTGATCCAGACAGCAATAACCGACATCACCCAGCTGTGTGCTGAGAATGTGATTCTGTGGGCACAGTTTCTGGAGATTGTGCTGCGGCAGACAAGAGTCCACCTGCATTTGGCCAAGGAGCATCACAGCCAAAGGGTATCTCTTTCATGTAAATTGTGTTCATTATGAGTGTTGCTGTGTTCTGTTACTAGCTTTGTAATGTTTTAGAGAATCAGGGTCTACATAAAGAGTGTAATGTACATTTGCTGTAAATGGTGGAGGTATTCAGTAATTTGATTCTCCTCCTTGCTTCACTCTAGTGATTTTTATGAAAGCAGCATGCATTGTTGGGTAAACCACTTGGTCTTACATATTATTTATACTCTAACAGTGGTAACGAGCTACATCCTTCTTGATCTTTATGAAGGCAGAACTATTGTAATGTTAACCATTTGGCCTAGCATGACATTTTATACTCTATCCTTCATGAAGTGATCCTTTCCACAGGGAGAACAAATCAGTTTACCTTAGATCTGTGATGGAAGCTAGTGTATTTAGTTGCAATATTTTAACCCTTGATAAAACTCCGCCGAGAATGAACAGAGAGTCTGTGCAACACCAACGTGTTGGGGAAAATACAGGCTGACTTTTGATCAAGCTGCGACTGGAACCATCTTTGGTGGCTGCTGAGGAGGTGGACAGAGCATTTGTGTGAATGTTCCAAGTGCAGGGCTGAATCCGAACCCAAGTATTAAATATTAAGTATGAAACCTAAGCATGGTAACAAGAAATAAATGCTTGTAGGTACAACCTGTTTACCATTGATCTGTAATGGGGTAATGTGTAAAGATAGACAACTATTTACCATTAATCTGTAATACAGGATATACATAGATACAACCAATGTACAAAGCTCCTATGAAAATTATTATGTAGAGATATTACTGGATTACTCATAGACCTGGTCAGAAAATATTTTTACAAGCATGATTAGTTAACATTACCCTTTGGTAATATGGACTGTTTCTGTTTCAGATACGTAGATTTGCAGAAGGGTTCTTTACTCAGGAGCATGGAAAATCTTCTTGTTTATCTTGTTATGACCCAGGGTAGGTTAATTTCTGTGGTGGTCTCACTTTTTAACTTATCTGTTTGTATAGAAGTAACAGTGCATAACAGTAGGCTTGTATTACTACTAGCATACTGAGTTATTAAAATCAGTCAGCATCATACAATTCTGAAAAACCTATAGATGCTTCATCTCCCCCAGCAGATGTTACAAAATGTAGATGCTGATTGCTCCAGTAACACACAGGTTGTAGACACATGAGATGTGTTCCCTAGTGTGTCTCTCTGTGCTGGAACCATTTAATCCAACACCCGAGCATACTTAAATATGTTGAATATGTTTCATCTATTGCTGCTTATGTCATCTTCTGGTTCGTGCCTGCCATTAAATATTGTGGAAAATTATCTGTTATACAGCAGCAGAGAATGTGGGCATTCACAGCATGCTCAGTGGGCTAAAACATTCAAGAAGCCAGTGATACCCACTCTATGACTATGAGCAGCATGACGATGGAGGTGATGGCAATGACACTGGCTTTCATATGGTTGGAATCACAGAATTATGCCCACGTTTGTGTCCTGAGTGATTCAGTATGCATGATCAGAAAAGTTGAGTCGGGTTTTATGCGTAGACAGTGGATTGAATTGCTGTGGAGGTCTGCTGTTAGTAGAATCACCTTCATCTTCATTTCCGGACATGTGGGTGTTGAGGGAAATGAACAAGTCGATGAACTTGCTGGCTCTGCGTCACCTGCACATGGCCAACCTATGGGTCATGTCAACATTATTAATGCCCTTAGAGAGATGTGGAGAGTGAAGGACTTTGACGTCGCGTCAGTCCACGTCGTCGTCTAGAATGAGACATTTGGTAGTAAGAATTTACACAACCCGACATGAGAGACACTTTGAGAGAATGAGGGGTCTCGTCAACATTCTTCTCATAAATTACGTGTCCTTAGAGAGATGTCAAGAGCAGGGGACTTTGATGCCAGTGAATCCATGTTGTCCAGAATGAGAGATTTGGAAGTTAGAATTGGCATGGCCAGACATGAGAAGCACACCGGGAGAATGAAGGGTCTTGTCAACCAACACAGAGCTGGCACTATTAGCCTCCTGATGCTAATGCATATGTTGGGGATCTGAGCTTCTATGGACATGATTGGAGAGCAAGGATGATACTCTAATAGATAACTCACCCGGCCTGCCTAATTTACTCCAGAGGAAAGGTAACACCAATGTATCTGGAAAAAGACAAGATAGTATAGGCCAAGCAAAAGCTGTAGTTCACAAAATGAAAAGCATCTTATGTAATAATTCACTAACATTGAATGTCAGCAAAAAAGAGTATTGAAATGTTATATAGAACCTGTTCTATTGTATGGCACTAAATCATGGAGCATGAACAACAAATTAGCTTTACTGCAATAATGGTTTAGTACTACTATTATATACTAAATGCCCACCAAAAACTACAGGAACATCATGAACATGACACTAACAACTGCTTGTATTAGAGACATTAAAGTGGAGGCCTGAGTAACCCAATTGGACAATGTCATTCAGTTGGGTTAATTGTGGACAATTTACATCTTGTCCTCATCACTGGATGTGGAGAACAGAATGAAGTAGAAGATTGCTAGTGGCATGATTGTTTTGTTGGCCATGAATGCCAGCTAGGGTCATGCTACTAGTTTTGGTCTAGGGAACCATGGCATTACTATGACAGTCCTAGCAGGCCAACAGTTTATAATACTGCTAAGAATAATCAAATAGAGTATAAACAGATTTCAGAATAAAATTTAGACATATTATTACCTAGCTCAAGTGCTGGGTTAGGGACCCTCACTGTAATGCAGATGTAGAATCACTGCATTTGTTACTTGCAAGTTAATGCTTACAGCAACAAAATGGCTTATTACTACTACTATATACTCAATGCACACCAAAAACTGTCCAAGAATATCATGAACATGACACTAACAACTGCTTGTGTTAGAGACATTAAAGTGGAGGTCTGAGTATGAACAAGTAGAATAATGAAGAAGTTAAGACATGATCATCATCTTGTGTCCTGCCAACTACTGTATTGCTCTGGATCAATTCTGTTTATATTCCTCCATGCCACCATCCCAGTCCACCACTATTATTTCTCTGTCTGGCCGTCTCTTCCGCCACTGATCTTTCCAGTTGTCACAGTGTTATCCAAAACCTCTCATGACATGACCAAAGAACACTGTTTGTCTCCTTCTTATATCTGTATATAATGTTCTTCTTCTGCGTCCGTCTGGAATGGTGTTTTAAATGTAATTGCATTGTGCCTGTTTACAGCAGAGCTGCGATATTTGAACCTTTCAGCCAACACATCCGACTTCTTCAGGCATTTGTTGGCCGGGTTACCTTCCCAGGATATAATGTTCTACTATCATAAGTGTTTTCCAGGTACTTGTTGTTAGTAACTCGGGCAGTCTAAGGTATTATTGCAACATATGTTTCAGAAACCACATCTCTTTTGTCTCCAAGCTCTTCCTAATTTGTTGTTCATGTTCCATGATTTACTGCCATACAACAGAAAAGGTTCTATATAACATTTCAATACTCTTTTTTGCTGACATTCAATGTTAGTGAAATATTACATAAGATACTTTCCATTTTGTGAACTGCAGCGTTTGCTTGACCTATATTATCTTGTCTTGTTCCAGATATATTGTAGTTACCTTTCCTCTGGAGTAAATTAGGCAGGCCGGGAGTGGGAACATGCTAGTTTAGCCAAGGCTGTGTGCTATAGAGAGATTATAATAAATTTTTTTAAGCAAAATGTAACAAACTATTGTCTGTCAAGACGGCAAGTCTGTCTTGTAATATTTTTTGTTACACTATAATTGTATTACTTTTATGTTTGGCTTCAGGATTCATGGTCACTCGTCTCTGGCCAGTTTGGTGAAGAATTCCCCCTACTTTTGCAACTTACCATCACTTCCTGTTGAGTGTATGGAGCTGGATGGTGATGAAAATTCCTTGCCAATCATATTTGAGGATATTTATCGCGATGTCCCTGCACCTACACAACGTGAGTATTGGTATAACTTATTTTTCTTGTGTATAAAAACGCTAAATTTACTGTTCAAAATGCAGAACTTCTGTGCTTTTATTTGGGTTGGAATCTTATGTAGCTCTGAGAGTTGGAAGGGACAGGCAGTGAGGATTGGAGTTGGTTATTCCACATAATAAAACTGATTGATTGATTGATTTAGGAACCAACATCACAGCATTCGGGGCATTCCCATAAGTGCTCTGTCCCCATCCTCAGCAGCCAGTGAAGAGTTCCAACACCAATAGTACCAGTAGCAATCTGATTATATGTCCGTCTCGCATTTCCTCGAGCGTTGGACAGATCTCCTCATCACGCCTCTCTGTCGCATTCTTGCCAGACCATGGTGATCCATTTGCTCCTCTGAGGTGTACACGTGCTCCCACAAGGCTTCAACCACGTCTGCCTTGTCATGCATCAATACTGCACCAAGAGCCAGCCAATATGTCCACCTGTTCATTCCCCACCACACCGGCATGCCCCTGAGAAAAGATCCAGGCGATGCTTGCCACCCGTGATCTCCGAAGCGAAGCAAGCCACTCTGCCCGAAGCTTGCCTGTCCTCACCTTCCTCAGCATGCTTTCTGAGTCAGTTACAATCATGATGTGTGTGTGTGTATCGTATTCTCCATCCAGCGGAAAGCTGCACTGACCGCTTCCACCTCCATTCTTAAGCTAGATGTTGTGGTATCATATGCCAGGCTCTCCTGCAACAAACGTCAGCCATTAGCTTTTGCTAAGAACCCCCAGGCACTTCTCCTACCTCTCAACACCGATCCATATGTATAGATAATTACATCACCTGAGCGAGCATTATCCTGAATTTCCACTTCTGTGGCCCCTGCTGGCCACTCCCTGCACTCCCGGCTCAATGTGATTATAACTCTGCACAAGTCTGACTGCTCCACTGGCACTCTGACCCACTCCTCTCCTCGCCTAATGTTCTCCAAGATGCACACCTGTCTGATCGTATCCTCCGCCTGAGCCATCCATGATTTCCTTCTTATCAGTCGCTGACCCTTAACTGCGCCCAGCGCCCCATTGCAACGGGGGATCTGTGTCTGCAGCAACTCTGAAGTATGCCTTCGCCTGCATCACCTTGAGCCTACCAGCAACAGACGGCAGACCTAAGATGTAACACATACACACTACTGGGGTGTCTCTGGTGCATCCCGGAACTCGCATAGCTTCATTCTGTATACGCACATATTAAAACTGTAATCTAGTTATATGAGTATACTAAATCTGGGAGGCAAGGGAAGATCAAGAAAGATTATGGACAGTTTAACATCATGGCATGGAGGAACATTTGTATCAGAAATGAATGGCATACACAACACAAAAGGCTCTGAATGGATAAGATGACCAATATGGACTTAAAATAGAAGAAGAAATAATTGGTATTTGACTGTGCTAGGATGCCTATTCAGGGACCTGCAACATTTATTAGATGCGGTTGTTGCACACAGCAGATGGGAAGTTCCAGTACCAGTCTTGCACACCCCGCTTATTTCTGACCTTGGAGAGGGGAAGGAGAGCTTTGCAACACACGGAAATGGTACTTTAGTACCAAGTCAGGAGGAAATCTCTACACCAACCATACTCTGATCGACGCAGGCTTTTTTCATGTCAGTCTATCAGACTTAAGAGTTACAACTGTCTTCTAAAGGATTCTCAACCAATCAATCAATCCCTTCACACCCAAACAGTAGTTGCTTCAGTGTAGAATTCCTTGGATTTTAAAGCATTAAAGTAGTGACTGGTTGAAACAGTTAAAGGCATGTATTTGTGGTGACATTGCTTGATGGCATCATCTGTGCAGACAGGAAACACAGGTTGATTATCTCAATTTTGTATAGAGGTATAGACTTAGAGAAGAAGTATTAACAGGGATAAGAGTAGAACAGATATTATCATTGATAACAATCTTATGATTGGTTGTTTAGTTGGAAAGCAGATGTGGAAAAGAAGCCACTGAATGATAATAATTTATGAGGAGAATGGTCTTTCTTGTTCTTCTATCCTTTTTTCTTGCTTGCTTTGCCTCCCAGCATCTGGTTAAGAAGAAACCTGTAACAGACTGTTATCTGTGCATCATGTTTGGTGATTTTCATGGCCACAGATATTCCATCAATTCATTTTTTTGTGATGATGCCCTGTTCCCATTTTGCCTAAGTGCTAGAGCTCTTTGTGTTCTTCCGTCTTGTGATAATCTTGTTGCATGGCCAAACCATCTGACTTGCTGGTTTTTGTATTGTAGTCTAACACTGGTTTAAACAGTATTAAGGGCCTCTGACACAACACCAGCAAATAAGTTGAAGTACAATGTTTGAGAACATGCATCTTTCCTGTGGCAACATACCGATGTGGGTCATGGGCCATTTCACAGTCATTAAAGAAGTAAATTGAGGCTTTTGACTTAAATGTTACAGAGACGTTCTTAGAATATCATAGACTAAGAAGAAGCAACATACTGACAGTGCATCAGATCTGGACATCAAAGAAAACGTGATCATAAACCGCATGATGTCTCAGACATTTAAATACTTGCCCATTGTAAATGTCAGTGTCTTGGAGAGAACACGGATGAGGGGCATGGTTCCTGGAAGGAGTTGCAATGGGTCAGCCAGCTCGATGGTGGACACAGGATTAGGCCAGCATGAGAGTGTATGAGACTAGCATGAGAGCGTAGGAGGCCAGCATGAGAGCGTACAAGGCCAGCATGAGCGCGTACGAGGTCAGCATGAGAGCATACGAGGCCAGCATGAGAGCGTACGAGGCCAGCATGAGAGCATACGAGGCCAGCATGAGAGTGTACGAGGCCAGCATGAGAGCGTACGAGGCCAGCATGAGAGTGTATGACGCTAGCATGAGAGCGTACGAGGCCAGCATGAGAGCGTACGAGGCCAGCATGAGAGTGTATGACGCCAGCATGAGAGCGTACGAGGCCAGCATGAGAGCGTACGAGGCCAGCATGAGAGTGTATGACGCCAGCATGAGAGCGTACGAGGCCAGCATGATAGCGTACGAGGCCAGCATGAGAGCGTACGAGGCCAGCATGAGAGCGTACGAGGCCAGCATGAGAGCGTACGAGGCCAGCATGAGAGCGTACGAGGCCAGCATGAGAGCGTACGAGGCCAGCATGAGAGCGTACGAGGCCAGCTTGAGAGCGTACGAGGCCAGCATGAGAGCGTATGAGGCCAGCATGAGAGCGTATGAGGCCAGCATGAGAGTGTACGAGGCCAGCATGAGAGCATACGAGGCCAGCATGAGAGCGTACGAGGCCAGCATGAGAGTGTATGACGCCAGCATGAGAGTGTGCGAGGCCAGCATGAGAGCCTATGAGCAAGAGAACTGTCAAGAGATCGAGAGACATTTTGACAGGTTGTGATGAGAGCAACAATGTGCAAGGGATCTGCTACATAAAGATGAACATTGGGACTGTCCCCACTCTTTCATAATGTCATTCCTTCCTGTCTTGTCTCTTCTTCTTACATTTGCACTTCATCATTTCCGTTTTTTCAATGCTCTTTTCTAATTTGTTGATAGTGTCCTAGTTTGATATTAATGGTGTAATTTTAATTGGAAG
Source organism: Cepaea nemoralis (assembly GCA_014155875.1). NCBI lineage: Eukaryota > Metazoa > Mollusca > Gastropoda > Stylommatophora > Helicidae > Cepaea > Cepaea nemoralis. Next base: position 657,507 of record JACEFZ010025553.1, on the reverse strand, counting down.
AATGTATTGAATAGTTCTTCTTTGTATCAGTTGTTGCATGTTTCTCGGCAATATTGGCCAGGAGAATTATGCCAGGAGAAAATCATGTATTTGAATCTGGTGTAAAATATTTTTCAATACATTTCTGCTATATCATGTTTGTATTCTCAGAATCATACCAGAAAGCATCGCTTTCTGCAACAGATAGCAGTATCACAGGATCTCCCAGACAAAGGTCTTCTTCAAACTCCTCGTCTTCGTTAGCCAGTGACCGGAGTGCCTCTCCTCATGTCCGAAAACGGCCATCAGCAAAGACATTTATCAAGAACATGAAACCAGAAGGATTCAAGCGTCCATCATCCTATTATTGCAATGAAACAGAGACAACCCATGCCAAGCTGGATCGTGCATCAGTACCTCCTGCTGGGGTGACTCTGATTGGGTATAGGAAGACGGAGCCATCAAGTGCTGTCCAGCTCGGGACATTCAGTCCAGATTCACCAGACAGTTTCATGGGTTTGTTTCTGTGTGATTTTTATTATGTAAATAGAAATGTTTGTTTACATAGTGGTTAGTGAGCTTGCCTGTCAAGACAATGGTTACTGTTCAAACGCCAGCAGAAGCCGGATTATTTTTTTTTTTCCAACCAGTACAGCCGTGGAGTCGACCCAGCCTCATAAAAATGGGCACCGAATAATTTTCTGGGAATTGAGAAAGGAAAGGTGACAAGGAAGGGAACTGACCACTTCACCTCTTGTTTCATGTTATAGTCTAGAATATGGGAAGGCCTAATGCTTCACAGCCCAACTGCAGTATCTGCTTATGGATTATCTTTATCTTTTTTACATTGTTTTATCACTTTTTTAATTAATTGAGCTGATCTTGAACTTGTCCCTTTCGACGTGTGTCAATCAGTTTAAAGTGAGTAGACTAAAGGATCCTTTCCCACACCTTGAGGGGTGTTGGGTACATGGTGCTAGCCCCATATTTGTGTAGACCAGTCAGTGATTGGTGGGTGTGGCGGTCACTATCACGCCGGCAGTCTTTGCTCCCATTTCCTGGTAGCCAGTGTGTCTGGACTGGATCAACCTGGGGGGGGGGGGGGGGGGGGGGGGGGGGGGGGGGCAGGTCAATGATGACAAATCCTCGCCTTGAAGGAGGTATCAACACATTACCACCAGGCCAGCATGCTTATTGTTGTGTAGTCTTGTGTCTTTGAAAGTCGAGAGGATCGACTTCATTGCATCAGGTTTTATCCCATATGGCTCAGTCTTTTTTCCACAGGGTGGCCTGCCGAGAGCATCACACAAAGCATGAACTTGATATCTCCAGCAACGACCCCCAGGGGTCTCCAAGAAAAATGCACTCTTGAACCAAAAGATGTAGCACGGAATCAAACCCACAACCTTCGGAGTATGGATCAGACGGCTTGACCACTTCACCACAGAGACTCTCAAAGTGTAGTGTAAAGTGATCAAAGGTATGGTTCCTGGAAGATATCAATACATAACTTGACCATATCACCACAGAGACTCCCAAAGTGTAGTGTAGTGTAAAGTGATCAAAGGTATGGTTCCTGGAAGATATCAATACATAACTTGACCACTTCACCACGGAGACTCCCAAAGTGTAGTGTAGTGTAAAGTGATCAAAGGTATGGTTCCTGGAAGATATCAATACATAACTTGACCATATCACCACAGAGACTCCCAAAGTGTAGTGTAGTGTAAAGTGATCAAAGGTATGGTTCCTGGAAGATATCAATACATAACTTGACCACTTCACCACGGAGACTCCCAAAGTGTAGTGTAGTGTAAAGTGATCAAAGGTATGACTCCTGGAAGATATCAATACATAACTTGACCACTTCACCACAGAGACTCCCAAAGTGTAGTGTAGTGTAAAGTGATCAAAGGCATGACTCCTGGAAGATATAAATACATAAAGTGACCACTTCACCACAGAGACTCCCAAAGCGTAGTGTAGTGTAGTGTAAAGTGATCAAAGGTATGACTCCTGGAAGATATCAATACATAAAGTGACCACTTCACCACAGAGACTCCCAAAGTGTAGTGTAGTGTAGTGTAAAGTGATCAAATGTATGACTCCTGGAAGATATAAATACATAAAGTGACCACTTCACTACGGAGACTCCCAAAGTGTAGTGTAAAGTGATCAAAGGCATGACTCCTGGAAGATATCAATACATAAAGTGACCACTTCACCACGGAGACTCCCAAAGTGTAGTGTAGTGTAAAGTGATCAAAGGTATGACTCCTGGAAGATATAAATACATAAAGTGACCACTTCACCACAGAGACTCCCAAAGTGTAGTGTAAAGTGATCAAAGGTATGACTCCTGGAAGATATCAATGACTCCTGGAAGATATAAATACATAAAGTGACCACTTCACCACAGAGACTCCCAAAGCGTAGTGTAGTGTAGTGTAAAGTGATCAAAGGTATGACTCCTGGAAGATATCAATACATAAAGTGACCACTTCACCACAGAGACTCCCAAAGTGTAGTGTAGTGTAGTGTAAAGTGATCAAAGGTATGACTCCTGGAAGATATCAATGACTCCTGGAAGATATCAACACATAAAGTGACCACTTCACCACAGAGACTCCCAAAGTGTAGTGTAAAGTGATCAAAGGTATGACTCCTGGAAGATATAAATACATAAAGTGACCACTTCACCACAGAGACTCCCAAAGTGTAGTGTAAAGTGATCAAAGGTATGACTCCTGGAAGATATCAATACATAAAGTGACCACTTCACCACAGAGACTCCCAAAGTGTAGTGTAAAGTGATCAAAGGTATGACTCCTGGAAGATATAAATACATAAAGTGACCACTTCACCACAGAGACTCCCAAAGTGTAGTGTAGTGTAAAGTGATCAAAGGTATGACTCCTGGAAGATATCAATACATAAAGTGACCACTTCACCACGGAGACTCCCAAAGTGTAGTGTAGTGTAAAGTGATCAAAGGTATGACTCCTGGAAGATATAAATACATAAAGTGACCACTTCACCACAGAGACTCCCAAAGCGTAGTGTAGTGTAGTGTAAAGTGATCAAAGGCATGACTCCTGGAAGATATAAATACATAAAGTGACTACTTCACCACAGAGACTCCCAAAGCGTAGTGTAGTGTAGTGTAAAGTGATCAAAGGTATGACTCCTGGAAGATATAAATACATAAAGTGACCACTTCACCACAGAGACTCCCAAAGTGTAGTGTAGTGTAAAGTGATCAAAGGCATGACTCCTGGAAGATATAAATACATAAAGTGACCACTTCACCATGGAGACTCCCAAAGTGTAGTGTAGTGTAAAGTGATCAAAGGCATGACCCCTGGAAGATATAAATACATAAAGTGACCACTTCACCACAGAGACTCCCAAAGTGTAGTGTAGTGTAGTGTAAAGTGATCAAAGGTATGACTCCTGGAAGATATAAATACATAAAGTGACCACTTCACCACAGAGACTCCCAAAGTGTAGTGTAGTGTAGTGTAAAGTGATCAAAGGTATGACTCCTGGAAGATATAAATACATAAAGTGACCACTTCACCACAGAGACTCCCAAAGTGTAGTGTAGTGTAGTGTAAAGTGATCAAAGGTATGACTCCTGGAAGATATAAATACATAAAGTGACCACTTCACCACAGAGACTCCAAAGTGTAGTGTAGTGTAGTGTAAGTGATCAAAGGTATGACTCCTGGAAGATATAAATACATAAAGTGACCACTTCACCACAGAGACTCCCAAAGTGTAGTGTAGTGTAGTGTAAAGTGATCAAAGGTATGACTCCTGGAAGATATAAATACATAAAGTGACCACTTCACCACAGAGACTCCCAAAGTGTAGTGTAGTGTAGTGTAAAGTGATCAAAGGTATGACTCCTGGAAGATATAAATACATAAAGTGACCACTTCACCACAGAGACTCCCAAAGTGTAGTGTAGTGTAGTGTAAAGTGATCAAAGGCATGACTCCTGGAAGATATAAATACATAAAGTGACCACTTCACCACAGAGACTCCCAAAGTGTAGTGTAGTGTAGTGTAAAGTGATCAAAGGCATGACTCCTGGAAGATATAAATACATAAAGTGACCACTTCACCACAGAGACTCCCAAAGTGTAGTGTAGTGTAGTGTAAAGTGATCAAAGGCATGACTCCTGGAAGATATCAATGACTCCTGGAAGATATCAACACATAAAGTGACCACTTCACCATAGAGACTCCCAAAGTGTCGTGTAGTGTAGTGTAAAGTGATCAAAGGTATGACTCCTGGAAGATATCAACACATAACTTGACCATATCACCACGGAGACTCCCAAAGTGTAGTGTAGTGTAAAGTGATCAAAGGTATGACTCCTGGAAGATATCAACACATAACTTGACCATATCACCATGGAGACTCCCAAAGTGTAGTGTAGTGTAGTGTAAAGTGATCAAAGGTATGACTCCTGGAAGATATCAATACATAACTTGACCATATCACCACGGAGACTCCCAAAGTATGTAGTGTAGTGTAAAGTGATCAAAGGCATGGTTCCTGGAAGATATCAATACATAACTACCAGGCCAGCATGCTTATTGTAGTGTAGTGTAATGTAATGTATGTAAGACATTGCTAGTGGTTTTATATTTATCTGAAATATTTTTCCACTGTTTCAGGCCCCACCTTGGCAAGTCAGATTGATAGATCACACAGTACCTCTCTTGCCTCTTTGTTCCCAACATCGTGCATGAATCGTGGCAGCGAAGAGTCCATACCTGATGTTTGTAAGTCAACCTTGAGCGTTACACTGAGCAGCCCTCCACATCCTGCTGCCTTCAGTCTAGGATCACCCGACAGCACGAATCCTGACAGGACTAATAAAATCAATCCCACCAGCCCTGTGACTGTATCACAGAGTTTCCATGTTCCTTTAAGACATGCACACTCTACAGGCGATTCCTCTTTTGTAGTTACCTCAAAGCCTCCCATTCCACCAGCAAGTAAAGATTCCAGCCTTGTTCTGTCATCCGTGAATAAATCTGCACATTCACAGACTTACACCAGTGTTCATTCCAGCAGTGACAGGACACCCCCTGTTGTACAAAAAAGTGTTAGCAGTAGTAGTTCACCAAAGTTAAGAAAAGAAGACCTCAGTAAACTAGCAGATGATATTAGCCAAGCACTTGGTGAGAAAAAACCTTTATCATCAAAAATTTTCTCATCAAATGATGATGACTTCAGTGATGATGACACTAATATTGCCAATGGGTTTGATGATGTTCTATGCACATACAATGAGGATTTCAGCGAAGTCCTGTCTTCAGATGCCAAGACACCATTGTCAACACAGTCAGCGACAACGTCAGGCCAAGTGCCATTCTCCTCTTCGGGTGCCATTTGTGATGCCAACGAGATACAATTACAGAACTCAGACAGTGCCTTAAGAAGTCAGCTTTCATCCCAGGAAGATACAAGCTCGTCTCCATCTTTCTCCGCAGCTGTTAGTTCCACTCGGAATAATCCTCCATTGACTAAAGCCGTGTCAGTGAGCACGGCTGTGGAACTGAGAGCTTCGACTGTGTCTCATATGTATATTGATCCAAGGCAGAAAGTGACTGTGATAGAACTGTTGAAAGATGAGTACAGAAGATCTCTGCTGGAGAGACAAGGTAAGATACATTCTTCTGCTACTTTTCTCATCTGCTAGGATACATTATTATTATATTTAGACTACACTTAACTATGGACTTACTCAAGGTGCTCGGCCTCGCTTTGTAGTTGTGTGGACTTTTGTGTTGGCATTCTGGTAGTGGCATTATGCATAGTATACCTGTGCGGGCTGGTGGAATGCTCTTACATCTGTCTGGAGTTGTTTGTGATGTGAACTGCATGTTTGGGAAAATTGCCGGTTGCTATACTAACTGGGTTTGCCTTATGCAGTAATGTGTGGCTACTGGTTTTCTAGTGACTGCCGCTTTCATCGACAATTAACTGTGTTTTCCATGGCTGACTTTTGTGTTGGCATTCTTGCAGCAGTATTATGCATAGGATACCTGTGCAGGCTGTTGGTTTGTCGAGACGTCTGTCTCTTCCACTTTTAACATGGGTCAGTGAGGAGCATTTTGTGTGGTATTCACTGGCACAGGAATTGAGCATGGTGGGGCAACCCTTTGCCATGAATTTGGAACCACGACTAACTAACTTTGAAGTTCTGCAGTGTCAATACTGGTTTAGTACCTCCTTCGGGTTCCTGGTCTGGAACAGATATTGATGATCATGACTCTGCTATCCTCTGTGTTATTTTATATGTTGATGAAGTTGGTGGTGTTTATATTATTATTTGTTGTCCAGCTGTTTAAGCTTCCCACACACATCTTTCTCTGCCTTCCATGCCCAGTATTTTTTGACATAAGGCTAATTTCTCTATTCCACCTCTCCTGTAAGATTAAATTGTGTAAAATAAGTAAACCCTTACTATAAGTATATATTGTGTTACTGGCATCTTACCATCTTGTCAGATTATAGTTTGTTACACTGTACTTAAAAAAGGCACAATAAGTACAACCCATAGCATGGACCAGGGATGGAGTTATTCCTCTCCATATCACATAACCTGGGCTGAATTGTTGAAACCATGTGTTGCCCATGCAGTGTCGTTCTGATCTTGACCTGCCTAGTTTACTCCAGAAGAAAGGTAACACCATTACAACTGGAACAAGACAAGCTGCAGAAGCTGCCGGATCAGCAAAGCAATGCTCTGACTGTCCGCTTGTCGGAGCTTCCATCCAAGACCAGTTGCTGACTAGGGCTAAGGGCCTGGTTTGCCTTGCCATGACATTTAATCTTTAGGTTGCATTTCCTCGCACTAAGACAAGGCTTGTACCCTTCCAATTGCATGCCTCCAACCAAAACCATATGCACAATGTAGGGTGTTGAGTTCAATGAGAGCCGCCCAACATTCGACGTTAACAGAATGCAGGTAGCTGATTAAGACCTGACATACAATTGTGTTAAATAACATTAATTTCATACTGTAAGTATAAATTGTGTAAAATAAAAGCAAGCCCATACTGTAAATACAATTTATGTAAAAAATAACAGTAAACTCATACTGTAAGTATAAATTGTGTAAACTAACAGTAAACCCATACTGTAAGTATAAATTGTGTAAAATAACAGTAAGCCCATTTAAAGTTTTTTTAAAAGTATATTGAAGATAGATTGCTAGGCCAATATTGTAAGTAACTAACCAACCCACAAGGATTAATATGATAAGTGTTGCATCAGCCGCATTTGCTTTCCAAAGAAATCTCTAGTACCTGTTTTATGAGGTTGGGTGAACCCCAGAGCCATATTTAACAAGTTACAAGTAAAGGATCCCTTTACCCTCCATTAGGCATTCTGGGTATACAGTGAAGCCTCATATCTGTATGGACCCGTCAGCACTCAGTGGCTGATGTGGTCAGTATCCATCCAGCCGCCTTTATTTCCCAGGACATTTCCTGGTACCCATTGAAGGCTGGCTCGACCTAGGCATCCAGGTCAGATTGAAACATCTGTTTTGATGGGGATTTGAACACATGATCACCCGGCCAGTAGACAAATGTGCTAGCCACTGTGTTGCCATAGTTGTCAGAAACACGTGCAGTCGTGCTTGCTTGCTTGTGTTCGCTGGCTGTAAACTCCAGCGCGAAGTCCTGTATGCCGGATGAAGACATCCTGTTGTCCAACTTCAGTGTGATGTCATACAGGACCTGAGGTTTGCATGAGTATTTGTTGTCCCATGTCTGGCTTATTGATGTGCAGACTGGTGGTTCCTCGCCGTGCAGGCAGATACTCTCGGCTTCAGAGGAATCAACGATCCTACTGACTTTAGCCAGGACGCTCGGCGAGGACGCGTCAATAGATCTTGGCCAGTATAGAACCCAGCCCTGTGACCTTGGAAACACCTCTGCGTCTCACGTGCAGTCTGAGGACCAAACCCTGGGCTATATATTATGTAGTATGCATATCCATCCTGTAAATTTTTTAAATATTCACAATAAATTTCTGGATTAATGTGAAATGTACTTGACATTATTGCTGGGATGATGAATGTATTTATACTTTGGTTATGTGACACCATGGGTCCACAGTAGCACAGTGGCTAACATGCTTGTCTGCTGGCCTACTGGTCACATGGTCAAATTCCACTTGAAAGGTGGTTTTTTGTTTGTTTTTAATTGATGTGTGCTTCCAGGTCAATCCAACTTAAAATGGGTACAGTTGGCCGATATGATATTGACATCAGTATCCATTGAATTCTGATTGGCCTATAAATATATGCCAGTGCTGTGGCAAAGGGGGTTACAAATGCAATTCGCAATCCCGCATATGGCATTGGAAACACAGCTGCAGGCGATTGGGAAGCAGACTGCCTTGCGCTGGTTTTCATACAATGTTATGAGTATCGGTCATTCAGAAAGCAAGTGGCAAACTATTGAACGAAAACTTGCCTAGAAATCACAAAACTGCCAAAAACTGTTGGGATTGACTTATGTCCTGTACAGGTTATACAGCTAACTAAATATATGGAGACATAACCATGTATATACCCAATACTATTCCCCTGAGCAGGTACCTTACGTCACTTGTAAGTGGTAGCATGTTGTTGTGCACTGTGCTGAGAACCTCCTAGTGTGATCTAACTGATGAGATGGGGCAATAACTTATAGTTATCACAGTGTGGTGAAGAAGGCCCTGGAGTCTAATCAAACAATAGTTGTGTGAGCATTCATCATCATCATGTTGCAAGTCATTTGCAGAATGTTACTCTTATCACAACCTGCTGCAAGATTCTCAGTCTGTAGTCTCTGCTGCCTCGTGCATATTCATGTCTTGTGTCTACATGTATGTTGGTTTATTCCTGCTTCTCCTTCAGCAACTATGCCTTCCATTACTAGTCTTTCTAAATCTCTGTGACATTAAATATGGCTGAAGCATTTCAGTTGTTAAGACATAAAGCTGCTTGTGATTAGTATTCTTTCATGTTCAGATTTTGTAAAATGTCTGTGTTTTTCTTATTCTTGATTCACAGTATTCTGAGAATTTGTGTGTAACATTTAAGATTCTAAAGCCTCAGTTTACTCATTGGTAACTGTGGAATGGCCCATGGTATATATCTATATGTTGCCACAGGAAAGATGCATGTTCTCACAAATTGTACTGCTGTTTGTTTGTTGGTGTTTGCTATAGGTTCCTTCCTGTTGACCCTCTTCATTGCAAGGGTCAGTCTCCTGACTTCTTTTCAGAAAACCCTGTTGTTGTTGTTGTTCATTATGAAGCCAGTGTTTTTGGAATTTGTGACATGTCCAATGTCTTTATTATTATATAATAATATTATGTCTTATAATAGACAGAACTAACTATTCTAGTCCCTTCATCATCATCATCATCATCATCATCATCATCATCATCATCATCATCATCATCATCATCAAGTGCCATGCCGGCTGGCGCAGGCATTCATGACTTTCCATAGATCTCTTTCTTTGGTTTTCTGGATCAATTCTGCTGATAATAATATTCCTCCATGCCACTGTCTCAATCCATCCAGCATCATTTCTCTTGGTCTACCTCTGTCCTCTCTTCCCCTCGATCTTTCCAGTTGTCATGATGTTCTCCTATGCCTCTCTTCTAATCGCAAGACCAAAGAAAGCTGTTTGTTTCTTTCTTATTGTTGTATTTAATGTTCTAGTTTCATTAGCCTCTTTCAGGCATTCGTTGTTAGTTACTTTAGCAGTCCAAGGAATTTGCAACATTCATCTTAGGAACCACATCTCTGTTGCTTCCAAGTTCTTCATAATTTGTTCATTTACATTCCAAGAATCATTGCCATACAGTCCCTTAGTAAACAGAAAAGCAAAAGTTGCATGTTATAAAATGAAGAACTTCTTATGCAATAAATCCTTGTCATTAGAGGTCAAAAATAGAATTCTTGCATGATATATATTATCAGCTTTAACATGTAACTGTGAATCCTGTCTGGGTGGAAATTTAGTGAATGGGCTAAAACAATCCCTAGAAGTTTTTGAGATGTGGTTTTACAAAAGAATGCTAAAAATTCCTTGGAGAATTACTTGGAGAATGTAATCTGAATGTTTTGAAAGAGACTGAGGTACAACTTACCACAAACATCTGAAATAGGCAGTCATCATCTTGGCTACATTATGATGGGACAACTGGAATGATTTGTGGAAATAGAGATCGAGAAAGACAATGAGAGAAGATTCTTGATAGCCTTGTGTCATGGCATGGTGTGTGTGCAGTATTGAAAATATCCAAAAACAGATGTAGTCATTGATCTTGATGTATATTTTGCGTCTGTTGAGGATCATATTCTCTTTTCCGTGTGAAATCTGTGATAATGTCTGATGATTAGCACCTCCAAAAGGAGACAGCTTACTCCATATGTTCACTCCATATAAGGATCTCTGTTCAACTCATGCCATTTCAGGTATTGACTGCTCAGGCTAGCTAAAAAGACACACCTGACCATTATATCTCACCAGATCTACTAAACACCAAGTTCTATTGTGTTTTTCTATCTACTGCTATAAACATTTTCATTATACTTATCCATGGTGTAAAGTTGTTCAGGCTGTCCTCTGTTACTTTTATCTATGAAAGTGCCAAAGGTCTGTTATCTATATTAACCAACAAAGAATAGCTGAGGCAGATAAGGTAGTCCCATGGCACATGCTACTATTGGGGCACGAAATGCTAAGTCTTCATATATAAGCCATAGAAACACTTGGTAGGATATTGGTGCATCAAAAGGCAGATGTGGCCAGGACCTTTTGGTATCGGGTATATAGTGTAGAAGAACAATTAGGTCTTCACAGATGAGAGGGTGATGCTGCAGTATCTGGCCAGCACTCAAAACTCCAAGGAAAGGCCAGACAGGCATATAATCAGACTGCTACTGGTACCAGTAGTATTGGGGCTCTGTGCTGACTGTTGCAGGGTGGAGCACATATAGGAATGTCCTAAGTTCTGTGATTTTGGCTCTCGTCTCAGTTCAACTCATAATGGGGTAAAGTGTGTGTCCCCATTCTTGTCACCTTTCCAAATAATTCCGAGAAAATTATAGTTTCCTGTATCTACTTTATGTGGCAGGATAAACCCCAGATCTGTACTGCTTGGGAAAATAAATGCTAACACTACAAAAGATTGAACCCAGACAGCTGTCTCATTTAGCAAGTGCATTAAATATCTGAAGCTGAAAACATTAAAAGATTCTATTTCTAATAATATATTCTGTTACAATCAACTTGTTCAAGAACTACCCTTGATGCACGATTTGTGACTGTCTTGCTTGTCTTTTGTTTTTTGCAGAACTCGCACTGATAGAATCATCCAGCATTCAACACACAACTGGAGAATCGACTTCTTTCAGTGGACACAGAGCAGCAAGTGACTCTGATATACTCCGAAACTGTGAGGAGGATGAGAGGAATTGTCAAACAAAATCACAGGAAATGTTGATGAGGTACTGTAGCCAGGACACTGTTGTCAGTTGACTCACTTGCCCACATGGTAGTCAGTGGTTCAGTCTCAATTAGTGACACAATTTAATTATTTTCTTAGTTATACTATTGTGTGGTGGGCCCAGTCAATTTATTCTTATTCTACTAATGCACTTTATCTCCTGTTGGGGTTAGGGCCCCAACCAACTCACCTTTTGCAAGTGACAAGCCAAGACACCAGGCCTTTCTTTCTTGTACTAAGCCAAGACACCAGGCCTTTCTTTCTTGTACTAAGCCAAGACACCAAGCCTTTCTTTCTTGTACTAAGCCAAGACACCAGGCCTTTCTTTCTTGTACTAAGCCAAGACACCAAACCTTTCTTTCTTCTACTAAGCCAAGACACCAGGCCTTTCTTTCTTGTACTAAGCCAAGACACCAGGCCTTTCTTTCTTGTACTAAGCCAAGACACCAAACCTTTCTTTCTTCTACTAAGCCAAGACACCAAACCTTTCTTTCTTGTACTAAGCCAAGACACCAGGCCTTTCTTTCTTGTACTAAGCCAAGACACCAAACCTTTCTTTCTTCTACTAAGCCAAGACACCAGGCCTTTCTTTCTTGTACTAAGCCAAGACACCAGGCCTTTCTTTCTTGTACTAAGCCAAGACACCAGGCCTTTCTTTCTTGTACTAAGCCAAGAACCAAACCTTTCTTTCTTGTACTAAGCCAAGACACCAGGCCTTTCTTTCTTGTACTAAGCCAAGACACCAGGCCTTTCTTTCTTGTACTGAGCCAAGACACCAGGCCTTTCTTTCTTGTACTAAGCCAAGACACCAGGCCTTTCTTTCTTGTACTAAGCCAAGACACCAGGCCTTTCTTTCTTGTACTAAGCCAAGAACCAAACCTTTCTTTCTTGTACTAAGCCAAGACACCGGGCCTTTCTTTCTTGTACTAAGCCAAGACACCAGGCCTTTCTTTCTTGTACTAAGCCAAGACACCACGCCTATCTTTCTTGTACTAAGCCAAGACACCAGGCCTTTCTTTCTTGTACTAAGCCAAGACACCAAACCTTTCTTTCTTGTACTAAGCCAAGACACCAGGCCTTTCTTTCTTGTACTAAGCCAAGACACCAGGCCTTTCTTTCTTGTACTAAGCCAAGACACCAGGCCTTTCTTTCTTGTACTATCTCCTGCAGCTCACTCCATGTCCTCCCTGTATTATCTCTGTTTCTAATTCTCTTCTCCATGCATCTTTAGGTTTCTCTCTATTTTGTTTGCCTTGTGAGTTCCAGTGAAAGGACTTTCTAGTTAACTATTCTCAAGTTTTCTCACTATGTGTCCTATCCAGTGTCAGCATCTGTCCCTCAACTCTTGATTCATTGGAATCTGTTTAGTTCTCTCCCTAAATTCCACATTAGTGTTTCTGTCACCACATACTCGTTCTTAAATCAGTACTCTTAATGTGTCTACTGTTTATAACAGTGATTACTGGATTTTCACAAAATAAAAAAATAATAATAGTAAACTCCCCCCAATCCTGATCCTGTGGTAGTGGATCACACATCTAGCCTTCTCACACAATGGTGATAAACTCGAAGAACCCATATCATGCTGTGCACATTAAAAATCCCTCAGTAATTGAAGATTGAAAAGAGTGGGTCTAATGGGTTGCTGCCCAGGAATAATTTTACACTTAGAAAAATTACTCACGCAAAATTTGTAGCATGCATAATTCTGCTTACACTGATTTGCATCCTCGCGTGTGCTATGGAAATTTTGCACTGAGCTGAGATTCTCCTTGTGTGATCTATAGGAGGAGACTGAAGGAGATTCTCATTGTGTGATTGCCACATGGCGTTTAGACAGAATGACGTCATCGGAATAGGCGGTGGAAAATCATATACGGAATTTCCCATTCAGACACTAAAGTTGACGTCAACAAAGGAATCCAAGGAGAATGTGGAGAACGTGATTGGACAGCAACGGGAGACGCTGAGACTTGGTGATACGGAACAAGATGTGTTTCTGAAGGCTCGATGTGAAGGTGACACCTGGATGCCGTGATTTCGGGATGAGACAGCAGGGAGTCTGGTAAGGAATTTATTGAGGACGACACAACGGTGAAAAGGACCGGGAATGGAAAATCCACCTAGACTGAATCTTAGTATCTAAGAAATTGAGCTGAAGAATGGATAGGAAGGCTTCAAGGGCGACGAGCTGGTTTGGGAGCTCAGGGGTGGATGTATTTGAGTAGGTGCCGATCCTGTGGTTAGGGATCAGCCTGCTTTTCTGCCAGAGTTTTAATCCTATTACCGGTGGCGGAAATAAACGTCTGGAAAATCGTTCGCTTCACTTGAGTATGCTATTCTGAATCGTTCTGTTATCAAGTTCCGATTTTTCGATGATGCTTTTTGTGTTTGCTCCAGTTGCGTTTAGCGGACAGGCACTTTAAGACAGTGATCTATAGGAGACTGGAGCTATTATGGAGATATTCATGTGCAATGAACATGATCCTTTACAAACCAAACCATATAATATAATATTTAGCAGTTTGAAGTAGTCTTTGTCACTTTGGTGTACTGGCCATGATAGTCATGTTAACTGCATTCATCATTTCTTTTTTTGCTGCACCCCACATCTCTGTCACTGTTGTGACACACTGGTGTTACATTCAGATGATTTTGATGTGCTTATCTATACAGATGGATCTGTTGAGAATATCCTAGACACATCCACATCACACAATCATGCAAATAGATTGAGGCACAGGCTTAAGCTGAGCTGAAGAGAGTTGCTGAGAATAGTAGGCAGTGAAGGGAAATGGTCAACAGAGAAGTATGTGGACATTCACGGCATGTTCAGTGGGCTGAACCATTCAAGAAGCTAGTAGTGCCCACTCTACATTGGGCAGTGGGGAGCGTTTTGTGTGATATTCACTGGCACAGGAACGGAGCATAATGGGGATGACCCGTTGCTGTGAAGTTGGAACTGCAACTAACTAACTAACTAACTAACTAACTAACTAACTAACTAACTACCTAACTAACTAACTAACCAACTAACTCTACGACCACGAGCAGCGTTACAATAGAGGTGATAGCAGTAACACAGGCTTTCATAGGGCTGGAATCACAGCATTACACAAACATTTGTGTACTAACTGATTCAATAAGCATGATCTAAAAGTCCAAATCAGGTTCTATACGTAGACAGGGACTGAATCGCTGCAGAGGCCTGTTGTTCATAGAGTCACCTTTATCTTCATTCCTGGACATGATGGAGTTGAAAGAAATGAACGAGCTGATAAATTTACAGTCTCTGCATTCTCTGCGTATGGCCATGGATTGTGTCATTGTTATTAATGCCCTTAGAGAGATATCTAGAGTGGAGAACGTTGATGCAGCCAGACATGAAAGGCACATCGGGAGAATGAGGGGTCTCGTCAACCAACACAAAACTGGCAATATAAGCCGCCAGATGCTGATGCATGGGGGAGGATCTGAGAACCTATTAACTTGTCTGGCGTGCAAGGATGGTAACCCAACAGATAACTAACTGGTGTGTGGATAGACTGTTTGAGAGCCAACAGAAGAAAGTAATGTTGTGTAGGCGGGAAAATATTCCTGTGACCAGTAACTGCTTTTGCATAATGCTTCAAATCTGTCACTTTAAAACTAATGCGTTGACAGAGTTAATAAAACTTATCCAGCAAGGCTGGTAAATATTTTCTTGTGCTTGCATTCTTCAGAACAAGTATAGATGGAAGTGAAAAGAGGAGAACTCTCTTGACATCGTCCTCTTCTTACCCAGAGTTATCTCAAGCTGTTAAACCCGAACCACCGAAGTTGGTGTCAATTGTTGGTCATAGGACTGTCAGGTGAGTTAGTGCTGTCATAGAGTAGAACATTTTTTATGGCCTGCTTTTGTCTTACATTATGTCAAGTTGGCAGAACAAATCTTTCCAGTTGTCAAATGTTCTAGTTTTCCTCTTCACATAATGATGCTAAAACATGGTGGCTGCCTTCTTCTTATGTTTGTGATTAATCATCTTTGTGTCCTAACCTCTGTCTCAAGCTTTATTGTCATCACTTTATTTCCTACCTCATGGGAAGCATGAGGATGTTCGACTCCTAAGTTCTTTTGACCAGTGTATTAAGATCAAATGATTTTTTTTTTAAATTTAACTTTGAGTATACTGCTGCCATGCAAGCATGTTATCTGCTGCAAGTGCCTCTTTTACTTATTCTACATCTTAATCATCATCATCATCAAGTGCTTAGCCTACTGACCTGTTATTAAATGTCTACACCCATTCTTTTGCACTATTTACAATGTGCACTTGTGAACATTTCATCTCTAATGCAAAAAAAGTATGAAGCTGTTGTACTTTATTAATTAATGTTCAGTTAAGGTAAACTATTCATTATCGGTGGATAGCACACTTGCCTGTTGGTTACATGTTTGAATACCCATCAAGCCAGATTTTTTTTCATTGACCTAGCTGCCCAGGTTGACCCCGCCTAAAATAGGAACATGAGATGTCCTGGTAAGGAAAGGCAGCAATTGTAAATATTGGCTACATCTCCCATCATCAAGGGTCATCAAGTACCACGTGGTGTGTAAAAGTATGAAGCTAACACCATATGCTCAATACGACCTCAGGCATTAAAATAGTTCTTTGCTTTATTAAGTAATAGTAACATTTGCTGCTGTCCTTACATCTGCCATTGTTTGCCTGACAGCTTTGTCCAGTTGAGAGAAAATCTAAAATTGGAGATGAATTTTCCGGGCCACCTCTACAGGTAAATTGTGCTGTATGTTTGTGAATTATAAACAATAAACTGTACTGTATGTTTGTGAATTATGAACAATAAACTTTACTGCATGTTTGTAAATTAACAATAAACTTTATGACATGTACGTGATTTATGAACAGTAAACTCTGCTGTATGTTTGTGAATTACCTGGTCGAATATAATGTGTTGTGTATTTGTAAATATTTAAATACATATTTACAGGCAACTCGTGACATTAACTGATAACTAGTATTGTATATTGGGGGTTAACATTTAGAGGTAAAATGTGTTGTGTGTTTGTAAATTAATGTTAGAGGTAAATTTACTTTTTCGTTGATCATTTAATATTGGGAGTAACATGTGATGTTTATTTGTGAGATAACCTTAAGGTACACTTGTAATGCTAGAATAAAGGACAGAATTGTATTTGCTCATGCAGACAAACATAAATAATATATAATAAGAAATTCTGGTATATTAATTCATTGTCTCTCAGATCTGGCACAAAGTTTCTCAGTTTGGCCAAAATTTAAAATGTTCTCAATGTTATCAAATGCAGCAGTTTTTGTGTCCAATATTGTTCTTTATTTCTGTGATACATCTCCCATTGGATGTGTGTAATTACGCCAAAATTGAGACAAGATTCTAAATGTGCATTTTTACTATTGATAGAAGTGAAAGATGGTGTATGAATGTATAGGTTTTCTTATGGAATAGGACAGCTTTGGCAAAACGAATTCATTTTGTAAAACAAGTTACATAATATTCCACCCTGTTGTGATACAGTTAAGATCTAAAGTATCTGTTACTGTTTCAGGATAATGGATTTTTATTTTGTTTATTGATGTTTTGAGCAGTATAGCATTCATATTCTGCTCTCCACTTCCTTGGTAAGGATGTTTAGCATTGTACTTTCCTATTGCATATTATGTTTTTAAAAAAGTCAAGTAAAGGACCCTGTTAAACCCCTTAAGGTACATTAAGTATTTGTGGCAGACCCATATTTTTATATTTTTTTATGTAGATTATGTTTTCTTGCCAAATAAATCTGTTGTGATTCTCATAATATTATTTATAAAAGACTAGTTGTTGAGTTGAGCTGAGCTAAGAAACAACATCACTGCACTCAGGACATTCCCACATGCACTCCGTCTCCTTGTTCAACAGCCAGTGAAGAGTCATACTGCTAATGGTTCCAACTGCCATCTGATTGAAAGTTCTCCTGGTCTTCTCTCTCAATTTTGAGATTCATCCAGAGCCCCTGCTGATCCCCCGCCATATCATTCTCTCCGCATACGGGTTCTCAGTCTGTTCCACCGCTTTCTCCACCTGGTCCCACAGGCACCCGACCACCTCTTCCTTGTCCATAGGTAATTGGCACCCGACCACCTATTCCTTGTCCATAGGTAATCTACCACTGAGAGGTGCATTCCCTGCCAGCCTATCAGCCTGTTCATTCCCCAGCACTTCCACACAACCAGGGCAGAAAATCCATACAATTCTCACAATCTGTGACCTCTGAAGCAAGGTGAGCCATTCTACACAAAACATTCTTTTCTTCACCTTACTAACCGCACTCCGTAAGTCTATAATGAATGCAGTGTGTGTTGCAGTAGTCTCCTGTAACCAACAGAATGCTGATGTTACTGCTTCCACCTCCATTCTCATGCTGGAGGTTGTAGTCTCATATGTCAGACTCTCCATATAAAAGACTAAATGTAGTCAACTAGTTTTATGCAGTCTGCGTTGAAACCTGGCGGAGGGCAATGGATGCCCTCAAATTACTGTAGTGAGTACTTGGATCAAGCTGACATCATGAACATCCTCAGAGAGTCCGCCCGAAACCGATAGTTTCAACTGAATGAATCGGTAGAAGTAGTTCGAATTTGGAAATGGAAACACATATAATAGGTTACCAGATTTATTGCCTGACACATTTAGCTCTGTCTCATCAGGTACATGCTACAGAGTTGCATCAAGATAGAATGTGATTCTGTAGCATGCTGTTGGCAAAATACAGTGAAGTATGCTAGGCAGTAATTCATGCAACCTGTTGTTTGGGTTTTCATTAGTCAGATTTACAATAGGAAAACAATGTTTTGAAATAGTTAGAATACAAGGCAATCACACTGAAGATCAGGAGAGAGCTGCCCATCAAGCCTGCCAGGAGGTTTGTCAGTCACCATCACACTGGCACAATTAGTCGCTCTACACTGATGGGTTTACTATGGATGAGTTTGGAGCATCTATGGATGTATCCAAAATGCAATGATGATAGACTGAACTGAACTAGCTGCAATAGATTTGTAGAGGCTGATATGTTGGTCACCTCATGAGAATGAATCTCTTTGAGTTATAGCAGCTGGCAAGATCTGTCAGCTTTTTTGTTGTTTATTTTTTTTTAGTGGGGTGTCTAGCATAATACCAAAAGACCCAAAAAAAACACATAAAGTTTATCAACATACTGGAAAATAAATAGTAGTGTAGCTTTGTCACTTATGATTGTAGATGCTTGCTCACATTGTTCTTAGAGTTTGTCAAGGGAGAAATAAGAATTGTGTGTGTGTGCTGTGAGTGCATGTGTATGTACATGTAAAAGTGAGGTGGTGAGTGGGGGATAGAATGTGTCTGTAAGTGGGTCTTTGTGGATGAGTGTGTGGCTATGTGTGAGTGTGTGTCCATCCAGCTGGCCACCACCATTCTTTTACCATCACTCACAGGTGTAGCCTTATCTTTTTCACACTGAAACATAGGACTATATATTGTGTATTTTCAGCTATATAGATTCATCATGTTTCTGTATTCTTGGTGATTCTTAATTGTCTAGCATTCACCTGATGAGATAGAATGAAATATGAAAGGCAGTGTGACCCATTGTTTATTTTCTCATTATTTCAAATATTTATTTTAAACTGCGTAATATAACATTAGAGATGTAGGTCTATTACTGAAGATACAGGATGGCCAGATCTTGTGACGGGAGGAGGACATCCTGGACACAACCACATCATGCAAGCATGCTGTTAGAGTGGTGCACAGGCTTAAGCTTAAGCTGAACTGAAGAGAGTTGCTGATAATACTAATTAATAGTAGACAGTGAAGAGACATGGTCAGACAACTTCAACACCACTCTTTGAACTGATTGGTGCAAATGGATGGACATAATTGCTCTGCATTCCATGCATTATTAATATACTCCCGAAAAATGATCTGCCCAAATGTAACATCAAAATGAATGGAACCAATATGAAACAAGTAATGTATCTAAGTATTTTGTTACTTTAATAGCAGCAGATGGAAGATGTATTAAGGAAGTCAAATGTATAATAGCCCAAGAAAAAGAGCATTTAACAAGATGAAGAATATTCTGTGCAGTGGATCTTTGTCAATATAGGTTGGGGACAGAGGTCTTGGGAACTATATAGAGCCAATCTTGATGAACAGATTCATGAACAATTAGACAAATGAGGAATTATAAACCTGTGAAGATATAGTTTTTAGAGAATAAGGATGAGAACACCATAAATGAATAGAAAGAGTAATGAAAATATTTTGAAAGAGGTTAACTACTCGCATCTGATGATGAAGTCCCCATATTTTGGGCATGTCATGAGAAGGGGAAAGCCAGGGTATGTTGTCACAGTGAGAAAGTTGAAGGGGAGGAGAGAAGATTCTGGACACCATCATGTCATGACGTGGGGAGACATCAGTAATCAGAACTGTTTGGCAGTACATGTGACAGAAGGCTGTGGAAACACATGTTCATTATTGCCACATGGCGTGGACTTATAAGAAGGAGACGATACACTCCTGCCATCATACAGAACACCCAAATAAATAATGCACACTCACGCTCTCTCTCTCTCTCTCTCTCTCTCTCTCTCTCTCTCTCTCTCTCTCTCTCTCTCTCTCTCTCTCTCTCTCTCTCTCTCTCTCTCTCTCTCTCTCTCTCTCTCTCTCTCTCTCTCTCTCTCTCTCTCTCTCACACACACACACACACACACACAGACACCCCCCCCCCTCTTTCAGATCTTCATTTTGTTATAAAATAAACATTCTGTTGTAAACATTCTTTTCTCTTGTGGTCAAATCATCCAGTGAGTGTCCAACACTTGCATCCAGCATCCCATACTTTCAAGTCCCCATGGATGATGACTCTGGACCTGGCATTCACCTCATTGTATGTGCTCATGGACTAGATGGTAAGTCAGGTCATTTTGTTAATGTCCCTTTCTTTCAGAAGTTCATTTTGGACATACTCCTGGTCTGCATAATGTATACTGTTTCTTGATTACACAAAAGGTATATCTACTTAGATTCCTCATGGGTTTTACAAAAGATATGTCTAATTAGATTTCTCCTGGGTTACACAGACACACACGTGGAAGTTATGGTGCAAAAGCCAAATTTCAAAGGGCCCAACTGCAGGCTAGACGGAAAAGCTGGCAGGAGAAAACAGAGTCACTGAACTTTGAAAGAGACGCAAGGAAGTTATGGAGGCTAATAAAACAGCTTAACGATTAGGGCACAGGGAGAAACTCAAAAATTGCGCTACATAAAGACGGAAACATCTTAACAGGAAAGCAAGCAGCTGACCATTTTGTGGACTCATTCGCACAAGATAACAATATTGAAATTAGTCCAGAGAAACAACAGGAGATTCGAGAGAAATGGCAAAATACAGGACAGAAGGAAATTGTACATGAGGTTATGGAGACACCTATCACATTCAGTGAACTGGAGCTAGCCATATCAAAACTGAAAATGAGAAAGTCACCAGGAGCTGATGGTATCTCCAATGAAATGATCAGGAACCTAGGAACAGAGGCCAAAGCAAAGCTGCTACAGATCTTTAATAATACATGGACCTTAGGCAGTGTTCCACAAGTCTGGAGAGAAGCAATCATGATACCCCTCCTAAAATCTGGGAAAGACAGTTCCATTGCCTCCAGCTACAGACCCATTAGCCTCACCAGTTGTCTCTGCAAAACAATGGAACGCGTCATCAATCACAGACTACAGTGGTACATTGAAAGTGAAAACATCCTTGTGCCACAACAGGCTGCCTTTAGGCAGTGCTACTCTACGGAAGATCAGACAACCTACCTCTCTCAAGAAGTTGAGGATGCATTCCAAGAGAACAAGCTGGTACTTGCGGCTTGGATAGATATGAAGAAAGCCTTTGACAAAGTCTGGAAAGAAGGTCTGATGAAGAAACTGAGAAACTGTAAAGTCAATGGAAGAATGTACAAATGGGTAAAAGCATACTTGCACAACAGAAGAGCCCGAGTACAGATAGACGGTCTCAAGAGCAAGAAAATACTACTGCGTCACGGTGTTCCCCAGGGCGGAGTCCTGTCCCCAACACTTTTTCTAATCTTCATCAATGATCTTGTTGCTAATCTACCCGATGGAATTAAAGCGGCAATGTACGCTGATGACCTGGTTTTGTGGAGCGCAAATGAACATGCATCAGTGGCCACCATATTGCTACAGAGAGCTGTAGATACATTTGTTGCATGGGCGGATAGATGGTGTATCAGCATAAACACTGACAAGTGCAGCACCACTCTATTTACCCTTTCTCCGAAACAAAAGGCAGGGAGCATTCAGATAAATGGAACACCCCTAAGAGAAGACAAGGAACCAACATACCTTGGTGTAACATTCGACGACAGGCTGACATGGAGAAAACACATCAAAAAAGCAGTAGCAAACGCCAGAAGGAAAATTGCTATCCTGAGAAAGCTAACTGGAACCACTTGGGGAGCCAGTGGGAAAATACTTAGCAAAGTTTATCAACAGAGCATACGACCACACTTGGAATACGGGTCAACTGCGTGGTGTTCAGCATCAAAAACTACATTGCAGGAGCTGGACAAGGTGCAAAATCAAGCTCTTAGAGTCATCACAGGAGGGATGAGATCAACCCCTATAGTAGCAATGGAGAAAATGGGGAGGACACAAGCTTTAAGAGAACGCAGAGATACAAAAACACTCATACAAGCAGAAAAGTTTCTCAGCTTGCCAGGCCACCCTATGAAGAACCGATTTGAAAACTTAGCTATGGGGCGGTTGAAAAGAAGTAGTTTCATCCACCAGGCCAAACAACTCTGCAGAGAAACCATCGATCTTCCCACAGTTGGTATCCCCCTGACAACCATTCCAGAGCGAACCCCGTGGAAAGATGAACATAGAATATCGCTACAAATCCAGTCAAAAGTGAGAGGAATATTTGACAAGGAAGAACAGAACAGTGTACAGCGCAGAACAGCCACTCTCAGCTTCCTTGATGACGAATACCCACAGGACCTATGGATCCGAGTTTACACAGATGGGTCAGCACAAAATGCTGTTCGAAATGGAGGAGCGGGAGTGTACATAGAATACCCAAATAATACTAGAGACACGGCCAGAATTCCAACAGGAAAGTACTGCCATAACTATGATGCTGAAATTGAGGCAATCAAGATAGCCACAGAGAAATTACAAAATACCAGCCATGGTACACAACCTGTGGTGATATTGACAGATGCAAAATCCGTAATAGAGGCGCTCCTGTCTGGGAAATTGCCAGTTCTGAGGACACTACTTTCTGAACTTAGCAGTCAGCGTAAGATCACCATACAGTGGATACCATCCCACTGTGGAGTCCCCGGAAACGACAGAGCTGATCGATTGGCTAAGGAAGGAGCAAAAGAAGAACAACCTGATGTGCCTATTACATACCACCAAAAGAAAAGAATGATCAAATCAGTCAGAAGGCCACCAAACCTTACTCAAGACGACTACCACGTTATGGACAGACCAGAACAGGTCATTCTTCTGCGCCTCAGAACAGGACACAATAGATTACGCAACCACATGTATACAAAATTCAAGATTGGTGACTCAGCCATGTGCACATGTGGTTTGGCGTCGCAGACAGCAGAGCACATACTCCAGGATTGCCCAAACTACAACATATCCAGGCGAACCTTCTGGCCTAGAGAGACAACAGTGGAAGATAAACTCTATGGACCGCTGAATGAACTAAAAAAGACTGTTGGATTCATACAAGAGACAACATTGCAGTTATAAGCATATTTCAGGCGAACGAAAGAAGAAGAAGAAGTAAGTGCAGTCATATTGCAATGCAGTAGTCCTGGTTTAATCTCCTAGTAGTGGTAGGATTTGTTTTTTCCCTGTCAGTACAACTGTGAGGTTGACCCAGCCAGTGACTCATATAATATTTACCACTATATGACCTTTCATGTGCCATTTGATCACCAAACATGTGGGTCTAACAGATGTACCCTAAAATGCTTTTATGTCACATGACAGTAACTTGGGTCGCTTTTACTTTTAGCTTACACATACATATGTGATATGCATGCAGAGAGTCCCAAGCCATCTCTTATATTCATATGCAAAAACCAAATATTATATAGATTATGTCTTGACTGGCAAAAGTAGAAGATGATGATGATGATGATGTAAAAGAAAAGTTAGTTACTTGTATATCCTTTGCAGAACGTCAAAGTCAATCCCAGCATTTTTTCGCCTTTTTGTGATTTCTTGGCAATTTTATGTTCAGTAGTGTGTCATTGCTTTCTTGCACTCATACCATTATATGAAAACCAACGCAAAGTGGTCTGCTGCCAAATTGCCTGCAGCTGTTTTAAACGTGGTATCCAGTATCACGAATTACATCCGTAACCAATCATCATTGAGCCGGCATGCAAGGGAACGCAAAACAATGGATCATATCGTTCATGCAGGCATAGAATTGAAAAATATGTCTGTAAGGTGTCAATAAGTGGGTTAAAATTGATTACTTTTAGTGACTGTAACATATCACTTTATCACTGTCTGTCTTCTACTGCCTATAGTACCTTACCGGTATAAGACAGGGTGGTCTTGAGCCTGAGGAATTAAGGCCGCTTGGCTAGTGCACTTGCCACAAACTGCAGGTTAGGGTTTTCTTTTTCACCTTACCACTACATTGGCAAATTGCAGAACATCATGGAGTAGAGTGGTAAAATTTGAAATAAATGGTTGCTAGATAAGCATGCTCTGTACAGTGATACAGTAGTTTACACTGGTCAGGTCTGTACCACATGATGAGAAGTCGACTGGGGAATTCTTGGTAAAAGTGGAAGGTAAAATCATAGTTAAGCATGCAAGAGAAAAACTTCAGAGGTGAGAATGAAAGTAAAGTGCGTTCTGAGTCACTGGTCAGTAAATTGTATCCTATCTCTTTGTGGCTTCACTCCACAGAGCTGGTGAAGTTGACCACTAATAATATTAACTCCAGCTCTTTGAAACCTGGGGTCTGGCACTTTTACCATTGTGGTGGAAACTCGTCAGCACTCTGCTGTCTTGTAATTTTTAATATCATCGTAAAGTGAATTGCATTGCAGAACAGCCAGTAAGATAATGCATAATATCAGCTGCATAAATGTAAATAGCAATCTTCAAGACATAATAGACTAAGAAACCATCTGTTCAACAAGCTAAAAATTATAATTTAATAGCCTTTGCAAATATATATTTGCTGCAAGAATGTCCAGTGTATGAAGGACGGACAACAGGCTTTTGGTATACACCACCAGAGAAGACAAACCTTATGGAGATGTCAGTCACCTCAATTTAACCTCTATTTTCTGTAAACAAAAAAGGGTTTAAAATGTAAGCGGATTCACTTCATTGCACCAAGTTTTGTCCCATATGGCCTGGTCTCTTTCCGCAGGACAGCACGAACTCCGTAGCTCCAGCAACGACCCCCATGAGGAGTCTCTTTAAACATATTCAGGTTAATGTCTGGAATTGTATGGAGAAGGGAAAGTGTGTCTCTGAGGTTCTGATAACAACAACTCTTCTAAACTAACCTCTGTTGTCAATTTTCTCTGTAGAAACAAGTGTCATCTACCGCCTACTGTACCTTGTGGCATAGGACGGGTAGGGGGGGGGGGGGGGGGGGGGGGGTGTCTTGGGCCTGAGGAATTAACTAATTTTCTTAAATGTCAAGAAACATTTTACCATTCATCTGACTACATGAACATCTTTCCCAGCTATTTATTAAATTAACCAACACATTTTTAGTTATTATTGTTTAACATCTTCTATCCCAGGCAGTTATTAATTTAAATAATGCCTTTAGACCTACACATGTGTTACTGAGGTAATAAATGCTTGGAGTAAAATGGATATTCCCATCTGTTAACTTGTCTCTATGGTACTTGTCTCTATGGTACTTGTCTCTATGGTACTTGTCTCTATGGTACTTGTCACTATGGTACTTGTCTCTATGGTACTTGTCTCTATGGTACTTGTCTCTATGGTACTTGTCTCTATGGTACTTGTCTCTATGGTACTTGTCTCTATGGTACTTGTCTCTATGGTACTTGTCTCTATGGTACTTGTCTCTATGGTACTCGTCTCTATGGTACTCGTCTCTATGGTACTCGTCTCTATGGTACTTGTCTCTATGGTACTTGTCTCTATGGTACTTGTCTCTATGGTACTTGTCTCTATGGTACTTGTCTCTATGGTACTTGTCTCTATGGTACTTGTCTCTATGGTACTTGTCTCTATGGTACTTGTCTCTATGGTTCTTGTCTCTATGGTACTTGTCTCTATGGTACTTGTCTCTATGGTACTTGTCTCTATGGTACTTGTCTCTATGGTACTTGTCTCTATGGTACTGAACATAATGGCCATGACTTGTCAGTGGTCATTACATTTACAATATGAACTTCTTGTACAGTGGTCACTAAACCTGCTGTGTGAACTTCTCTTGATACAGAGACTATGTAAAAGAAATGAATGTAAATGCTTTGTTTTCTGTATTTGTTCTTCTTGTGAGAAGAGATTGTGCTTGATCCATTTCAGGCAACAGTGCTGACCTCAGGTTAGTCAGAACTTACATAGAAATGGCCTTGCCAGGATTCAGACTGGAGTTCTTGATGTCTGAGAGGAATCAGGTTAGTCATTAATCTAGGTCACTGTTTAAGTATGGGAACTGGTTTGGTAACTTTGGTCACAGGCATGGGGAAAATGATGGATATTGTACAGTGTAAAAGGTTGTTTTTTTTTTTTACGCTCGCTCGCTTTTAACTAAAGTTTAGTCCATACACACTTCTTCTATTAGTGCTGGACTGAATGGTGCGTGTCGATTAGCTTTCCCTATTAACAATGTCCCTTGCCATCAGGCGAACCCACTCCGGCTTCAGAGGTACTTGTAATTTACATCCCCAAGTTAAGGACAAGAAGTCAACATTTTAGTCCAACTGTCCGGTGTAGGGGTTGAACCCCTTAGCTCGGCATCAGCACACCGGATGTTTAAGAATTTGTTTTCTTATCCATTCGGCCATGCTAACCTCCATTTAAAGGTATAAATAGATACCTTGGGGCCCCAGTGGGCTCTGCTGTGGTTATGTGGAATCCCATGCAAGACTTCTGGTTGCATCCTCAGTACAGCTCTAGGATTGACCCTGCCTCATAAAAATAGGTACCAGAACAATTCTCTGGGAAGGTGAGGTGACAAGGAGATGAATTAGCATCCCACCTCATATGTTGTGGCCTAGAAGATGTGAAGGCCTACCACTTCACTCCTCCAACAGCAGTATCGGGGGGGGGGGGGGGGGGGGGGGGGGGGCCTGAATGGTCTTGAGGTATGGTGTCACCTTGAGTGCTGGAGGTCCCAGGTTCAAACCCCGGTGAGGGCCGGAATTTTTTCACGTGGACTTCTAGTAACAAAATTTCCCCTGGTCTCTGGGTAGTGAGATCGGACACCTGTGTGTATTGCTGCGCACACACAGAATCCCTTGGCAGTTGGAAATGGAAAAATATTAGCCTAACGGCACTGCCTGGGCAAAATTTTGAGTTAAAAATCTACCCTAAGTATTTCAGGATCCTCGCTGGTGCTACGGAGTTCATGCACTGAGCTGAGATTCTCCAGACTCAGGTTTGAGTTAGGAGTAGAACGGAGCACTTGTGGGTTACACCTGTGTGCTGTGTTGTTGATCCGTCGACTAAACTAAACTAACACTAAACTAAACAGCAATATCTGCTACTGAACTACCTTTTATATACATTGAAGACTATTTGATTATTAGTGTGGTGTATAAATGCTGACATAAATGACAAATGTTATTGACATAAATGTTTCTAAATAATGAAGACACAAACAGTAGGTTGCATATTTTATTGCCTGGCATATTTTGTTGCATTTTATCAGGTGCATCCTGCAGAAGTCACACAACATAAGATAAAGTAAAACATGAGTCATCAAGCTGAAGTGTATAACAACAATATTCTTACAGTAACAAAGAAAAAATATAATGCCATTGAATATAAATGTTATAGACAGGTTCTAAGAATATCTTGGACACAGAAAAGAATAAATGCATCCATATGACAAGAACTGAATGTTGAAGAAGGTTGGCGACTGAATATGATAAAACAAAGAAAATTGAAATATTTTGGTCACTTGAAACATGAAAATTTGGAGAGAACAATCATGGGTAATTGCCCAGGAAGAGAAGAAGAGGAAGGCTAAAGAGAAGATGGGTGCAGGATGTGGCAGAGGATCTCCAGATGAGTGTATAGGGCACATAACATCTTGCTGAATGCTGAGAAGTTTTTCATGACGGTTGTTATGGGAGTGAAATTATGCAAGAGACATGCTACTGAATGAATGAATGAATTATCAGCCATGGTAATTTTAAACTGGCTGTCATACATTTTGTTTACACAAAATTTACTTAGCTGTACGAAACGTAACTGTTTCAGCGAATCTTAACATTAATTCATTTTATGTGTTAAATAACACACAAAGCACGCTGTCTCTATCAGTCATGTGACTGGATTCCAATAGGTGGCATGGTATTGAGGAAGTAATTTTCTGTCTATTGGTTTAACTGGGTTAGTTAGTTGCATATCCTTTACAGGATGTAGCAGTCAACCATAGCATTTTTTTCACTGTTTGTGATTCCTGAGCAAGTTTACATTCAGTAGTTGGCCATTGCTTTCAAAATGCTCAGCCCTTATACCATTGTATGGAAACCAACGCAAGGCGGTCTGCTTCCAAATTGCATGCAGCAATGTTTTGACCAGGGTTTACGAATTTCATTCTTAACTCTTTCGCCACAGAGCCAGATTAACTGGGTTATCAGAATCTTTTTTGTTTATCCAATTGGATATGTGTTGTAAAACAGTATGTTCAAGTGCCTCTCCGTTCTGCGAATGGAGGAGACTGGCACCTACACTGAAACTGATAAATGCAATCAGATCTGGCAAACAGAGAAACTAGTTCTTTCACTGTTGATTGGGATAGGGGTGGTTTTGCATTCATAACTAGAGCTGCAGCACAGAACATTTTGCAGACTGCTGTTATAACACCTGAGGTGCTGACACTGGTGTTGATTATACACAATAACATATATTCTAAATATGTTTACTTTTTTGTTTTTTCACATATCCTTTGCAGGACATTGCAGTAAACACCAGCATTTTTCAGCTGCTGTTGATGTCTTGGCAAGTTTTACAGTTCAGTAGTTTGCCATTGCTCATTTTTATTACATTATCTTAAATTATAATAGATACTACATATCCCAATTATAACCCAGGAGATTGAACAGGATACTAACTTTAAAATAAAAATAAAATGATTGGTGTCAATTATATATACAGATTATAAACATTGGGGTAGGTTATAAACATTACATAGATTTCAAAGATTATCTGTGTGGACTAACAGCAGTTATTATAAATATCATTTATTAATGTATTTACAAGAGGACTGCAGGTACTTTGAATATGAAGTATTCATCAGACATGTGAATTATAAACTTCCAAGGACATGCACTATAAATATGGTGTGGATTATAAATATAAATTACACTCATCATGGATGTGAATTACAAACATCAGGGACAAGGAAAGTAACCATCAAGAGAGATCATTTGCTTTTTGTTTAGTGATCAATCAAAGTAATTTAATGGACTTCAAAGTTAAGAATTTGAATGAAAAGTTGCCATATAACATAAAAATAAGAACTGAAGCCTTTAAATTGTCAGGAAAACCTAGTTGAAACTTTTGCTGTTTTGTCATATTTCTTGCATTTTTCTTATCTCTTCTTGTGTGTACTTTCTTCTCATGTCTCCAGCACATCTATAGTCACCACATTATAATTTTGCAACTCTTGTTGATATATTTGTGTGTATATTTATCTTACAGCAAGACACATTTGCAGACTTTGATAAAATGACAGATAGGCTTGTGGATGAAATTCTGACCTTCCTGGAGACGTTTGGCTTTCCTGTTTCAAGAATAAGGTAATTCCCGGTTAAAAGTTACTTGCATATCATTTACAGGATGTTGCAATCAAACCCAGCATTTATTGACTGTTTGTGATTTACTAGACAATGTAAGTTTAGCAGTTTGCCATTGCTTTGTGAACACACACGAAGACTGGCATGCTTCGTGCAGAATGGCATGCATCAATTCAGAGGTCACAGATTGTTAGCATTTGCTGAATCTTTTCTCCAGGACACTCTGGTGTGGTTGGAAACGAACAGGCAGACAGATTGGCTAGTGCCACATCATTAAGGGGTGATTTAATGCATGATAAGCAGATGTGGTGAAGGCCCTTTGGGAGAGCGTGAATAATGCAGAAGAACAGATTGACTATCATGGTCTTTAGAGAATGCAGCAGCAAGGGGAGGTCAGAGGATCTGGTCGACAGTTGTCATTCAGAGGTAAAGCAAGACGGACATATAATCAGATTGTAACAGGCATCATTAGTATTGGAACTCTTTTGTGAACAGCTGACAAATTAGCACAAAGTGGTCTACTTTCTAATAGCCCACAACTGACTTTGAACCGTCGACTCGGCATGACTGGAAATTATGACACTGCATGTCTCAGTATCCCCCTAAGATACAGTAGATGCTTATTTATAGCATATGTGTATAGTGTTTACTGTGTATTTATAGCATATGTGTATAGTGTTACACCGAGTTTTGGTTCATCCATGGTGGTACCCCTATAAGAAATCTATGATTGTTTAGCCTACACTGAGTGTTGATGTTTCCATCATGGTATCCCTGCATGAAATACTATGATGGTTAGTTTACACTGACTGTTGATTTGTCCATAGTGGTACTCTTATTATTGAATCATGAGTTGCTTTGATTTGATAGCCCACCTGGACACAGAAAATCATGGACACAGATTATCATGATACATTGTATTGTTTATAAAACAATTGTTGCAATATGATTTGCTCCTTGTGTTGTACTCCTTGGAATTATTGTCCTCTCCTTTTATCCTATATCCTCACCTATGAGTTGTAGGGATGCCATGATATATGTATTAGTAATCAGGATATTCTCATTTGTGCATCTCTTTAGCATATCCGTATTCTATATTGGAACTGTGCCAGTGTAAAACAACGGGGCTCTATTTTAGAAACCCTAGTTTACAGGAACGACATTGTAGCACTCCAGGAGACGAGACTGGGCGATCAGCTACTCCAAATTGCCGGCTTCAAATGTTTCTACAACAGATGACATCTGGGAATGGCGACTCTCGTTCGCGACAGCATGGTGGCGTCAGAGCTAGACATGTCCAGTTGGGACAGTGACGATATACAAATACAGGCGTTGAGAGTTCATTCCAGTATACCATTCGTGTTGGTTAATGTTTATGCCCGCAATGCCAGTGTGGACGCCCAGAAGTGGCAGTGCTTAAGTGGCATATTAGGCCACGAGAGAAATGTTATTTTCTGTGGTGACTTCAACGCTAAAGGCAGATCATGGGGAAACACTTCCTCCAATACACAGGGGGAGGAGCTCGAGACTGCACTGGAAACCATCAACCTGGTTTGTATCAATAGTGGCTGTGTCACCAGGACAGCAAGCCGTCCGGGCGATGAGGACAGTGCTATTGATCTGGCGCTAGTTTCACCTTCACTCACTACAGTGTGTAGATAGGGTGTCCTAGGACACCATGGCAGCGACCACCACCCTTGCAGCATACTGGTGGAGAAAGGCAGAACCAGGCAGCACAAGCTAAAGGTAAAGACGTTCCAGTATGACAGTACAGGGCAAGATGTGGTGAGTAAAATAAGACGTGACAAGCGCAGAACGTTTCAGGGCAGGAAAAAAGCTGGGAGCAGCCACCGTGGTGGATTTTCGAGGTGGAGAAGGCGTGGGGGGATAAGCGTAGTGCTGTAAGGAGATGGCAAAATGCCAAGAAGAACAGAGCTGGTCATCCTAGTCCCTGCTTGCACTTAGAAAGAGAGATGCACACAAAAGTAAGCTACTTCAAAAAACTGGTCACGGTTGTTAAAAGCGAAAAATGGGCAGAGGTGTGTCATAGAGTAAGCACAGACAAGTCACTGAAATTGTTCTGGCGACTACATAAAAGCATGAGTGGTGTAGTCAAGAATAAGAGCCTTTCTGACTTCCAAGGTGCTGACCTCATCTGGCAGAGGACTGACGAGGACAAGGGCAAAGCCCTCTTTGAACGCTACCTTGAGCAGAGCAACCAGACAGACATGAGAGACTGAAATCTGGCCAAGGAGGTCACCTCAGACAGATGCAAGGCCCAGAACACTTCGGATGAAGACACAGTGACAGTGAAAGAAATCAAGGCTGTGCTTCGACGATCAAAAAACAGTGCTCCAGGTCCTGATGGCATAAGATACAACGACATAAATAGGTGTACCGACAATAAGCTAGAGAAACTAGCAGACATGTACAACAACAGTATAGGGAGTGCTAGCATCAAGGAGGAATGATTACACAGCTATCTGATTCCCTTGCTGAAGCCTGACAAAGACCACAAAAAAATTCAGGGATATCGAATTATAACTATGCAGAATACAATAGGCAAGCTGCTGGAGAAGGTAATTGCCAGGAAAATATCAAGCCAACTAGAGAGGCAAGGTGTTTTCCCACCCACCCTGGGTGGGTACCGTCCAAAAAGAGAAACCTGGACCAATGCAGCAGTCTTTGCCCAGGATGTCTATGAAGGTTTCCACTCAGGCACTGAAACCGTTGCTGCAGCGATTGATCTTGAGGACGCATACAACAGAGTACCACTGGATTTTTTAATGTTTCAGCTTCTCGAACTAAACGTAAGTCCATTCCTCCTTAGTTGGATCGCTGCTGCCCTCTTCCAACGGAAAGTAGTTTTTAGATGTGGCAGTTGGACTTCGGAACCAACAACAATATATCCTGGCCTACCACAGGGATCACCATTATCTCCGGTACTGTTCAACGCCTACACAGTGAGAATCACCAGTGAGCAGATCACTGGACCTGGCAGGACATTGTCATATGCCGATGATGTTTTAGTGTATCTTCAGGGTAAGGATAGAGAGGAGGTTGCTGTCGAACTACAAACCGAACTCAATCGCATAAGTACTTGGTGTGATGAAGCTGGGGCAATGGTCAACCCAACAAAGGCAACAGTGACTTGGTTCTCGTTGAATAATCATATTGTCAACACTCCAACACCAACTGTAATGCTGTGTTCAGAGACGGTGGAAAGAACGCAGGCAATGAATTACCTGGGGATACGGTTTGATCGAAGCCTTGCTTATAATGTGCACATAGACCAGGTGATAACAAAGGCCAAGCGGGGTTTGGCAGCGATGCGGGTGATGGCGGCAGCAAACTGTGAGCAGCGCCATCTATGTCTTCTGTACGAGGGGCTGGTCATGTCTGTTTTGGAGTATGCAATGGCAATCCTGACTCTCAGCCATAAGCAGATAGAAAGGATGGAAAGGATACAGAATGAAGCTATGCGCATTATTCTTGGATGTACAAGAGATACAGCATGCAGGGCGATGCGCTACCTTCTTGATTTTCCAACCATTGAAGAGAGAATACAAGTTTGCAGGGCACGCGCCTACCTCAGAATTAACGCAAACACACAACATCCACTGCATAGTGAAATTAGGAAGGTGAAGGGCAGCAGGTTAAAAAGAGGACGGTCGTGGATGGGTCAAGCCGAAGACATTCTTCAACAGGTGTGTTCACTTGAGGACTTAGAACCTGGCGAGGAGTGGGTGCAAGTGCCAACAGACTTCTGCACATCCTTTTCAGTTTGCATCCAACTAGATAGAAAATGCAGACAAGAAAATCCGGCTGCTGTTGAGGCTGAAGTACAAAGCGTTGATTTTCGAGAATTCGCTAGACGGTGACGCGGTCATCTACACAGATGGGTCGGTCGTCCGACATGTGAGAAGCTCATGGGCCTTTACAGCTCGGGCCGGAGGGAGAATTGTGAAGGAGGACTCTGGTGCTTTCACTGAAACCACAAGTAGCCTGACCATGGAAGTCATGGCAGTAAGTAAGGCAATAACATGGCTCGAGACACAGACATTCACTAGGGCTTGTTTCCTTAGCGACTCAATGAACATGATCAAGAGGATAGAGGAGGGGTCGATCCGAAGAGAATGGTTGCTGCCTCTGGAGCGGTCTCGACTGGCAAAGATTAGTTTCATCTTCGTGCCAGGGCATGCGGGAGTACAAGGAAATGAGCGGGCTGACAAGCTCGCAGGTGAGGCTACTGTGGAGGGCGGACGCGCCATGGACCAGGCCGACATTCTGAATGCTCTACGAGAAGTAAGACTTTTGCGAGAACCAAGTGATGACTGTGAATCTACAACAATGGCCAGACTGCGAGAGCAGCAAATTAAAAGAGGGGTGGCCAAACAAGAACACTACGCAGGAAGCCAAAGAAGATTGATAAACCAACACAGAACTGGCGTCGTTAGCCGCTACACGTTGCGGGATTTACTGAGGAGGGGATCCGAGCACTTATGGACTGAATGGTTCGATGTGCAATGAGGATGATCTGTCGACTAACTAACTAACTAACTATCTCTTTAGCAACACATGTAAGTAACAGATTTGCTACAGCCTGTTCAGTCTGTAATACAACTGGGTTAATGGAGACAACTCGTCCCTTTCCTTAGACTGTTCAGCATAGAAAACCAATTGCAGAAGAAGACACAATGGAGAAATTCTTACTCATTTATACTGGAATGTTCTAGTTATATTAATATATGAGATTTAATTGCTGTTATATTTTTTTTAGCCTTAGCATGTCTTTACTTGTTTATTTTTATGCTTAGAATGTTTAAGTGCCTGTGTTTCATGAATACTCTCTAGTTGTGAATTTGGTTTCTGTCCCCAGTTTTGTAGGCCATTCACTGGGCAACATCATCATCAGATCAACGCTGTCAAGACCAAAGATGGTGCACCTGCTGCCAAAAATGTACACATTTGTATCACTGTCTGGTCCCCACCTTGGAACTCTGTACAACACTAGTGGTTTAGTTAATATGGGTAAGGCATTACATCTGTGCATGTGTGGTATCATTTTCATGGCAGTAACTGAATCGTAATGTAAACTGTTATGTGATAGACACTGTCAGCAGATCTGTTAAAATGTTTATGAAAATTAAGTATAGATGTGCAGAACATAAAGTATATTCAGAGGAAGTCAGCGTGGCAGAATGGGTAAGAATGTGCATTCTTAAACACCCAGTATGCTGATGTGGAGGTCAGGGGTTCAACTCCTGCACTGGATTGTTGGACTAAAATGTTTACTTCTCATCTTTGACTTTGGGGCATAAATTACAAGTACCTCTGAAATCACAGTGGGTTCACCTAATGGCGAGTGACACTGGTAATAGGGAAAGCTAATCCACGTGCAAAATTCATCTCAGTTCTACTAGAAGTAGTGTGTATGGACCACGCTTAAGTTCAAAGCGAGCGAGCGAAAAAACAGGAGTATATTGAGGGATATTGTTTTCTTTTTTTTACAGAACACGCTGTGTGGCATTAGTCATCATGTTTGTACACATCTTTCTGTCATGCATGCTGCCAGTCATTAGTCGTCATGTTTGTACACATCTTTCTGTCATGCATGCTGCCAGTCATTAGTCGTCATGTTTGTACACATCTTTCTGTCATGCATGTTGTATGGCATTAGTCGTCATGTTTGTACACATCTTTCTGTCATGCACGCTGCCAGTCATTTCCAATACTGAAGTGTCTCCATCACTTGTGTGTTACTTGTGAAGTAACAGTTCACACTGTATCACTCTATACATGTTGTTAGAGGCAACTATGGAAGGTTGGTGTGGGGCTGGCTACCAAATCCCATGGAAAACTTTAGCTACAAAATCCCACCAACCATGAGCAAGTCTAAATAAATAAGAATGACCAAGCCAACCAGGAGGAATGGAGACTCTTCTAGAAGAGGTTGGATGTGATGTGGAGTCTAGATTGCCATCTTACCTCGCTTAACCTACGAACATCTCCAAAATTGGCACATGCAAAACACACACTGAGAAGACAATTTGAGATTGAGATTAATAATAAGGGAAGGACATGGAATGAGCTGCGAGAGATTGCAAAAGATAGGACGACTTGATGCGAGTTGGTTGAGGACTTGTGCTCTAAATGGGGATAAAGAGCAGAAGAAGGAAGAAGAAGAAGTGTCTTCATGCCACAATACCAACTATCCATCATCTTCTCTCTAGGTCTTCCCTTGTCTTTCTTCTCCTCCATTTTTCCTGCTGTTATTTTTTAATGTACCCATTTTTATGACATGAAAGTATTTAAACTGTCCACTCTAGATTCAAGTAATAAGTATTTTTATGAGTTAGTTTCTTACAAGATTTATCATATACTAATTGCCTGTCCAGAGCATTCTCTTCATTCTTCTCAGGAACTATATCTCTGTATCTAAGCTTAACATGTTTATCAGTTGTGTAAAAATTTTGAAGGGGGAAAAAATTACATCTCTTAACTTCTACAGGAATGTGGTTTATGCAAAAATGGAAGAAGTCTGGTTCTTTGCTACAGCTGTCACTGAAAGACCATCCAGATCCTAGACAGACATTCCTGTACAGATTAAGTCAGAAGCCAGGTCAGTCACATTGTGCATCATACAATATAACAAATAGGCTATGATACTGCAGAGACATAATGAGTACAAAAACTACATGCTATATCTCACACAGACTTGTTCCTGTTCACATTTTGTACAAGTCATTATCAAAAGGCAAAGAGGTTACTGGATCGCAGTTCATAATCCTGCATACCGCTTTCATAATAGCTGCTGACGATCTGGCATCAGACCGCCTTGCGCTGGTTTTTTATCAGAATTGTATCGGTGCCAGTTGCTTCAGAAAGCAATGGCAAACAAATGAACATAAGCTTGCCAAGAGATCACAAACAGCCAAACAAAATACATAAGTTGACGTCTGTGTCCTTTAAAGGATATGCAACATTGTGAAAAATAATACAAGAATACAGAATAACATTACCCTAATTATATAATCTTCTACTTCTTGTTCATCTTTTAGTTTGCTTGAAATAAATAGTCTCTATCTGTAATGTTGCCTCTTGTATAAATGTCACTGCTTTTTAGTTCACTCAGTGGTCCTTAAAGTGTATCTTCCACTGTTGTTTCTCTAAGCCAGAAGTCTGCCTAGATATGTTTATCTTAGGCAGTCTTGGAGTAGGTAATCTGCTGTTTGCAGCTCCAATCCACATGTGCGCATGGCTGATTTGTCAATCTTTAATTAGTGTATACATGTGGCTGCATAACCAACTGTATCCTGTTCTGAGGCACATAATAATGAATTTTCTGGTCTGTCAGTAATATGGTAATCATCTTGTGCTGCTGTTGGTGGCTTTCTGATTGATTTTATGATTCTTCTCTTTTTGTGGTATCTTACTGGTACATCTGGTTGCTTTTCTATTGCACTTTTTTATAGCTAGTTGATTAGCTCTCTCATTTCCAGGCACTCCACAGTGAGACAGTATTCACAGTATGTTCAGTACAGCAGTGTCCATAGTACTGGCTGTTTTTTCAACTTGACTGCCTGAAGTACTCATACTGTCATGACCATCATCATCAAGTGCCATCTCTGCATTGAAGATCAGCTATAATGAGTCACCAACATCCTCTATCTTGTGTCTTCATGGTGCACTCATACAGACTTTACCCAGACCATCTCCTGTTGTTGTCAATCCACATATAACTTCCACTCTTGCACGCTTTACCTCCAGCACATCCTTCAACAAACAGCTGTTTCTTATTTGGCCAAAGTACCTGAATTGTCTGACCTTGATCTCATTCGGTAATGTTTTCTTCAGTGCTAGTTTTTGTAATCCTTCTTTATTTGTTTTCTTTTCCTGCCATGATAAACAGTCATGATAAATCTACATATAAAACTGAACACTTACTTGCTGCTTATTTATTTATTTTGACGTTAATCTTCCAAAATTTTTCAGCTGTATAATTTACTTTCACTTAGATGTGGCTAATTTGGGAAACACTATACACAACTGTTTTATTTCATAGTGCTATGTGTGTGTTTTTTTTGTTTTTTTTTAAAGTGAGCCTGACACCGTATCCAGAATAATCCTTACTGGCATATAAAAGGTGCTAATTTTATATTTTTAAAATTTCAGTACTCCAAATCTCTAACAAGTTCTTCTAGAGGACAAATGTAAAACAAACATAAAGAATAGAGAAACTCGGCGGACTTGTTCATAATCTATTTGATCCTGTTATTTCATAGTCATGCTTGTTGTTATCATATTTCAGTACTTCAAAACTTCAAGCATGTACTACTGGTTGGATCTCATCAGGACCGGTATGTGCCCTACCATTCTTCTCGCATCGAGATCTGCAAGTCTGCACAGAAAGACAGCACTCTTACAGGTCAGTTAACTGCTATCATCATCATGTGTCATACAGATAGGCATTGGTGATCACATGATTCTCCATCTCACACAATCTCATGCTATTTGTCTGAGGCAGCCACATACCTACCTATGCATGCACACACAGACATACATGCACACACACATACAGAAATAAAGAACTCATTTACACGTCTTGAGACATATTGTGTATATTGTTCTATCACCATATTTGTATTAAATGTTGTTGAGAGAGCTAATAAATTAGATAAGAAAGGTGCAACAGAAAAGCAAGATCATATTTGTATTAAAAGTCGAGAGGATCGACTTCATTGCCCGGGTTTTATCCCATATGGCATATTTGATAAACCAATCAGCATTCAATGTGGTCATTATGACGCTGGACACTTGTACTTCCCAGAATATCTCCTGGTAGTAATTCTAGGCTGGATCAACTTGAGAGCCCAGATCAGTTTGAACAAACAAGGAATTTATCTCATGGCCACCAGCTGGCAGGAAAGCATGCTAACCATCGTGCAACCACAACTCCTATAGTGAATTTGTGATTTTATTTTGTTGCTCGCTCGCTTTGAACTCAAGCGTAGTCCATACACACTACTTCTAGTAGTGCTGGACCGAATTTTGAGCGTGGATTAGCTTTTCCTATTAACAGTGTCCCTCGCCATCAGACAA
Organism: Cepaea nemoralis; assembly: GCA_014155875.1. Taxonomy (NCBI): domain Eukaryota; kingdom Metazoa; phylum Mollusca; class Gastropoda; order Stylommatophora; family Helicidae; genus Cepaea; species Cepaea nemoralis. Next base: position 618,798 of record JACEFZ010025553.1, on the reverse strand, counting down.
ATCCACTCTGACTTCAAAGGTACTTGTAATTTACGTTCTCAAGTCAAGGACGATAGGTATCCATTCGGCCATGCTGACCTACTGAATTTGTGATGATATTGGATAACTAGGGATGTAGTTAATATCTGATCATCATCTTAAAGTGGCTTGCCAACTGGCATGACTGACCATGCTTCTCCACATATTGAGACCCCCAACAGAATGTACCACTGATATCTGTCCGTGCCATGATGAGAGGCTGTCATGTGTGCACTTGTATTGTGCATGCCAATAGTAGTGTGGTCAGTATTACACCGGCCGGCTTTACTTTCTCAGATTGTATGAGGCTAGGTCGACTCCACAACCATACTAGTTAGGTGGCAACAAATCTACCCCCACTGGGAGTTTAACCTTAGTGGTAAGCATCTGTACTTCAACAACAACAAATCTGCCCCCACTGGGAGTTTAACCTTAGTGGTAAGCATCTGTACTTCAACAACAACAAATCTGCCCCCACTGGGAGTTTAACCTTAGTGGTAAGCATCTGTACTTCAACAACAACAAATCTGCCCCCACTGGGAGTTTAACCTTAGTGGTAAGATCTGTACTTCAACAACAACAAATCTGCCCCCACTGGGAGTTTAACCTTAGTGGTAAGCATCTGTACTTCAACAACAACAAATCTGCCCCCACTGGGAGTTTAACCTTAGTGGTAAGCATCTGTACTTCAACAACAACAAATCTGCCCCCACTGGGAGTTTAACCTTAGTGGTAAGCATCTGTACTTCAACAACAACAAATCTGCCCCCACTGGGAGTTTAACCTTAGTGGTAAGCATCCTGTACTTCAACAACAACAAATCTACCCCCACTGGGAGTTTAACCTTAGTGGTAAGCATCTGTACTTCAACAACAACAAATCTGCCCCCACTGGGAGTTTAACCTTAGTGGTAAGCATCTGTACTTCAACAACAACAAATCTGCCCCCCACTGGGAGTTTAACCTTAGTGGTAAGCATCTGTACTTCAACAACAACAAATCTGCCCCACTGGGAGTTTAACCTTAGTGGTAAGCATCTGTACTTCCACAACAACAAATCTGCCCCCACTGGGAGTTTAACCTTAGTGGTAAGCATCTGTACTTCAACAACAACAAATCTGCCCCCCACTGGGAGTTTAACCTTAGTGGTAAGCATCTGTACTTCAACAACAACAAATCTGCCCCCACTGGGAGTTTAACCTTAGTGGTAGCATCTGTACTTCAACAACAACAAATCTGCCCCCACTGGGAGTTTAACCTTAGTGGTAAGCATCTGTACTTCAACAACAACAAATCTGCCCCCACTGGGAGTTTAACCTTAGTGGTAAGCATCTGTACTTCAACAACAACAAATCTGCCCCCACTGGGAGTTTAACCTTAGTGGTAAGCATCTGTACTTCAACAACAACAAATCTACCCCCACTGGGAGTTTAACCTTAGTGGTAAGCATCTGTACTTCAACAACAACAAATCTGCCCCCACTGGGAGTTTAACCTTAGTGGTAAGCATCTGTACTTCAACAACAACAAATCTGCCCCCACTGGGAGTTTAACCTTAGTGGTAAGCATCTGTACTTCAACAACAACAAATCTGCCCCCACTGGGAGTTTAACCTTAGTGGTAAGCATCTGTACTTCAACAACAACAAATCTGCCCCCACTGGGAGTTTAACCTTAGTGGTAAGCATCTGTACTTCAACAACAACAAATCTGCCCCCACTGGGAGTTTAACCTTAGTGGTAAGCATCTGTACTTCAACAACAACAAATCTGCCCCCACTGGGAGTTAACCTTAGTGGTAAGCATCTGTACTTCAACAACAACAAATCTGCCCCCACTGGGAGTTTAACCTTAGTGGTAAGCATCTGTACTCAACAACAACAAATCTGCCCCCACTGGGAGTTTAACCTTAGTGGTAAGCATCTGTACTTCAACAACAACAAATCTGCCCCCACTGGGAGTTTAACCTTAGTGGTAAGCATCTGTACTTCAACAACAACAAATCTGCCCCCCACTGGGAGTTTAACCTTAGTGGTAAGCATCTGTACTTCAACAACAACAAATCTGCCCCCACTGGGAGTTTAACCTTAGTGGTAAGCATCTGTACTTCAACAACAACAAATCTGCCCCCACTGGGAGTTTAACCTTAGTGGTAAGCATCTGTACTTCAACAACAACAAATCTGCCCCCACTGGGAGTTTAACCTTAGTGGTAAGCATCTGTACTTCAACAACAACAAATCTGCCCCCACTGGGAGTTTAACCTTAGTGGTAAGCATCTGTACTTCAAACAACAACAAATCTGCCCCCACTGGGAGTTTAACCTTTAGTGGTAAGCATCTGTACTTCAACAACAACAAATCTGCCCCCACTGGGAGTTTAACCTTAGTGGTAAGCATCTGTACTTCAACAACAACAAATCTGCCCCCCACTGGGAGTTTAACCTTAGTGGTAAGCATCTGTACTTCAACAACAACAAATCTGCCCCCACTGGGAGTTTAACCTTAGTGGTAAGCATCTGTACTTCAACAACAACAAATCTGCCCCCACTGGGAGTTTAACCTTAGTGGTAAGCATCTGTACTTCAACACACACAAAAACTGCCATCTACTGCCTATAGTACCTTGCAGTGTAGTATAGGGGAGGGTCTTGAGCCAGAGGAATTAAGGCCACGAACTGTGCAGGTTAGGGTGTGTGGTATCTGCTCTAGGGCAAGTGGGGTCTATCCTTGGTCTTCTGTCATTCTCCCAGCATCACTAGCAGTTTTACTAATGCTATAGTTTTTAGTAATAATGTTGTATTTATGTAGTTCATTTTGTTAATTATCTTGAACTGCCAGAGAATACTCAAATCTCTGTCATTGCACACCCTTACACAGTACGTTTATGATTACATTTAGCTGTTTGTTATCACAGGATATTATTTTCTTCAAACAGAATGTTAATACTTGAACCATCTTTCCTTTTTTAGGTGTAATATACAGAGAGATGGTTCAGAACATTCTGGAACCAATCATCCAATCACCCCAGTGTACTCTGATTCGCTACGATGTTTTCCATTCACTTCCATCTACTGCCAACACTATGATTGGGAGAGCAGCTCACATTGCAGTGCTGGACTCAGAAATTTTCATTGAGAAATTCCTTACAGTTACTGGGCTCAAGTACTTTCAGTAGGAGTGTAGATGATGCAGTCTTTGGGAAACAAGTCTTAGGCTGCTGAATATGGAAGTGTGGCACTGGCATGAAGGGATCTGTTAACTATTTCTGTCCTTGGCAGTTGTTAAGTAACCACAGTTTTAGTCCAAAAGAGGTCAAATTTATTACTTTCTAGGGTAGAAAGTTATACGGTACCGAGTAACAAGTGTTTGGGAAAGAAGGGGTCAAAATTATTACTGACTAAGAGTAACAAGTGTCTAACAAAAAGGAAGAATCAGAGCGGTTACTATCTAGGATAAAGAACTAAGTGGGACAACTTGAGTCAAAGTAACAAGTTTCTGGGAAAGAAGTCATAGTTATTACTGACTAGGATAAAGAACATAGTGGGTCAAAGTAGCAAGTGTCTGGGACAGGAAGAGTTAAAGTAATAACTATGAGTGAGTTACTGTAAAAGTTGGTGGGACTATTTACAAAAGCTCTGTGTCTTTCCCACAATATATATAAAGATGATTCTGACCCATGCAATCATAGTGAAATTAGTAATATTTGCTCATTCCATTGTGATTTAATGAGACAAATGAAAATCGTAGATTGATTAGAGAAATTAGACGTAGACAGTCAAAATTTTTTGGACATGTTATGAGAAGAAATGGACTGGAGAACTTAGTGACAGCTGGCAAGATCGAAGGGAACAGACCAAGAGGAAGACCGAGAGGAAAATACCTGGATGGCTTGGCCACATGGCATGGACGAGACAGGAACACTGAGCTGATCCACGACTCTGAGTGATCGAGTGAAATGGCGAATCATGACCGCCCACGCTTTCCGGCATGGCACATGATTGATTGATATATATATATATATATACTATATATATATATATATATATATATATATATATATATATATATATATATATATATATATATATATATATATATATATAATTGGTGGGACAGTTATGGCAAATACAGAACCAGAGTGCTACAGGAGCAGTTATGTAGCTGTCCTGTGATGTCTGGGGGGAAACTATACATGGAAGTTCATATATGTCAACGTTAAGAAACAAGGAAAATTTTTATATAATTGCGTTTTTATTGGTACAAACAGTAGCAGGAAGTTCAGTATCAGAAAGTATCACGTCATTTAAAATTGTGCTAGATGTACCATTGAGTTCAGCATCGCATTGTATAGATTTGTTTGAAGTGAAGTAAATTGTGACCTGAGTTGGATATTTGTTAACAGAACTAGGCTGATAATTTGTTAACAGAACTGGGATCGTGTTTTGTTAACAGAACTGGGATTATTGCCCTGCTAGAAGACCCTGTGGTGTGTGCTCTGTCATCCTCAGTAGACATCACTGATATGTTGGTCAATTGTCCTGCTGGGGTTGACTGTGACGTCATGTAAAGAAATGCAACTAACTGTTGAGTTGAGTTAAGAACCGACATCACTGCACTCAGGACATTCCCACACGTGCTCCGTCCCCTCGTTCAACAGCCAGCAAAGAGTCACAATTCTAATCGTTCCCACTGCTATCTGATTAAAAGTTCTCCTGGTCTTCCCTCTCAGTTTTGAGATATGCGACTAACTATCACCAATAAAACACAAATAAAGCAAAGTATCAAAAACAAAATTGGGTATGTTTCTTGAGAGGACTTTTAAGAATACCTTCGACTGTCAGAGTAACTAACAATGATGATTTCTTGAAAAAGGCTAATGAATGTAGAATGTTATATACAACTAGAAGAAAGAGACAAACAACATTCTTCAGTCATAAAAGAAAAGGCTTTGGAAATCATTGTGATGACCAGAAAGATCAGTAAGACAAGTGATGCTCAGTGGGCTGAATCAGTGGCATGGAGGGATACCAGCAGAGTGGATTCAGAGCACCAACGGCTGAGATCTATGGAGAGACATGGACTCTTACACCAGTTGGCAAGGCACATGATTATGACGATAAAAAAGTTTCTAACTGCTGTCGAGCTAGTACTGGAACTAAAATGGGTACCAAAAAACTTCTTGGGAAATGAAGACATCTGGCATGTTCCTGACCACATCACACCTGGAAAGCTGATTTGTCTAAAAGTATGGGTCTAACCTGAAGACATGTAAATGGACCATTTACTTGCTTACTGTAATCAGTGGTCTTTAACTGCCAATAGCTGGGAGACTATGTTTTGCTTCAAGTTAGAACATTGGCTGTGTTTTTATCTCAGATACTTACAGTGAGTTTAATGTCAACTGGATAGATTTAACCACCAGATACTTGCACTCACATCAATGTCACTATTTAGGATTTTATCTCAGATACTTACAGTGAGTTTAATGTCACCTGGATAGATTTGACCACCAAATACTTGCACTCACATCAATGTATTATAGGTTTTACCTCAGATACTTACAGTGAGTTTAATGTCAACTGGATAGATTTAACCACCAGATATTTGCACTCACATCAATGTATTATAGGTTTTACCTCAGATACTTACAGTAAGTTTAATGTCAACTGGATAGATTTAACCACCAAATACTTGCACTCGCATCAATGTATTATAGGTTTTACCTCAGATATTTACAGTGAGTTTAATGTCAACTGGATTGATTTGACCACCAAATACTTGCACTCACATTAATGTCGCTATTTTAGGTTTTACCTCAGATACTTACAGTGAGTTTAATGTCACCTGGATAGATTTGACCACCAAATACTTGCACTCACATTAATGTCGCTATTTTAGGTTTTACCTCAGATACTTACAGTGAGTTTAATGTCACCTGGATAGATTTGACCACCAGATACTTTCACTCACATCAATGTCAGTATTTGAGATTTTACCTGAGACATTTGCAGTGGGTTTAATGTCATATATTTGACCATCAACTACGTGCACTCACATTAATGTCACTATTTTAGGTTTAACCTCAGATACTCGCAATGAGACAAGACTATCAAGATAGATTTGACCACCAAATACATGCACTTACATTGTCACTATTTTAAGTTTTACCTCAGATACTTACAGTGAGACAAGACTCAGGCTAGATGTGACCATCAAATACATGCACTCACATCAATGTCACTATTTTAAGTTTTACCTCAGATACTTACAGTGAGACAAGACTCAGGATAGATGTGACCGTCAAATACTTGCATTCACATCGATGTCACTATTTTAGGTTTTATCTCAGATATTTGCAGTGAGACAAGACTATCAAGATAGATTTTATCACAGAAACTTAGAATGAGATAAGAGATCTGCTTTCAAAAACTTGAAGTGATATAAGACTATGATGATAGAATTGATCTCAAACTACTTGTCATGATAGCATAGCAGCTAGACACTCACCTGCCATACTGGTGTTTTTGGGTTCGATCCACATCAGAGCAGTTTCAAACTTTTGAAATTGACCCAGACTCCCAGGTTGACCCAGCCTAAAATGGAGACCAGCAAATGTCTGGGGAAGTAAAGGCATGATACACTGACCACATCAGCCACTGACTGCTGTTTGGTCCATCAAAATATGGGTCTAGCTCCATGCCCAGTGAACCTTAGGCGTGTAACAGGTAGCTTTACTTTACACTTGCATTGATAAAAGACTAAATCATCGATGTAACCTCACATTATCACATCTTCACTCATGTAACCTTAGACACATGCATTTAATTACAATTACATCATGACCCCCCCCCTGCTGCTTCAATCTCTTGTGTGATTGTTGGTTGTGACTCAATCAACTGCATTTAGTGTAATCATTCAATTCCTAGGGGTAGATTATAAGCACCTTTAATATTGTGTAATGTTAATGTAATTGATTTTTAGAAATTGTAAACAGTTGTTTAAAATTCAGTTTGGTTTGTGTCTTTATTTTGTAGTACTTTTATTTTGTCACAGAAGCCATTAACAAACAATAAGTTGCACAATTTATTGCCTGCCATATTTTAGAGCATGTTATCAGGTACATACTGCAGAGTTATATATCATATAATAACATACATTATAATGTTATATCTATGATATGTATCTCTGCAGTAAGCATCTGATGAGATATAGTGAAATATGTCAGGCAATAAATCATGCAACCTATTGTTTGTGACCTCAGTGCTTAAATTCACTAAAAGACTGCATTTTTTAAAACTTGTATTTCAATTAGTTTTCCCACCATTGAACTGCAACAGTTGTCCCAGGTTTTCACTAACCTATTCTCTAGTAAATAACTCATATGTTGAACCTTGACTACAACAAAATACTCAGAATTTTCTATCTATATATAAAGTCAGCAAACCTGTGCTCAAAAACATGCTTACCCACTGGTCTGGTGGCCATGTGTTTGAATCCCCTTAGAGGCAAAGATTTTGTTCCTTGATCTAGACTGCCTGACCAGGCCTGTCCTAAAATGGGTATCATGAAATGTTCTCACCACATGACCCATCAAGTCCCCATTGGTCTAAACATGTGGGGCCATAAAGAAAGCAGCTGTCAACTTGAGGTTGACATCACCATGGAGTCTGTCCTCAAATAGAGCCTGTGTAGCCCCAAATAATGTACTTTGTTCTGCATGTGTTGGACACTGCTTTAAAGTAAAACTGTCTGGGATAGAAGAGCAAAGGTATCAGCTGCCTGGTACAGACAGATATGTGATGAGTGGAGTAACCAATAATGTATGGTGAATTGCTTGCTACAGAAACTGTAGTGCTTGCTATAGAGACTGAATTGCTTGCTGCATGGACTAAATTGCTTGCTATAGAGACTGAATTGCTTGCTGCAGAAACTGAATTGCAAGCTACAAAGACTGAATTGCTTTGCTACAGAAACTGAATTGCAAGCTACAAAGACTGAATTGCTTTGCTACAGAAACAAATTAATGTTTGTGGCTAGATGATAGCTGAGTTTATTTTCTACGCCAGTTGATTTCATTTAATTTTACCTCGCTTCAGTATTAATAGTGTGTACATGCAGTTTTTACTGAGTCTGTTCCACATTGGGATTATTTTTGTTCATTGTTAGTACTAACCTGTCATTACTTTTTATTTGGTTGTCAAATTATTATGTTCAACCACAGTATTTCCTTAAGAGCTCTTTCATATTCCAGCTTGGGCATGCGAGTGCGACCTGTTGTGCATAATTTATTGTGAAAACTTTCAGTACCTCAAATATCTCCTTCGCAGAGGTGTGCGACCACCTCATTCTGAAGGACTTGATCACGTGACCACAAGTATTTAAAACCTGGTTGTTCGTAGATTTTATATCAGTTCTGTAATGACTGACAACTGTCTTTTGTCAGTTGTTTGTTGACAGGACTTTGGTGAATTCTTATACTTTGCTCATATATTACAATGTTTACTTGCTTTTTGAAACTACATTAATTGTTTTGTACAAAGCATTACTGGCAACCTTGTTTGTGAAGCCTCTGTGACTGTTAAATTATGTATGTGAAGTGTAGTGCTGGCCTTGCTGTCACAGTACTTTATGTAAGTGTGTCAGAGAGCCTGAAGATAGAAACAGAAAGTGTTCCTAAACATTGCTGGATTTACTGGTTTAATTGTAACTGCATAGGGTACTATCTTATTTTACATGTTGTTACGAACTGGTGGCTTGGGGGAAGTGTCAATGTTTCACAATTCCCTGACATCATGAGTCGAGGGTTTGAGTTCAGCTGCAGATGTTTTGGAAGCAGACCAGTCAATGTTTCACAATTCCCTGACATCATGAGTCGAGGGTTTGAATTCAGCTGCAGATGTTTTGGAAGCAGACCAGTCAATGTTTCACAATTCCCTGACATCATGAGTCGAGGGTTTGAATTCAGCTGCAGATGTTTTGTTCACAGACCAGTCAATGTTTCACAATTCCCTGACATCATGAGTCGAGGGTTTGAATTCAGCTGCTGATGTTTTGGAAGCAGGCCGCTTGTCTTGATTTTGATGGTATGAGCATTGATTATTCAAAAAGCCATGGCAAACTACTGAACATACAATTTGAATAACAAAGATACAAACAATAGATTGTACGATTTATTGCCTGGCATATTTCGCTGCATCTCGTCAGGTACATACTGCAGAAATCACACAAAATAAACTAATTAGATAAATCCTTCAAGCTGAAACATACAGCACACATATTCACACTGTAATTCCAATTGTCTACCATGGTAATTTTAGACTGATTATCATGTCTTTCTGTTTGCACAACATAAAATTAAGTAATAAATCACAAACGGCCAAAAAATGCTAGGATTGATTGTGACGTCTTGTACAAGATATGCATAACTTTATTAGGAACTTATGTTTTCTAGAAACTTGTCTTTAAGTAAACTATTTTCATTATAGGAATTTATGTTTATGAACTTCATTGCATTTATGAAAATATATCTTCTAAAACAATTTAATCATAAAATCTTATCTTCCTAGTTTTTACACTTGTCATAATAAATTGGTTTTATTATAGAAATGTACCTTTAGAAATATTTATGTCATTATGGTATATTCTGTTTAGACATTTCATTATAAATATATATTTACATTTGACAGTTATTTGATTGTGAAAATGTATCATGAAATTGTATTCCAGTAGCAAAAATTATCTTAAACAAGACTGATTTCATTATTTCAGAAGAAATGTACTGGATTATGTAAACAATAATATTGATTTGCACAAACTAATCTTAAAATAGGATAAACTGCGGTAAAGCAGTGAAAATGCACTGAATAATTGGAAAATAGATGAGAGGGGCAACAGGCATTGATGAGCAAACAAAAGCAAGTTGTTGTATTTGCACGCTGTTGAAGGCCTGATGCTGCAGTGTCCTCCATTATTCTGATCACAATCCTGTGAAGCTGATCAACTTCACTTCTTGCTTGTCCTACAATCTTGTGGTACAGAAGTTTATTTTCATGCATGACACATTGATTGTCTTCTTGAGTTATTGATTTCATTAGGGTCAGCCTTACTTTGTTCTAGTATGGTCAACAGCTAAATTAGCTATTTATTGTAAAAGTGAAGACACAATCATTGGGGTCAGCCTTACTTTGTTTTAGTATGGTCAACAGCTAAATTAGCTATTTATTGTAAAAGTGAAGACACAATCATTCGGGTCAGCCTTACTTTGTTCTAGTATGGTCAACAGCTAAATTAGCTATTTATTGTAAAAGTGAAGACACAATCATTGGGTCAGCCTTACTTTGTTTTAGTATGGTCAACAGCTAAATTAGCTATTTATTGTAAAAGTGAAGACACAATCATTGGGGTCAGCCTTACTTTGTTCTAGTATGGTCAACAGCTAAATTAGCTATTTATTGTAAAAGTGAAGACACAATCATTGGGGTCAGCCTTACTTTGTTTTAGTATGGTCAACAGCTAAATTAGCTATTTATTGTAAAAGTGAAGACACAATCATTGGGGTCAGCCTTACTTTGTTCTAGTATGGTCAACAGCTAAATTAGCTATTTATTGTAAAAGTGAAGACACAATCATTAGGTTGCACATGTTATTGCTTACCATATTTCTGTATCTCTCAAGTATATACTGCAGATATCACTCAACATATAATAAAGCAAATCATGATTCCTTAAAGCTTGAAGGATTCATTGTTTTATGTTGTGTGACATCTGCAGTATGCACTTGAGAGATACATTTTATGTCAGGTAATAAATTCTGCTGGCTCCGTGGCAAAGGAGTTATGGACGCATTTCGTAAACCCGCATACCATGTACTACACACAGCTGCGGATGATTTGACAGCAGACAGTCTTGCATTGGTTTTTTATAAAATGGTATGGGTGCCGGTCGTTCAGAAAGCAATGTCAAACTATTGAACGTAATCTTGCCCAGGAATCATGGACAGCCAAAATATGCTGGGGTTGACTGCTACGTCTTGTAAAGGATATGCAACTAACTTTAATAAATTATGCAGCCTTCTGTTTGTGTCTTCATTATTTAAATTCACAGCGGGGAAAAATTGATTTGAAGATATTTATTTGTTATTAGCCCAGCCCCTTATCAATATTCTTTGATCATGTCATGAGAAGAGGCTAAATTTGATTATATTATAACAGCTGGTAGGATTAATGAGGGAGAAACAGAAGTCACAGATGAAAAATGCTAGACAATTCTTGTATCATGATATAGAAAGATGTTGGCACAGTGACTTGACAAATAACACTGGAAGGCAACAGCCAGACAGCAAGGCGCTGGAAGGAGAGATTCAGAATTACAGTCAGATCCAAAATGGAGTAAATTTGTGAAGACCTGTTGAAACTTGATTCATAGTCAGTTCTTGAAAAAGGTAGATTCTAACTGCATATGAGACTTAGAAATATTGAATTTTAGAACTTGCAAATCTGGATGGCTTGCATATAGAACTCGAGTTTCTGGAGAATTGAAACATGTTGCCCTACAAATTATATTTTTTGTTTGCTTTCATACTCATATTCAATCTCAGCATTGGTGTTTGCCTTAATTACAGTGTTTTTATATGTGCCATACACATTCTTCAGTTGAGGGTATTGATGTGTGTGTGTACATGGAAGTGTGTATTACATGTTTTTATGAAATGTTTGCTGTGGAACAATATTAAAATTCTTAGTTCACGATGTTTCAGAGGTTAGAGTTGTTGATTTTGAGTGCTTACAATTTTGAAGCCCAGGATTCTTGTTTCTGATTTCATTATTAAGCATTTATTAGGTTGTTGATATTGTCAGATGTTTTTAGTTGCCTGTCTCACACATTGTAGCTTGACATAGTTCAAGTGCCATACTACATTACATTAATGTTTTATGTGTGTTGTATGTTGCAGAAAGCATAGCTTGAATATTATGACAATTGGAGAAAGTGGGTGGGGTAGATTAACACTTATTTCAATTTAATGATTATAAAACAAAAGGCCACTATAAATGGCATACATTTCAAGCCACCCTTCCTTGCTATTGTTTGCGCCACTGTCTCTCAGTTCTGACTAAATGACATGATAATGTGCTTGAAGCTATGGCTGTGCGACTGCTGTTTGTAAATGTTCATCAGCTGTCAGACTATATGTTGATACACCTGAAACAGTGAGACCATTAATAGCTACTGTCTCTTATCTCTGACTAAATGACATGATTGATATACATGAAACTGTGACTATTTGACTGAATTGATATACATGAAACTGTGACTATTTGACTGAATTGATATACATGAAACTGTAACTATTTGACTGTTTTTTGTCTCACAGTGTATCAGTCCTCAGACTTTAAATGACATGGCCGATACACCATAGACCATGTGACCATTCCTAGCTAGTGTTTCTTAGCTCAGACCATGAATGACATGAGCTACATCCATGAAATTAAGCGACTGTAAATGTTTGTCAGTTCCTGGGCTAGATGTTGTAATTAATTTACATAAATTATATGGTAAATACACATTAAATTAGGTGATTGGTATGTAAATGTTTATCAGCTCTCTGGCTATAAATGACATAATTAATATTCATGAAATTACATGACTGTTCCATGTCAATGTTTATCAATTCTCTACCATAAATGACATGAATACAATACATGAAATTAGATGACTGTTCAGTGTAAATGTTTATTAGCCCTCACACCATAAATGATATGGCCAGTGTCCACTTAACTATGTGACCATTTGTTATCAATGTATATGAGACAAATTTTAGTGGCCTGCCCGGTCTCTTTATAAACTATTTGCTGTTGCATTTCAGATTCTTTTCATTTTCATGAGGACGTCTGTATATTGTCACTAAAACATTGAGTACATTTATTGTTTCCATTTCAAATGAGTATTCAAATAAGTAGTTACTGATTCATTTGATTTTCAGAAATTAGTATCTTTCGTGCATCATGGTCACCCCGTGATTCTCATAATTATTTAACTTTCAGAAATCATCTTTCATGTATTGCATTCAGATCATTATTCCAAGAAAACTTTCATTAGATTGAAACTTTCAGAAATTAACACCTTTAATGTATTGCATTTAAATCATTATGTCCAGATCTATTGAACTGTCTACATACACTTTTCTCAAATATTTATGTATAATGTATTCCAGTTTTTGCTTGTATCATAGATAATATGAATAACTCTGAAAACCTGTATCACCGCTACCAACAGATAGTGCTATATGTAGATAAACTTGGGGAGGGGGAGCAAAATGATGTACTCTCGAAAGATGGACAATATTATAACTGAAGCAATAAACACAACTGTGTTTGAATCGGATACCAGAGTTCATTCCAGAACTCTATACATATCTTGACATCGTGGGACAAGCAGGATAAGAGAAAACGTATGAATGGTCAGGATCACGGCAGCTGTATTTACGAGAAACAGTAGCTTGAAGCATAATAGAAGACGAATGTGTACATGTATATTCTGTCTTGATCAGTTTGTGTGTGTTGTAATAGTAATATTGTTGCGAATTTATAAGATATATGAACATGTATCATTGTATATAGAGATTGAATGATTCAGTACAAGGGCTATCTTTGCATTTGAAACTGTCCATAAGAACTGTGGTCTCCTCCATGTCAAATCATGCTAGTCATATGGAAATGTGCAGCTTTCGGCAGAGAAACTTTCCCACTGGGTTGGAGTCTGTTGACAGTAAAACACCTCAAACCTGTAGAAGGAACATGACCAGCCTAGGCATAATCCCAGCCTGTCCGTTTGTGTTGTGCTGACTTGTGCTTTGTTACATTCTAATATATATCAATGGTAGTGACTTCTGGTCCAATTTGGAGGTTAGGCAGTTGAGCTGTTAAGGCCTCTGGAGTGTCTATGATTGTGACTGCGGTTTGCTTACGCATTTTCCTCATGTTGGACTGGTAGTGCATGGTTCCGTCTCCCTGTTACTGAATTCAGCGACACTGTGAGCTGTGGATTTCATATGGAAAGACATTACATCTGGGAGATGACTTCAAGAGTCACAGCTCAGTCTTCCAGAGGGTTGACAGCCAACTACCGAGCTTCTTATAGTTCATGCCATGTGGCGTTGGTGATCATGTCTGTCCACAGCCTTCTGTCTCTTGTGGTGGTGAGTCATTTTTTATACCGATTTCCTCCATACCATGATGTCAAACTGTCCAGCACCTTCTCTCTTGGTTTTCCTCTGCCTCTGTTCCCCTCCAGCCTCCCTGTTGTAATGACAACCTCCAGCTTTCTCCCCTCATGACTTGTCCACAGATCTTAATGTGTACTTCTCTAATTCTAATAGAAGTTTTTTTTTTTTAACTTTAGTTGCACAGGACGTAGCTTTTTGACTGTCGTGATTCCTGGGCAAGTTTTACACTCAGTAGTTTGCCATTGCTTTCTGAACAACTGGCACCTATACCTTTTTCGAAAAGAAACCAGTACCGCTGTGTTTCGAACCCGGGTATACAGGAATTACGAATCACGTCCATAACCTCTTCGCCATGGAGACCGGCAATAGAAGTTTTAGGAGAGAATATTTGACAAGTATTTTCCTCTTCAGATCTTGGTTTTATTTCTCTTCCTGGGATACTTATTGTTTAAACAATAGAACAGTGTGAGGGCTGTGAGAACTGTGTGTATCTTTTCTCTGAATAAAACTGGTAGTTGGATGACTGACTGACTGACTGACTGGCTGGCTGACTGTCTGACTGGCTGGCTGGCTGACTGACTGGCTGGCTGGCTGACTGACTGACTGACTGGCACCTCACATCCTTGACAGACGGTAGTTTGTAAAATGGAGTTATACCTCTCCATAGCACAAAGCCTGGGCTGAATTTAGAGACCATGTGTTGCCCATGCAGCATGATCCCTCTCTTGGTCTGCCTATTTTTTTTTTTTTGGTGCTCGCTCGATTTGAATTCAAGCATATTCCACACACACTATTTATAGTAGTTATGGACTTAATTTTGTGTGCGGGTTAGCTTTCCTTATTAACATCAGGTGAACCCACTCCAACTTCAGAAGTACTTGTATTTAACATCTCCAAGTCAAGGATGACAGGTCAACATTTTAGTCCAGCTGTCCAGTGTAGAGATTGAACTGCTTACCTCTGATCAGCACACAAAATGTTTAAGAACATGCGTTCTTATCCATTCAGTCATGTGGACCTGCGTCTCTATTTTACTCCAGAAGAAAGGTAACACCAATATGTCTGGAACAAGACAAGCTGCAGAAGCTGCTGGATCAGCAAAGCAATGCTCTAACTGTCTGCCTGTCAGAGCTTCCATCCTAGACCAGTTGCCGATAAAGGCTTATAGGACCTGGTCTGCCCTGCTGTGACATTTAGTCTTTAGGTTGTATTTCCTCTCACTAGGGTAAGATTTGTACCCTCCCAATTGCTCTACTCCACCTAAAGCCGTTGGCACAATGTGGGGTGTCGAGGTCTGGTGAACACCGTCCAACATTCGGCACTAACAGAAAGCAGGTAGTACCATCTACTGTCATATCTGACTAAGATCTGACAATGTCATTGAATAGGTTGTGAGTTTACTGTTTTATAAATTTATTTTGTTGTGGTTTTTTTAATGACTGTCCAGTTGGTTGAATGGCCTCCAGTCTGGAAGACTTGAGTTCTAACTTTTGCACACGCTGCATTGATTTTGAAGTCGTCAGAGCAATGTTAAGGTCTTGCATCTGAGTTTAGTTGAGCTAAGAAATGACATCATTGCACTCAGGACATTCCCACACACACTGCATCCCGTCATTCAACAGCCAGTGAAGAGTCATACTGCTAATTGTTCCAACTGCCATCTGATTGAAAGTTCTCCTTGTCTTCTCTCTGTCTTGAGATTCATTCAGAGTCCCTTCTGATTCTCCGCCGTATCATTCTTTCCACATACGGGTGTCAGTCTGTTCCACTACTTTCACCACCTAATCCCACTGGCGCCCGACCACTTCTCCCTTGTCCTATAGGTAATCTCCCGCTAAGGAGTTGCATTACCTGCCAGCCTATCGGCTGGTGTGGAAAAAGGGTCCTTTACTTTTACTGATTATTTCTTAGGACTCGATTTGCCTCCCTTCTCCCATTTCACCACTGGCAGATGTAGCAGGACCTGGGTGACATCTGGTTCTCTAATGCAGGCAGTCATGCTGTGAGTTACTAACTGCATTTATCTAGTTTACTGTGTCTTTGGTCCCTACCCTGAATATCAAAGTGTTGGGTGTTTGGTGAGAAGACTATAGAGTGTTTCATGTTGGTAAGCACAAGGTCAGCTCAGAGGCGCTCTGTGGAGAATGCTATAGTTTAAATGGCTGCTGATTAGTGAATCCTGTTCAGAACCTTAATATAAAGCTTTCGCCTTTTAGTGCTTAGCATGTTGATATACTTCCTGTTGAGTTGGGAAATTGTTGGTAAAGAGAGTTCATTTGAATAACAAAGACACAAAGCAATAGATTACATGATTTATTGCCTGGCATATTTCGCTGCATCTCGTATATTTCAGCTTGACGGATTTATCTAGTTATTTTACTTTATGTTGTGTGATTTCTGCAGTATGTACCTGACGAGATGCAGCAAAATATTCCAGGCAATAAATCGTGCAATCTATTGTTTGTGTTTTCGTTATTCAAAAAGAGTTCAGCCAGTCATTTATTTTCCCCCATCTGTTCAGCCAGTCATTTATTTTCCCCAATCTGTTCAGCCAGTCATTTATTTTCCCCCATCTGTTCAGCCAGTCATTTATTTTCCCCAATCTGTTCAGCCAGTCATTTATTGTCCACATCTGTTCAGCCAATCATTCATTTTCCCCATGTGTTCAGTCAATCATTCATTTTCCCCATCTGTTCAGCCAATCATTCATTTTTCCCATCTGTTCAGCAATCATTCATTTTCTCCCATCTGTTCAGTCAATCATTCATTTTCTCCATCTGTTCAGCCAATCAGTCATTCTTCCCATCTGTTCAGCCAAACATTCATTCTTCCCCATCTGTTCAGCCAATCATTAATTTTTTCTTCATCTCTTAACCAGACATTCATTCTTCCCATCTGTCTAGCCAGACATTTATTCTTCCCCATCTGTTCAGCCAATCATTCATTTTTTCCCCATCTGTTCAGCCAGTAAACAAAACCACGTCCTTAACCCTAAAGGGAGAAAGTGGAGAAACAAAGAATCAAGAAAGATTTCATGTTTAAAAATGTTTCAAGAAGCTACACTTTTAATTGTTGGAAAATATAATCTCATTTTTTTACCTTTTATGACTATATTCATATAGCATTATTATAAACTCATATATTCATTTAATCAAGGTGTGTATAATTTTTATTGGTATATATTCATTTAATTAAGAATTCTATAGTTTTAATTTGTGTCATTTATTTGTTAGTAACACTTGTTAACATTGGTTAATCCATTCTATGCCAAGTGAATCACCGATGATGGGTTACAGCCTACATGGCCAGTAGACTTTCAGTGTTCTCAATGAAGTGTGTGATTTATTTAGTAATCAGTGAATGTGTGCTGTCCTGTTTGATTCAAGAATGGATGAGAAAGGTGAAGAAAATGTTCATATGTTAAATGTATAATGACTGATGATTTATTCTATTTAGAATGGGTCCAGGAAATCAGTGTTTCATTGCTATGTGTTCTCAAGGTATGAGCTGCTTCATACAGAATGAGTCTAGGAAATAAACAATGTTTGGTCAGTTTGTATGTCCTTTGTGTGATTTTTATTTGTATAAAGAGTTAGTTATAACTGCGTACAATATGAGGTCAGCAAATAATACATGCTTGATCCATTTGTATGTTTTTTGTTCTATGTACGATGAGTTGCTTCGTACAGAATCAGCCCAGGAAATAAATCATGCTTGAGTGGCTTGTATGTTCTTTGTTCTATGTACGATGAGTTGCTTCATACAGAATCAGCCCAGGAAATAAATCATGCTTGAGTGGCTTGTATGTTCTTTGTTCTATGTACAATGAGTTTGCTTCATACAGAATCAGCCCAGGAAATAAATCATGCTTGAGTGGCTTGTATGTTCTTTGTTCTATGTACGATGAGTTGCTTCATACAGAATCAGCCCAGGAAATAAATCATGCTTGAGTGGCTTGTATGTTCTTTGTTCTATGTACGATGAGTTGCTTCATACAGAATCAGCCCAGGAAATAAATCATGCTTGAGTGGCTTGTATGTTCTTTGTTCTATGTATGATGAGTTGCTTCGTACAGAATCAGCCCAGGAAATAAATCATGCTTGAGTGGCTTGTATGTTCTTTGTTCTATGTACAATGAGTTGCTTCATACAGAATCAGCCCAGGAAATAAATCATGCTTGAGTGGCTTGTATGTTCTTTGTTCTATGTACGATGAGTTGCTTCATACAGAATCAGCCCAGGAAATAAATCATGCTTGAGCTGCTTGTATATTATATGTACAACTAGTTGCTCCAGATGGATTAAGGCGAGACTTTTTCCTTCATTCAGTAATATTTTTATTCATATTGTGAATGTACCATAGTCAGGATTTGAGATGAATTTGTAGTTAGCAAATGTATCCCTCTGTGCGGTGTAAATATTGGTGTGATATGGTTTTTCTACAATTATGTTGGCATGCTGTTGTGTGGTATTGACAATGTATGAAAATAAGTTAGTCAATGTATGTATATGCAAACTCATAATTATGCCTCAGTGAGTGGCAAAGTAGATTTCCTTGCTCGACTTTTTAGATGTGTTTGTTTTGAAAATATATATATTGTTCTGACACATACCTGTCAACCCCAGGGAAGAAAACTCAAGTAATATAACAGTACAAACCCTACAAAGGCAGGAAAGAAAACATACACAAAATGTGTACGAATAAAATTAGTACAGCTGTGGAAATGTAAACAATATGAAATAACACAAAGTATTATAGCTTTACATAACACAATTACGGAAAACACAGGTCGTCACGGTGACTAGCCTTCATCATCCAAAAAATACATACACAAAACACAACATATTTCCCCATGATTATACGTTGTGCTTTATGTATGCGTTTCCTAATGACGGCTAGCCGCCTCAGCGTTCTGTTTTCTGCAACTGTGTTCTGTAAAGCTACATTACTTTGTGTTATTTTATATTACACTAGAGTCCCTGCCCCTAAAATACAGTCCTGATCATTGTCTTCTTCTTCTGCTGCTGCCATCCATCTCCCAGTGGCCCTTAACCAACTCATGCCAAGCTCTTTGTAAACTTGTTCGTGACTGGCTGGATTTTGTAGCTTAAGTCTACTATGGGGTGAAGTAGCCAGTGCCATGCCAATCTTCCTCAGCTGTCCTCTTATGCAAGCATGGTCTGTTACAGTGTGACTATTCTTTGCTTCCCTTATGGGCTTATGGTAACTAGAACACAGTCTGGCATCAGATTTTTGCTGTTGCGAAGGGGTTATGGACACAATTCATAATCCCGCACCCTGTTCGAAACAGCTGTGGACGATCGGCAGCAGGCAGCCTGGTGATGGTTTTCATACAATGGTATGAGTGCTGGCCATTCAGAAAGCAATGGTAAACTACTGAACATAAACTTGCCAAGAAATCACAGTCAAAAATTGCTGGTGTTAACAGTGACGTCCTGTAAAAGATATGTAACTAACTTTAACTGTCTGGTTGTTATCATTCAAACATGTTCTGAAGATAATCAATAGTAACAATATGATGATGGGGGGGGGGGGGGGGGCCTCTGTGGAAGCACATTTAGAACTGGTCAGGCTGAATGTATACAAACATGAATTTTCTATTTTATTAACATCTAAATAACATACAAAACAGGTGAGGTTACTTCCACCTCTCAAATATATCTTTGATGGAGTTTCTTCTGTTGCCTTTCATCCCCCAATGGAGTTCAGCCATTTCACCCCAGATCCATCTATCTGATGATGTGTTTCATGATCTGTGGGATTCTATAGCTAGTTTATTTCTGTGGGATGAGATAGCCACCTGGTGACCAACCTTCCTTAGTTGCCTCTTATGGCTCACTTGATATGTGAAGATGTTACTGTTCTTTGCTTACCTTATGTAGCCCTGCTACGATACCAGAGATTTGGAAGGTTTGCTTGGTTTTTAAAACAATGGGATTTGCTTCTTTTTCTTTTTTTTGCCAGAAACATTCCAAAGGCAGTTTAGCAACTGATACGTTGAAGGCAGCATGACATGTGAGATTATAGAGATAAGTATCGCTGATGTCATGTGATATTAGAGAAAAGTATCATGTCATGAGAGATTATAGAGAAATGTATAACAATGTTGAAAAAAGGCCTGCATAAAAATGTTATAACTGAAGTATGCACATTTTGTCGTTGAAGTGTCCAGGATGTCCATGAATTATCTTTACAGCCCATGCTCACTATCAAAGGTGATTTAGGAACTGTTGACATGCTGAGATTGTCTATGTTTACAGTTATCTGGGAACTGTTGACATGCTGAGATTGTCTATGTTTACAGTCCTCTTAGAGGATGGAAGGTCAGCATTTGGTGTTGGGTGTTGATGTTTCCATGTGTTTATGACACATGCCAGTGCCCATGGCGAATCACTTTTATCAAACTTCTTGTTCCATTTCATAGGGAAATGCCAGACTGGTGATGTTTTAGTTATATATATATATATATATATATAGTGCAAACCCCATAAGGTGATCTTGGATGTGGAAAATTTTTGTTGTGAAGAACAATATTGTATTATTGTAAATGCATTATTAATATGCTTGAACTCTTATCAGAGGAATTTCTGATAAGAACTATTTCTTGGGTCCCAGTTGAGTTCGTCATATCAGATCTGCATATATCTATGTAAACTGTTCAAAATATGTGGACTCTCAAAGAGAAAGAGAAATCTTGTGCAAACAAAGCAAAATGATAATTTCTTGTAAGAGTTAGTTGTTCCACCCCCCCCCCCCCCCCCCCCCCCCCCCCCAACACCAAGTTTTGATGTTCATTGATGTAACTTTTACAGCCAGCCATGCATGTATTTGTATTGTAGGTAGGCCGACTACTGTGGTGGCAGCTGCCGTGCCGCAGTGGGTGGCCTCGTGATCATGTGGGCTTCAGCCTACCCACCCGAGAATGTGTACCAGGAAATGTTCTTGAAAGCCAAGGCTGCCCTGTCATACTGACCACATCACCATCACACTGACCACATCACCATCACACTGACCACATCACCATCACACTGACCACATCACCATCACACTGACCACATCACCATCATACTGACCACATCACCATCACACTGACCACATCACCATCACACTGACCACATCACCATCACACTGACCACATCACCATCACACTGACCACATCACTGCCATACTGACCACATCACCATCATACTGACCACATCGCCATCACATTGACCACGTCAATCATCAAGTTCCACATTCTCCATACAAATATTGTGTACCCAGTATAGATCCTGTGTGCAAGATGAACATGTAAAAGATCCCTCCACAGTTGGAATCAGAGACAAGGCCACCAATGGTCTCTTCTTCTTCTTCTTCTTCTTCTTTAGCGTTCCGAGCCATTGAGGTTCTTTGCTGCAATGGTCTCTGTCCTGGCTAAATACACAAACTTAGCGAAGGAAAGAAGAAGAAGAAGCTAAATACACAAATATTATTTAAGCCAATTTCGGGGAGGGGGGGATGGGCAGTAGTTAGCATGTTTGTCTACTGACCCACTGGTCATGTGTTTGAGTCCCCTTCCAGGGGTGGCTTTATTACAGTGACCTGACCTAGAATTGCTACCAGGACATTTCCTGGGAAGCCAATATGGTATTGACCACATCGCCCACTGAGTGCCAGTTGGTCTGAGAATGTGGGACTTTCACCATATGCCCAATTGCCTAAAGGAGTCATTGATTGATTTACATTTCAATTTTAGATGGCTTACAGTTTATTTATCCTATTTACTTTACACTGCAGAATTTTTTTTTTACTGTCTAGAAAACAGTTTTAAAATGTTTATAAATAATGGAAATTGGTTAGACATGTGCTTCTGCTAATCAGAGTAAGTGCTCCTGGAATAGTTCTTGTTTTGTCCCCCAAAAAAGCTGGAAACTGTTGCAATAAAAACACATTTTTGAAAGAACATAAACATTGCCTTTTTTTTTAAACTTACAAAATCTGTGTAAGAGCTGACGTTGGTTGCAGATTAAGTGCAGGAACAAGACAAAATAATCTAAAAACCTTATATTTGTATAGACTTAGGTTGGTTACAGGTAATTCCCCAAAAACAATCTTACAGTATGTGTGTAAAGGTTTACACTGGTGGTAATTGCAAAACACCTTACAATGTAAAACTAAAGCATACAATTTGGCAGATATGCCTCCTTCAGCTTCACTCTTTCTTTCCTCTTCCTTCCCTGAGTTAGTACACCCTCTGCACTTTGCTTGCAAGTTTGTGATTGTGTTTGGTTTTGTGTCAACTGTGCTTTAAGAAATAATGTAGTATTATCGTGTTTTTCATACATACCATAAACAAACTTAATTGAATGCAATAAATAAAACTGTGTGTACATACATTGTCAATGTGAATTTGTGTGAATTATTTCCTCACTGTGTTCTTGGTTTGTTAATGTTTATTATCTTCCTTGTGGTCTTTGTTAATGTTTATCTTCCTTGTGGTCTTTGTTAATGTTTATTATCTTCCTTGTGGTCTTTGTTAATGTTTATCTTCCTTGTGGTCTTTGTTAATGTTTACCTGCTTCTCATTGTATTCTAAGTTTGTTAATGTTCACATGCTCCTCATTGTGTTCTGGATTTCTTCATGTTGATTGAAATGTGTTTGTTGCTAAGAAACGATAGGGTTGATCTCAGTAGCCCTTACGTGCTGTGATGAACCATGATCTACATCCCAGTATGCCTCTTCTCAGATGCCACTCCCCAGCTGACTGATCCAGTAGCAGTCTCACACACCCCACTCCCCAGCTGACAGATCCAGTAGCAGTCTCACACACCCCACTGTCCCAGCTGGCAGATCCAGTAGCAGTCTCACACGCCCCACTCCCCAGCTGGCAGATCCAGTAGCAGTCTCACACACCCCACTCCCCAGCTGACAGATCCAGTAGCAGTCTCACACACCCCACTCCCAGCTGACAGATCCAGTAGCAGTCTCACACACCCCACTCTCCAGCTGACAGATCCAGTACCAGTCTCACACACCCCACTCCCCAGCTGACAGATCCAGTAGCAGTCTCACACACCCCACTCCCCAGCTGGCAGATCCAGTACTAGTCTCACACACCCACTCCCCAGCTGACAGATCCAGTAACAGTCTCACACACCCCACTCCCCAGCTGACAGATCCAGTAACAGTCTCACACACCCCACTCCCCAGCTGGCAGATCCAGTAGCAGTCTCACACACCCCACTCTCCAGCTGGCAGATCCAGTAGCAGTCTCACACACCCCACTCCCAGCTGACAGATCCAGTAGCTAGTCTCACACACCCCACTCCCCAGCTGACAGATCCAGTAGCAGTCTCACACACCCCACTCCCCAGCTGCCAGATCCAGTACAGTCTCACACACCCCACTCCCCAGCTGCCAGATCCAGTAGCCAGTCTCACACACCCCACTCCCCAGCTGCAGATCCAGTACCAGTCTCACACACCCCACTCCCCAGCTGGCAGATCCAGTAGCAGTCTCACACACCCCACTCCCCAGCTGCCAGATCCAGTACCAGTCTCACACACCCCACTCCCCAGCTGCAGATCCAGTAGCAGTCTCACACACCCCACTCCCCAGCTGGCAGATCCAGTAGCAGTCTCACACACCCCACTCCCAGCTGGCAGATCCAGTAGCAGTCTCACACACCCCACTCCCCAGCTGACAGATCCAGTACCAGTCTCACACACCCCACTCCCCAGCTGACAGATCCAGTACCAGTCTCACACACCCCACTCCCCAGCTGACAGATCCAGTAACAGTCTCACACACCCCACTGCCCAGCTGGCAGATCCAGTAGCAGTCTCACACACCCCACTCTCCAGCTGGCAGTTCCAGTAGCAGTCTCACACCCCCACTCCCCAGCTGACAGATCCAGTAGCAGTCTCACACTCCCCAGCTGACAGATCCAGTAGCAGTCTCACACACCCCACTCTCCAGCTGGCAGATCCAGTAACAGTCTCACACACCCACTGCCCAGCTGGCAGATCCAGTACTGGTCTCACACACCCCACTCCCCAGCTGACATCCAGTAACAGTCTCACACACCCCACTCCCCAGCTGACATCCAGTAACAGTCTCACACACCCCACTCCCCAGCTGACAGATCCAGTAACAGTCTCACACACCCCACTGCCCAGCTGGCAGATCCAGTAGCAGTCTCACACACCCCACTCCCCAGCTGGCAGATCCAGTAGCAGTCTCACACACCCCACTCCCCAGCTGACAGATCCAGTAGCAGTCTCACACTCCCCAGCTGACAGATCCAGTAGCAGTCTCACACACCCCACTCTCCAGCTGGCAGATCCAGTAGCAGTCTCACACACCCCACTCCCCAGCTGACATCCAGTAACAGTCTCACACACCCCACTCCCCAGCTGACATCCAGTAACAGTCTCACACACCCCACTCCCCAGCTGACATCCAGTAACAGTCTCACACACCCCACTGCCCAGCTGGCAGATCCAGTAGCAGTCTCACACACCCCACTCCCCAGCTGGCAGTTCCAGTTCCACCAGTTGATATAGTAGGCAGGTGAACTAGTGTGGCAGTCAGAAACAGACTGGTTGGTTGATTTAAGAATTTACATCGTAGCACACAGGACAAATTCATGGATGCTCCGTCTCCCACAGGAAGTGTTACAAAGTGTAGCACACAGACTGTAAATATATCATATTCCTCCTCTTATACATCTTTTCTTGCCAGGAGTCTTGACAAACCAACAGTCTGCAAAGGCATACTATGCATATGCCGCCAGAATGCCAACACAAAAGTCCGTCATGAAAAATACAGTTCATCGTCAATGGAAGCAGCAGTCACTAGAAAACCAGCAGCCACATTACTGCATAATGCATCCTTAAATACGTTGTTTCATTTGCAGAGAAGTTACACAATGTGATATTTCAGATGGTGCGTGGTGATGGAAATGACAATGTGCTCATATGTATCCATTGTAGACAAATATCTACAGCGCGAACTGGCCTGATCAGTCACATTTGCTACTACCATGGGCTGTAGTTATTATGCCTTGTTTAAGCACAACGTAACAAACTACTGTCTTTCAAGACGGCAAGGTGTCAGTTGTAGTAGTGTTTTGTTCAGTCAAACACAACTCTCACACATTACATATCTCTACACTAGTCACTTGCATTTCCAAACAGAAATGGCTCAACTCTTCAAAATAGACTCACTACTCTAGTTCAAATACATGTTATGTTTTCATTTTAAAACAAATTTGTGTACAGTTCCACTAAGCTGGCTAAGTTTACATAGATGATCCAGTCCAAATATTTACAACAAATCAGATCCATTTTCTGGCAGAGTTGTATATGAAAGACTGTTTACCAATGGCAGCAGGTCTGTAGTGAGCTGAAATAGGAATTATACTGTCAGTGTTTAATTTTGGAAGTACCATGTTATCTATATCAGCTTCAATTCATTGCACATTACTAGATCAGTCTCTATACATCACACCTCTCTCTCTTTCTCTTTCTCCCTCTCTATCTCTCCCCCTCCATGCCTCTCCTCTCCCTCTCTCTATTTCTCCCTCTCTATATCTCCCCCTCCCTACCTCTCTCCCACCCTACCTCTCTCTCTCCCTACTTCTCTCTCTAATTTCAGGAAAGCCTATTAGGAAATGGAATCCAATATGGTCGTCACATTCCACATGTCTTCACCTGACTTATACTGAGTTCCCTATCAGAGATATTTTCAGCTCTGGTTATGGCTAAAACATCACAAGGAGCCATGCTGTGAGAGTAAGGAGCTTGACGAACCAGAATATTGTTTGGCCAAAATATTTTTTGGCAATATTAAAAGACATTATATTCTTATAAAAGCCATACTGTTCTTGACTGGCAGGTACAGACCACTTTCTTTGCCTCAGAACAGGACATAGCATAACATAAACAGACAGGCTTCGTCTCTCTGCGTCACCACTAGGCACAAACTGCTGAAGATGTTCTGTAGAACTGTCCTCTGTACAATGGGTTTTGAAAGAATCAACACAACTCCAAGCTGTATGGAACTAAAGAACTCCAAAATATGGTGAGTTTAATCCCTAGAACTCATCTGATGATGCAATCAAATATGCAGCTAGAACAAGAATTGCACATAGCATAAATCATCTAAACTATTGTTATAACAAGAACAATGGCCGCACAATTATAACACTTCAGCTGGAAGCATTAGAGCCTCGCATATCCCAAATACCCCAAGAGCTATGCTAATAATGATTGGGTCATGCAAGTCAGACAGGTTATTACCAGACAAAAGAAGACACAAAAACATGCTGCCTTTTAGGCAGAGTGAGGACAGTCAAAAGCCAAGAACGGCACTCCAAAATGAAACACTTGTTGAGATCAGATATACTCAGCCACAGAGTTTACAATATAAGATCATCATCATCAAGTGCCACTGCCAGCTGGTGTAGGCTTTGATGACCTCCACAGATCTTGATCTTTGGTTTTCTGGATCAATTACTGCTGATGATATTCCTCCATTCCACCGTCTCAATCAATCCAGCATCATTCCTCATGACCAAAGAAAGCTATTTGTCACTTTCTTATTGTTGTATATAATGTTCTAGTTTCATTAGCCTTTTACAGGCAATCGTTGTTAGTTACTTTGGCAGTCCAAGGAATTTGCAACATTGTCTCAGGAACCACATCTCTGTTGCTTCCAAGTTCTTCCTAATTAACGATGCAAGACCCTCTTAACAATATAAGATAACACAAAGTAAAGCAGCTTTACAGGGTGCAATTATGGAAAACGGTGACTAGCCTTCATCAGCAAACAAATGCACAAACACAACATATAACCATGGGGAAGATATTACAAGTTTATATGTTTTATGTATTTGTTTGCTGAAATTGGTGGTGTTTATATGCTATGTTTTATGTATTTGTTTGCTGATGAAGGCTAGTCACCACATCGTCTATATGTTCCGTAATTATGTTCTGTAAAGCTTGCATTACTTTGTGTTATTTAATATTGTTCACATTTCATCAGCTTTACAGTTCAATAATTGTATTCACAGACTTAACAAAACAGTTCAGAACTCAGTGTGGATAAAATGTATGATGACAAACTATAGCTGAAATTATTGCATACCCACTTCTGTGATTGAAAGGAGGAAATAACTCTACCACAACATGTTTTACAACCTGGGAGTTCATCAGTTAAAACAAATGTAGGAAAATACTAACATGGCCCAGGGAGGCTGGCTTCAGCGTGTGGCACTGTCCATCTACCTGTTGTTGACACAAACGCTGCGCTGGACATGTAATGTTTTGGGGCACCCTCAAAGCCACGGATTTCATATGCTCCAGGGCCCGGGGAGGGAGGGGTTGTGGGCAGTGCCATTGCAGGTGCTGAGATACACAGATAGTGCTTTTTTCTGTAACAAATATTATCAGAGTAAAAATATGATCAGTGTTTTTTTTCTGTAACAAATATTATCCAAATAAAAATATGATTAGTGCTTTTTTCAGTAACAAATGTTATACAAGTAAAAATGTGATCAGTGTTTTTTTTCTGTAACAAATATTATCAGAGTAAACATATGATCAGAAATATTCTTACATTTGTGACACATAAGTAGATTTTTATCTTCAAGATACCAAACTGTATGCATTATATTAGGGGCGTTCATTTGAAACCCGTTCCAATGGCTTTATTACAAAAGCATGAAAGAAAAATTAACAGGTGTGGTAGAATTAAACAAAGCTTTCATTTTGAATGAATTATTAAACTCTATAGACCGCTGAGTGAACTATAAAAGACTGCTAGATTCATACAAGAGACAACATTGCAGTTATAGACATATTTCAGGTGAACGAAAGAAGAAGAAGAAGAATGAATTATGCACCATGGGTTGGTCAGAAGAAGTCGCCGTAGGCATTCAGACAAGCACCCCATTGCTTAGGTAGGCGGTGAATGCCGTCCGCAAAAAAGGATTGTAGTTGCTCACTGAACCAAGTGTTTACTGCAGTTCATTATGTCTGCATCTGTGTGAAATCGTTGCCCCTGAGAGCTTTTTTTAGAGGTCCGAAGAAATTAAAATCACATGGTGACAAATCAGGACTATAGGCTGGATGTTGCAGAATTTCCCATTTCTTCCTTGTTAATGCTTCCTGCACAATCTTTGCGACATGCGGACAAGCATTATCGTGCAACAAAATCACTGCCACGAGAAAGCATGCCGGGTCATTTATTCTTTATGGCTTTTTGCAGTTTGTATAGTGTTTGCAAGTAGTGGGTAGAGTTGATGTTTATACCAGGTTCTTTAAAGTCAGCCAAAAACTAGCCCTTCATGGTCAAAAAATGCGCTCAGCATAACCTTACCAGCGGAAACCTGTAACTTGAATTTTTTGGCATTTTGGTGATCCAGCATGCTTCCATTTCATGCTCTCTCTTTTGCTGCTCGGCTCAAAGTGGTGACACCATGATTCATCGCCTGCCACTAAGTGGAAGAGAAATGTATCACCCTCCATTCTATAATGCAGCAAGTGGTTCAAACACCATCCCATGTGTTCCTCTTTTTGGTGGTCGGTCAACATCCGTGGTACCCACTGTGACCACACCTTCCAATATTGCAGTTTCTTATGAACGACCTTTTGAATTGTCCCAATTGACACATCAAATCATTTTGCGAGCGAATGTATGCTTCGACAACGGTTCATCTGTACTGTTGCATCAATTTTGGCGATGGTTTTTTTCTGTTGCAACAATATGCGCTTGACCTGGCCGTCGAAGATCTGTCGTGAACTGACATCCTTTCCGAAACATTCGTGCCCAATCTGTCACTGTTGTCTTTGACACACATTTGTTACCGTACGCTGTCTGCATTCTTCGATGAATGTCCACTGGTTGACATCCTTCAAATGAAAGAAACTGAATCACCGCTCTTTGAGCTTCTTTGGACAGATTTTGGATCAACCCGGCAGAAACAGAACCTAATCATCATGGGACGATAAGCACTTGCTCTTTTATTCACTGGTGAGTACTTATCACATGACTATGACATGATCATGTTCAACGTACACAATTATGCGTGGTGCATTTTAGTCCAACTGTCTGGTGTAGGGGTTGAACCCCATACCTCGGCATCAGCACACCGGATGTTTAAATACACACATTCTTATCCATTCGGCCATCCTGACCTATGTCTAGTGATATTGTCCTCAGGTTTTCTCGGGGTGTGTACTATCAGAACCAGCGTCTTTTCTTCACCTTTTGGTTCACTGGGATTTGTAGTTTTCTCCATGAGCTCAATGTAGTGGTTGTGTCATACCATTTGCTTCCCACTATTCCGTGCAGGCACCAATTAGTGAATGTTTGTAGTTGACTTGTAGTTGACTGTCAATTCCTGTCATTGTTCTCCATGTTTCTGACCCATACTGTAGTACTGATTTAACATCATCATCATCATCATCAAGTGCCCTGCCGGCTGGCGTAGGCATTCATGACTCTCCACAGATCTCGGTCTTTGGTGTTCTGGGTCAACTCTGCTGATGATATTCCTCCATGCCACCGTCACAATCTATCCAGCATCATTTCTCTTGGTCTGTCTCTGCCTCTCTTTCTCTCAATCTTTCCAGTTGTCACGATGTTCTCCAATGCCTCTCTTCTCATCACATGACCAAAGAAAGCTGTTTGTCTCTTTCTTATAGTTGTACATATTGTTCTAGTTTCATTAGTATCTTTTAGACAGTCGTTGTTAGTTACTGTAGCAGTCCAAGGAATTCGTAACATTCGTTTCAAAAACATAGGAGTTTAAAATTCTAGGTTTGGTGCTAAGTTTAATTCTTGTGACTTCCACACATTTCCCTAGTACTATGAAAGCACCTCATACCAATCGTCTCCTTATTTTAGTACCTCTATCTGTTCCCCCATTTTTGTCCACATTGCTTCCCAAATAAGTGTATGATTCCGCCTCTTGAAGTAGGGTTGTTACTTACTTGGTTTAATCTTATTGTCTTTGTCTTACCTCTGTAAATTTTTAGACCTTATTATTGTGACGTCTCTTCAAGTGTGATTAATTTATCCTGCATCTGATTATATTTGTGTGTGAAAAGGAGTGAAATGTCATCGAGGAAGACCAAATCATCAACTGCTTTGCTAGAGACCACTGAATTCCATTTCTGGTGATAGTTGTTGTTGTCTTCATAGCCCAGTCAGTACAAATAGTAACAGCGACAAAAGACATCCCTGTCGTACTCCTATTTTTATTTCAAATGCATGTGTTAGTTGCCTCTACACTTCATATCTTCATATATTGCCCTTTTTAAGTTAATGAATTTTTGTGGAATGTTATAGTGCGGCATCAGCCATCAAAGGTATCAATGCAGTCCAGGTCCTTTTCATAATGCACAAATCCAATATAAAGTGTCTATACTGGATTTAATAGCTTCTGCTGGAATACCATCTGGGCCAGCAGCTTTCTCATCTTTTAGTAGTTTGGTAGCTTTACTAATTTCTTCTTTAGATAGTTTTCACATTTGATATCCAGTTCCACATCTGCTGGCTGGATATCAGGAAGGTCGTTTGGAACAGGTCTATTCAGAAGATTCTTAAAATATTCAACCTATCTGTTTACTTGATCTTTTAATGTTAGTGAGAACTTTCCCTTTACAATTTTTGTAGGTCCGCTTGGATTTAGTATATTTTCCTACCAATTTTTTTGTGGTGCTGTAAACAACTCTGATGTTTCCTTTCGCTGCTACCTCCTCTGCCACTCTTGCTAGGGCATCTATATATTGCGTTTATCCGCCCTTATGTGCTTCTTAACTTCATTATTAGCTTTTGTATATGTTCCTTGGGCTCTGACTTTAGCAGCTCTGGTTTTCCTATTAATTAAGTTTAACACAAAAGATATATGTTTGCAATTATTTACCACTCTCATCTTATATTATTTTAGAATGTCTAGCAATCTTTTAAAAAAACATAAAAATTAACTTTTTTCAAAATTATATTAAATTCAAACTTACGGGAATATGAGTTTTGATGGGTAATCAATTGGTGCATTTGGACTGTAGGCACCAGGCCCTGGAGTCTGAAATAACATTCAAAACTACTCATAACTCCTGGAGTCTGGAAAAAAGATTACAGAGTACAGAGAAATCAAAAACAAATGACATTCTTTATTGAGAGAGCAGACAGTCAAAAACAGATTATATTTCAGCTTTAGAAAACCATGAATTGAAAAGGATTACAAAAGCTAGTACTGAGTCAAAAACAGATTACATTCTGCAATGACAACTCATGAAGTCAGAAACAGATTACATTCTTGACAGATGTCTGTATAAACTATTCAATACAGAGATGTCTGTGTTGTAATATCTAGTGGGGGAAACAGGAAGCAAACCAAATACAAAGGGCAAGAGAGGAAGAAAACAAAACACAGTGGGCCACAGAAAGCAAATCAAACACAGTAGGCCACAGAGGAAGCAAACCAAACACAGTGGGCCATAGAGAAAGCAAACCAAACACAGATGAAGCAAACCAAACACAGTAGGCCACAGAGGAAGCAAACCAAACACAGTGGGCCACAGATGGAGCAAACCAAACACAGCAAGCCACAGATGGAGCAAACCAAACACAGCGGGCTACAGATGGAGCAAACCAAACACAGGGGGCCACAGATGGAGCAAACCAAACACAGCATGCCACAGATAGAGCAAACCAAACACAGCGGGCCACAGATGGAGCAAACCAAACACAGCGGGCCACAGATGGAGCAAACCAAACACAGCGGGCCACAGATGGAGCAAACCAAACACAGCAGGCCACAGATGAAGCAAACCAAACACAGCGGGCACAGATGGAGCAAACCAAACACAGTGGGCCACAGATGAAGCAAACCAAACACAGTGGGCCACAGATGAAGCAAACCAAACAGTGGGCCACAGATGGAGCAAACCAAACAGTGGGCCAAAGAGGAAGCAAACCAAACAGTGGGCCAATGAGGAAGCAAACCAAACAGTGGGCAACAGAGGAAGCAAACCAAACACAGTGGGTGACATAAGAAGCAAACAAACAGTGGGCAACAGAGGAAGCAAACCAAACAGTGGGCAGAGGAAGCAAACCAAACAATGGGCAACAGAGGAAGCAAACCAAACACAGTGGGCCACAGATGGAGTAAACCAAACACAGATGAAGCAAACCAAACACAGCTGGCCACAGATGAAGCAAACCAAACACATTGGGCCACAGATGGAGCAAACCAAACACAGTGGGCCACAGATGAAGCAAACCAAACACAGTGAGCCACAGATGGAGCAAACCAAACACAGATGAAGCAAACCAAACACAGATGAAGCAAACCAAACACAGTGGGCCACAGATGGAGCAAACCAAACACAGATGAAGCAAACCAAACACAGCGGGCCACAGATGGAGCAAACCAAACAAAGTGGGCCACAGATGAAGCTAACCAAACACAGTGGGCCACAGATTGAGCAAACCAAACACAGATGAAGCAAACCAAACACAGTGGGCCACAGAAGGAGCAAACCAAACACAGATGAAGCAAACCAAACACAGTGGGCCACAGATGAAGCAAACCAAACACAGTGGGCAACAGATGAAGCAAACCAAACACAGTGGGCCACAGATGAAGCTGTGCAATGTAATCAGGTTTATGGTGAATTAGTGATGTGATAGAAACACATTCTTTTGCTAAATTCCTGTTGAGCTACTGTTTTATACTGTTTCTGCTTATTTTGCTATTTTTAAAACATTTTCAGGCTACTAGATCAAGCCTACACCAGTCAGTTGGATATCAATGTTGAAGTCTCGTTGTGAAAGCAATGGCAAACTACTGAACATACAATTGTCTAGAAAATCTACCTGTGGTTGGGGGGTTGATCGCAATTTCCTGCAAAGCACATGCAACTTGCTTTTTTTTACAATCAGGCTACTATCACCACACTACACAGATGACCCCTTGTTACTTATGTGTTCTAATATCATCATCACCTTCATCTTCATGATCATTACCATCATCACGACCATCATCATCATCATCACCTCCACCACCACCATCATCATCACCATCATCACCAACATTATCATCATCATCATCAACATCATCATCACCAACATTATCATCATCACCATCGTCATCATCACCAACATTATCATCATCACCATCAACACCATCACAACCAACATCATCATCACCAACAACATGGTCATCACCATCAACATCACCATCACCACCACCACCACCATCATCATCACCAACATTATCATCATCATCATCAACATCATCACCACCAACATTATCATCATCACCATCATCATCACCATCACCACCACCACCACCATCATCATCATCATCACCTCCACCACCACCATCATCATCACCAACATTATCATCATCATCATCAACATCATCACCACCAACATTATCATCATCACCATCATCATCACCATCACCACCACCACCACCAACACCATCAACACCATCATCTAACAGGTCTTTTACAGAATGCTGCTCTCACTGCCACCTGCTGAAACATTCCTCAATCCCCTGCCAGGTCGCCTGTCTCATGAAATGTCTTGTGCCCCTCCTTGTACCGGTCAACACCTATCTCTCCTTCTAGAAACCAAGCCTCCCATTACTGTTCTGACACGGCAGACACTTGTGGCATGTGTGAACGTATTTATTTATTTTCACTCATCTTAGTCATTAATACAGGATTTCTGGTTTTCTTCTTCTTCTGCGTTCATCCGGAGTGTTTTTTTTTCCGGATGTAATTGCGTTGTGCCTGTTTACAGCAGAGCTGCGTTCCTGCGCCGTTAGGCCGACACATCCGACTTCTGCGGGCATTTGTTGACCGGGTTAACCTTCCTGGGGATTTCTGGTTTGATTTTGACTTTCATTATTTATTTTATTGTGCATTCTGCTTTCCTGGCCTGAGGCCCTTGTAAGTATATTTATGTGTTTGTGTTTCTCTTCAGGATGTACATATATTGTAATTGTCTTAACTTCATATCACTCAGTGGAGGTTAGCACCCCTGAATGGATAAGAGCTCTTAAACTTCCGGTGTGCTGATGCCAATGTAGTGGATTCAAAACCTACACTGGTCAGTTGGACTGAAATGTTGACTTCTCATCTTTGACTTGGGGACGTAAATTACAAGTACCCCATGGAGTTGGAGTGGTTTTGTTTGATGGCGAAAGACAATAGTAATAGGGAAAGTTAATCCATGTGCAAAAATCAGTCCACTGCACTAGAAGTGGATTATATTTGAGTTCAAAGTGAGTGTGAGCGAGGGGGGGGAAATCTCATTCAGTAATGTTTTCTTGAATCCCAGATTTGGTAAAACTTTTTTCTTCTCCTGCCGTGATACTCCTCATATTCATGTACGCAACCGCATTTCAAGAACTTCATCTTCTTCTTTCATTCGCTATTTCAAGATCTTCATTTTCACCTGCACATTGTTTGTTCCAGTAAAGAAATTACAAATAAAAAAAAAAGTCGCTTAAAAGTCGACAGGGTCGACTTCATTGCACCGGGTTTTATCCCATATGGCTCGGTCTCTTTCCGCAGCGCGGAAAACGTCACACAAAGCACAAACTCCGTGGCTCTAGCGACAACCCACAGGAGTCTCCGAAAAATTTAACTTGTGAACCGAAGGACGCGGCCCGGAATCGAACCCACAACCTTCGGAGCTCGAGTCACTTGACCACTTTGCCATGAAGACTCCCTTACAAATGTCTTCCTTTACATTGCATATAGCTTTATAATGGCTACTTACAGCATCAGAGTCTGGTTGCATCTGTCGCTTGGATGTGGACTTAAAACTGGAGAATGGGACCTTCACGCTGCCATGTAGCAAGGAGTCATTTACTTCATACTGACCTGCAAGTAGCCATTGTAACATGGAAGATTGTAATATACTGACCTGCATGTAACCATTGTAACATATCTAATACTGACATAACTGTCCTGCAAGTAACCATTGTAACATAGAAGATTCTAATATATTGTCGTGCACTGTAACCATTTGTAACATAGCTCGGTCTGACATTCTGTCCTGTAATATTTATTAGTTAAACAGCAGATAATGACATACTCTCCTGCAAGTAACCATTGTAATATAGCAGATACTGACATACTGTCCTGGTAGTATTTATTGCTTAAATAGCAGATATTGACAAAGAGGACAAAGTTTTCAGTAAGTAGCACCTGTACTTTTATTTCTTGGACCACAACCATTCATGGACAGAAACCTTATTAGAGCCACACCATTGTTTTATTGGCTGATTGATTAATGAAGCAGTCCAAGAAGCAGATGAAAGCAGACAAAATTTAGAAAAATTAGATGTAGATACTCAAGATTTTTTGAGCTTGTTATGTATATTTACATATATATATTTAAATATTGAGCACAACCCACTACTGGCAACGCCGATCGCATTCTGGTATGAACCTAAGGCCTATCCATGTCAGTATGGAAGCACTATACTCGAGTTTCGCCCTCGTTTGAGCTCGTCAGTAATGCATATCCCTGACCGGATCCGGAAACAGTCCCGGATCACGCGTGTGAAGCGGGTGTGTAACCACGCGGCACACACTGGACACACCAAATTATCACAACAGAATATCACAACGCTACCCATAGTAGGCTATGCTCAAGATTGCCCAATCGCCGCGACCGACGTCCGTCAATCGATGGGACCCGAACGATCAGGACTTCTCACTGGCAAGGAACACCAGGCCTCCTAAATCCAGTGAGCAATAATCAATTGATTATGTGGTTGTTTCGGGATTTAAAATTTAAATATTGAGCACAACCCACTACTGGCAACGCCGATCGCATTCTGGTATGAACCTAAGGCCTATCCACGTCAATATGGAAGCACTATACTCGAGTTTCGCCCTCGTTTGAGCTCGTCAGTAGTGCATATCCCTGACCGGATCCGGAAACAGTCCCGGATCACGCGTGTGAAGCGGGTGTGTAACCACGCGGCACACACTGGACACACCAAATTATCACAACAGAATATCACAACGCTACCCATCGTAGGCTATGCTCAAGATTGCCCAATCGCCGCGACCGACGTCCGTCAATCGATGGGACCCGAACGATCAGGACTTCTCACTGGCAAGGAACACCAGGCCTCCTAAATCCAGTGAGCAATAATCAATTGATTATGTGGTTGTTTCGGGATTTAAAATTTAAATATTGAGCACAACCCACTACTGGCAACGCCGATCGCATTCTGGTATGAACCTAAGGCCTATCCACGTCAATATGGAAGCACTATACTCGAGTTTCGCCCTCGTTTGAGCTCGTCAGTAGTGCATATCCCTGACCGGATCCGGAAACAGTCCCGGATCACGAGTGTGAAGCGGGTGTGTAACCATGCGGCACACACTGGACACACCAAATTATCACAACAGAATATCACAACGCTACCCATCGTAGGCTATGCTCAAGATTGCCCAATCGCCGCGACCGACGTCCGTCAATCGATGGGACCCGAACGATCAGGACTTCTCACTGGCAAGGAACACCAGGCCTCCTAAATCCAGTGAGCAATAATCAATTGATTATGTGGTTGTTTCGGGATTTAAAATTTAAATATTGAGCACAACCCACTACTGGCAACGCCGATCGCATTCTGGTATGAACCTAAGGCCTATCCACGTCAATATGGAAGCACTATACTCGAGTTTCGCCCTCGTTTGAGCTCGTCAGTAGTGCATATCCCTGACCGGATCCGGAAACAGTCCCGGATCACGCGTGTGAAGCGGGTGTGTAACCACGTGGCACACACTGGACACACCAAATTATCACAACAGAATATCACAGTGATCCGGGACTGTTTCCAGATCCGGTCAGGGATATGCACTACTGACGAGCTCAAACGAGGGTGAAACTCGAGTATAGTGCTTCCATACTGACATGGATAGGCCTTAGGTTCATACCAGAATGCGATCGGCGTTGCCAGTAGTGGGTTGTGCTCAATATTTAAATTTTAAATCCCAAAACAACCACATAATCAATTGATTATTGCTCACTGGATTTAGGAGGCCTGGTGTTCCTTGCCAGTGAGAAGTCCTGATCGTTCGGGTCCCATCGATTGACGGACGTTGGTCGCGGCGATTGGGCAATCTTGAGCATAGCCTACGATGGGTAGCGTTGAGATATTCTGTTGTGATAATTTGGTGTGTCCAGTGTGTGCCGCATGGTTACACACCCGCTTCACACGCGTGATCCGGGACTGTTTCCGGATCCGGTCAGGGATATGCACTACTGACGAGCTCAAACGAGGGCGAAACTCGAGTATAGTGCTTCCATACTGACATGGATAGGCCTTAGGTTCATACCAGAATGCGATCGGCGTTGCCAGTAGTGGGTTGTGCTCAATATTTAAATTTCAAATCCCGAAACAACCACATAATCAATTGATTATTGCTCACTGGATTTAGGAGGCCTGGTGTTCCTTGCCAGTGAGAAGTCCTGATCGTTCGGGTCCCATCGATTGACGGACGTCGGTCGCGGCGATTGGGCAATCTTGAGCATAGCCTACGATGGGTAGCGTTGTGATGTTCTGTTGTGATAATTTGGTGTGTCCAGTGTGTGCCGCGTGGTTACACACCCGCTTCACACGCGTGATCCGGGACTGTTTCCGGATCCGGTCAGGGATATGCACTACTGACGAGCTCAAACGAGGGCGAAACTCGAGTATAGTGCTTCCATACTGACATGGATAGGCCTTAGGTTCATACCAGAATGCGATCGGCGTTGCCAGTAGTGGGTTGTGCTCAATATTTAAATTTTAAATCCCAAAACAACCACATAATCAATTGATTATTGCTCACTGGATTTAGGAGGCCTGGTGTTCCTTGCCAGTGAGAAGTCCTGATCGTTCGGGTCCCATCGATTGACGGACGTCGGTCGCGGCGATTGGGCAATCTTGAGCATAGCCTACGATGGGTAGCGTTGTGATGTTCTGTTGTGATAATTTGGTGTGTCCAGTGTGTGCCCCGTGGTTACACACCCGCTTCACACGCGTGATCCGGGACTGTTTCCGGATCCGGTCAGGGATATGCACTACTGACGAGCTCAAACGAGGGCGAAACTCGAGTATAGTGCTTCCATACTGACATGGATAGGCCTTAGGTTCATACCAGAATGCGATCGGCGTTGCCAGTAGTGGGTTGTGCTCAATATTTAAATTTTAAATCCCAAAACAACCACATAATCAATTGATTATTGCTCACTGGATTTAGGAGGCCTGGTGTTCCTTGCCAGTGAGAAGTCCTGATCGTTCGGGTCCCATCGATTGACGGACGTCGGTCGCGGCGATTGGGCAATCTTGAGCATAGCCTACTATGGGTAGCGTTGTGATATTCTGTTGTGATCATTTGGTGTGTCCAGTGTGTGCCACGTGGTTACACACCCGCTTCACACGCCTGATCCGGGACTGTTTCCGGATCCGGTCAGGGATATGCACTACTGACGAGCTCAAACAAGGGCGAAACTCGAGTATAGTGCTTCCATACTGACATGGATAGGCCTTAGGTTCATACCAGAATGCGATCGGCGTTGCCAGTAGTGGGTTGTGCTCAATATTTAAATTTTAAATCCCGAAACAACCACATAATCAATATATATATTTATTCGCATATCCTTTACAGGACATCGCTGTCGACATCAGCATCTTTCAGCTAATTGTTGATTTCTTGGCAAGATTACGCTCAGTAGTTTGCCATTGCTTTCTGAGCTGCCGGCTCACATACTCCGTAAGTTACCCATGCGGAGAGAACTGCTACCGATTCTCGCACACAGTCACATTACTCACGAGAGTATACGGGATTACGGAGAAAGTCGTGTAACCCCTAGACCAGGGAGACCGGCTTAAGCTTGTTATGAGGGGATACACATTGAAAACCTTGTGACAACTGGCAAATTTACTGGGAAAATAGAAAATGGAAGACAAAGAAATAAATACCTTGCTGGCTTGGCCATCTAGTATTTATCACATCAAAAACAGACCTGGTCTTAAGCTCTGGTGACAGTATCAATTGGCAAACCATGATCACTTAAGCTTATCAGCATGGCACAGGATGCTGATGACTGATTCAGTGATTATAATTATGTCAGACCCTATTTTTGGTGATCAAACGGATTCCAATTATAATATCAGACCCCTATTTTTGGTGATCACACAGCACATAAGACGTAATGTGGTCAGGATTACACCAGCTGCCTTGACTTTCCCAGAGAAATCTCTGTATCGGCCGTGCAAATCAGACATAAATGTGCCACTTACGGGATCAAATCCAGAACTGTAATATTGACATTGACTCTTACCACAACTCCTACACTGAGGCTGACAGAAGCAACAGATCACACAGTGTTCCTGGAAGGAGACCCCAACAAATGATAGATCTGTCAGAGAACAAGCTCCAGGATGGAGACAAAAGAGTTATAGACCCAAATGAAAAGTGATTGATAAAACAGGAAATGTGCCCTTACAATTGTCTTTTAAATTGTCCAGTAGAAGTGCCCAGCCCTGGGTCGGTGATATGATAGCACTTTCACATCTTGTGGGTCTGGACAAAGTAGGAAGAGACAGCCAGTACAAGCCCACCTACTGAACCCACATCCAACTGTGTTCATAAACATGATCTTAGGAGACCCCAAAAAATGACATAAAGAGAAAACATGCTCCCTTACAGAGACCAGAAAATGATCAGATCCGTCAGATAATATTACAGGGCTCATTCACCTGGGGCAGGATGTCCCTTTTGGTCTGATACCTCTGCCAGGTCTCTTTTAGATCTGGACTTAAATGCTGCATTGGCTGTTACGTTATTGGACTTTCCACCTTTGTAAGCTAGTACCTGTAAGAACATAAGATGACATGTTATAATAGAAAATAGAACAGATAAACAAGTGTAAAACTGCCTAGAAAACAGCTTTCTCAAAATCTATTAAGCTTTTTTTTCATTTGTGTTTTGTTTGCAAATGAACATCTTCAGTTATTGAAATAACTTGCGTGTATGCGTGTGTGTGCATGCGTGCGTGCATGTGTGTGTGTGTGTGTGTGTGTGTGTGTGTGTCGATATTTGTACTGACATTTTGGACATCTGTTTATCATGTCTATTTATTTTTTTGTAACTAAAATCTTGTGAAGACCGTTTCTTGACTCCATAATTAGTACCAATGATACCAGTTTTTTTTTTCTTGTTATTCTATTTCTGTCTTTATAAATACATCAGTACCAAATTTCACATGATACCAGTTTTCTCTTGTTATTCCATTTCTGTCTTTATAAATACATCACTACCAAATGTCCTATAGGTACCAGTTTTCTCTTGCTATTCTATTTCTGTCTTTAGAAATCATCATCATGTGGCATGCAAAGTGGCATGAGCTTTGCATCTCTCCATAGATCTCGGTTCTTGGTGTTCAGGATCAATTCTACTGATGATATTCCCTCATGCCCCCATCTGAGATCATCCAGCATCAGTTCTTTCAGTCTGCCTCTGTCTCTTCTACTGCTAGTACAAGAGGTCCTCTAATGAAAACCTTAAAAGTTTGATAGAAATTACAATAACCACTGCCATTGTCTTGTAATCGGCCATTATTGTTGTTAAGGATGTCAAGAGGGCTAATCATGTGACATCACAGTGCCGATGAACATGGTGAAGTCATAAGGACAGTTTAAAGATGGCCATCCCACTTTTGACATGCACCAAAGAGGAGCAGTGTTCTGTTATCCGTGTTTTGATCAGTGAAGGGGTGAAAACTACAGAAATTCATCTGCGAATAAATGTCCAGTACGATGATGCATGCCTGTCAGTCCAGCAAGTGTATGAGTGGAGTAGGAAATTTCAAATCGGCGTGACTTCTGTGACAGACTGTTCATGACCAGGTCAGGCACACTGAGGAAAGATCCCAGCAAAATATTTTCAACAGGAATCCGAGCACTTTATTGACGCTGGAGGTCTTCCATTGAAGGCAGCGGTGACTATATCGAAAAATGATACATTGTTCT
The DNA here is from genome assembly GCA_014155875.1 of Cepaea nemoralis. NCBI lineage: Eukaryota > Metazoa > Mollusca > Gastropoda > Stylommatophora > Helicidae > Cepaea > Cepaea nemoralis. Next base: position 577,499 of record JACEFZ010025553.1, on the reverse strand, counting down.
TTACTTTTTCAGAATATATTCACACACACACGCATGCACACATGCATGCACGCACGCATGCATGTACGCACACACACACACACACACACACACACACACACACACAAAACATTTAAGGTTTTCATTTGAAGCCCCCTTGTATTTCCAGGTCTCACAATGCTCTCCAATGCCCCAGTTGTCACAATATGACCACAGAACACTACCTCTTTCTTATAGCTGTGTATAATGTTCTAGTTTCATTAGCCTCTTCCACACAATCGTTAGTCACTCTATCCATTCAAGGTTATTGCATACTTCGTCCAAGAAACCCATTGCCGCTGCTTCCAAGCTCTTCCTAATTTAGACAATATATTGCACGTCCTTTGCAGGATGTTGCAATAAACCCCAGATTGATTTTGTAAGCAACTCCTGTGTGCGATCTTGCTGTTTGGAAGTTGCCTCCACGAGGGCTTTAAAAAACAAACTTCTGAAACACTACTTTGTTCATCAAAGCAAATGAAACATAAACCTTTAGTTAAATGGTGGTCATGTCTGTCCACTACCAACATTCTCTAGAACTGTGGTTCTCAATCTTTTTTGGCCCATGCACCCTTTCACCATATATTGAGAATGTCACCCCCCCCCCCCCCTATCTTTGCACACCCATATATATAACACACATATATCCAAACACACATATATATATACACACCCACACGCTCACACATAATTTAAGAAAGGGGGACAATCATGTTTTGTGTGGTCCTGAAGCCAGTTTGAATCTACCAATCTGTGGTCTTAATTCCCCCCCCCCTCCCCTGGAAACCATAAAATTCCTCCCTGGGGGGAATTCCACACCGGTTGAGAACCACTGCTCTAGAATGTCTAGTATCTTTATCTCTTCCTTTTCTTATGCCCCTTTTCCCTTACTGGAACATAAGCCCTCAATCAATGCATGCCCAGCTGTCTTATCGTTTGCTTTCAATCTTTGTCTTCCACATATTATTCATCTCTGTCTTTAATTCTATTCTGTGTTTTTAGGTCTCTCACTATTTTATTAGCCTTGTGGGTTCCAGGCAAGGAAGTGTTTAGTTATACTGTTCTCATGTTTTCTCAATGCGTGTCCTATCCAGTGCCATTTCTTTTCCTCACCTCTTGATTCACTTAAATCCCAGGATGGTAACTCAGACAACAAATGCCTGCAGAAGTCAGATGTCTTGGCCGAAAGGTGCGAATATCACAGCTCTGCTGTAAACAGGCACAATGCAATTACGTCTCAAACAACATTCTGGACAAACGCAGAAAAAGTTTCACTTAAATTTGTTTAGTTCTCCCCTTAATCTCTTCTCCCATTAAACCTACCCATTGCAAGAACAGTCCGTTTTATATTATTTTGACATGGCTTTAAAATATTGATTACTCCTATCTGAGACTTCTAGGCAGTTTCAAAGAAAAGGGTAATTTAGTGCAAAATATTGTGTCTATCATCCAAAGTAAACATACACAGAACAGCAAAGACAACAGAAACATATCATATTTAAATATGAAACTTGATAGCAACCTCATATGCATTAGGAGCCGGGATACCATTTGTTTTCTGCCCGACTTTAGCGATAGGAAGCTGAAAGAGTCTCTCAACTTGACATCTGTTGAAGTCTTTCCGTGTGCTCAGGAGGCTAGGCAATGCATATATACCCGGTCCTGGAGCACTTGAGTCTGTGTAGCATGTCTGCCGTTTTGACTAAGAACAATATAGTTATACATTATCATTCAATGATATGGTTTCTAAGTAACAGGGCAAACAAATGTTTTTCAAGAAAGAACTATGTGATTTTTTTAATGTAATTAAGAGAACATTAAATTAATTTTAATTACATTAAAAAATAATCTATGTGACTGGTGAGAATTGTCTTCATCACACTCCACACAGGTCCATAGGTGTTCCGATCTCCTTCTTATTAACACCCCCACCAGCGTATATCTACTGATCGCAACAGTTCTGTGTTGGTTAATCAAATGTCTTGTGCTTCTGACAATATGTTCATGTCTCCCCTCTTCACTCTCACTCTGAGCAAGGTGACCTTGATCACTGCCATGACCGCCAACTGAGCGGAAAAAAGTTAGCCGGACTACTTGTGATGTGCTCGGTGCTTTCTGTGTCATGATGTGGAAATGCACGAGACTGAGGCTGATGCCAAGATGTTACTGAGATTGTTTCATCATTCAATATATTTGTAGAACTTGTTTCATCATTCAATATATTTGTAGAACATGTTTCATTATCCAATGTATTTGTAGAACTTGTTTATCATTATTATTTTTTTGGAAACTAGCCGTAGTGGTATAGAGGTTTGTATGCTTGCTTGCCAAGGCAGTGTTCTGTTTCAATCCCCAGCAGAGGTAGGATTATGTTTTTTCCTACCAATACAGCTCTGGGGTCAAATGTCTCCGTGGTGAAGTGCCCAAGCCGTCTGCCTCGTGCCCTGAAGGTTGTGGGTTTGATTCCAGGCTACATCTTTTGGTTCATGAGTGCATTTGACTTGCAGACTCCTGGGGATCATCGCTGGAGCTACGGAGTTCGTGCTTTGGCGATGCTTTCGGCAAGCCGCCCTGCGTAAAGAGACCGAGACATATGGGATAAAACCTGGTGCAATGAAGTCAATCCTCTCGACTTTTACTAACCCCATAAAAAAGGGTACCAGACAATTTTCTGGGAATTAAAGGCAACAAGGACGAGAAGTGGTCACCCTGCCTCATATGTCATGGCCTAGAATATGTCAAGGCCTAATGCATCACACCCCCAGTGGCAGTACAAGGTGTTCTCTCATTTCTGACACTCTAACTTGGTGTGATGATGTTTTAAAATTTAACTACAAAATGTAAATTTACACAAATGATAAAATAAAATGTGTAACAATGTCATGGGAGCTCACTCTGGAAGCAAATGATCCAGTACCCTTTTTTGAGAAGGAAGGACAGGTATTGTCCACTTTATCCAGTCTGTTGTAGGTCCCTGGTGAAGGGGATTCCGTCTGCAATTGAAATAACAAACAGTGAGGGTAATCCTTTGGTAGATATTGTCCTCGAGGTGTCAAGTGTTACAAATCCATAAAATAAACAAGTCCTTCTTCTTCTTCTTCTTCTTCTTCTTCTTCTTCTTCTTCTTCTTTCGTTCGCTTGAAATATATCTATAACTGCAATGTTGTCTCTTGTATGAATTTAACTGTCTCAAACAAGTCCTGAAGAGGAATCTGCTATGGGTCTATGATGTATTGGGCCATCAGATTTTGTAGGCCTGAATGCATGGAAGAATATGTGGCCGGTCTTTTCCTCTCTTAGTGGAAGGTGAGTGCAGTGTCCAACCATGCTCCTGACATTATTAGCATAGCCTCCTAGTGATTACACCAACATTCCCGCTGTGAAGTGTTAGATCTTCACATATATTAGGTCTTGGCATAATAAGATGGAGACAGAGAGAGAAGCCCATGCCTGCCCTCTCAACGATTTAATGAGCTTGTTCTGGAAGGTCTGGACGGATTGTGTGCATAGACAGTGGATGGAGACTGTATTGAGGTCAAGGCTACAGCTTCTCAGCATTCATGTTGGGGTCAAGGATCAAAATAGGGCAGGCAGTTTGACGAGAATAGCTTCCATGGCAGGTGGTAGAGTAATGGACGAAACTGATATCCTGAATGCTATTAGGAATACTGGCTGGACCGAGGATTTAGAAGGTGACCTTGATTCTACATCCTAGAACAAGAGTTCTATGTTATTATATTATATGGTTCCAAATTTCTGTCATAGCCAGGGGTGTACAGTTGAGGGTGAGCGCCCAACACTGCAAAATACCCCATGGCTTGTGCATTCGTCACCTCAGGCAGCAAAAGTCCAATTCCTGGCCTTCACGTGGCGGAACTGTTTTAACTAACAGGAGAATAGACGACAGTAAGTCCCTGGAACCGTAAAACCCAACTTCTCTAGATATGTATGTATGTACATACATGTGTAGACACATGTGTACATACATACACATCTAAACTCAAGTAAGACCACAGTCTACCCTGACAAAATAAAGGTGTTGAAGAAGGTACCTTTAACAGGAGACAGTGAGGATGTGGCATCAGGATGTGACATACATGCTAAACTAATGAAAGAAGAAAAAATATTATATATATCAAAGAGGCTAAATTCACACTGTGACCACTGGGGAAGCCAGAATTCTTTAGTATTTGCTAACCAAAAGTAAAGTGTGAAAACATTACACAATGGATGGAATTCTTAGGAACAGCTCATCACACACCACGCATTCCTTGGGACTGCAAAAGGGAATTCACAAATAAAAATTGCTACTTAATTAACAGCTCCACATTTGTCAACATAAATTTATAATATGCTGAAATACATCTGAAATGGTTTATAAGAGTAGGCTCTGGTAACAGATGATAAAAAAAAAAAGAACTTCTATTTGGACCAATATTCCTAAAGCTGTCTCCATTAATATTAGTTTTATATAAAGTGTAAATAAAAGACAGGCAATTAGGATAATTAATAAAAACTAAGCAGCCACATTTTGAGCATAAAAAATATTACTTCTAATACATACCAAGAGTTAACAAACAAATGCATTTCTATACTCAATTAAATTAGTATTACATTGTTAACAATACAAAGCAAGTAGTAAAGCCCTTGATATGCCATTAAGGCATCTTGCAGTATAGTTCAGGGCTCATGCATAATCTTGGTGATAAACAGGCACACAACAGTTAATTTGGTCACCATTAAATACGTTTCCTTTACTTTTTTCTTAGATAAATTTCTGATAAAAAGCCATAAACAATGTTGCACAATTTATTGCCTGGCATATTTGGATGCATCTCATCAGGTGCATACTACAGAGTTGTATATCATATGAAATTAATAAATGAATGATACTTTGGGTGAAATACTTAAAACACATAGTCACAGGTATTATTCAGAAGTGGAGCATGTATTATCCCCGTTGTAATTTCAAATTTAAAATGAACTCTTTATGTTTGCACAAAATGCTGGAATTGACTAATTGCTAAGTCTCACTATATGAGAGTAATCGTTTATTGTTCATCCAATTCGTTTATTGTTCATCCAATTTGAAATTACCATGGAGACAAACAAATGTTCCATATTCTAACAATACCTGTGACTTGTATTTCAAGTATTTCAGCCAAAGTATTACTCATTTATTCACTTGCTACAATATATAACTCTGCAGTATGCACCAGACAAGATGCGGTGAAATATAGCAGGCAATAAATTGAACAACATATTGTCTGTGGTTTCTGTGTATAAATTCACTAAAAGAATACATTTTTTTTCGAAATCTCTGATACCAGTTTTAGCCATCACCATTAGATGTGTCAGTCTGAAGGCTGAAGTCGAAGCCATCTGATCATGTCACTAACACCTGTTCTCAGACATTCTCTTCAGCTCTGCTTAACTCCCAAACCCAATAACGGCAGCATAATGGCTAGACAGCCTGCCAGCCTGGTGGTCATGAGTTCGAATACACATTGGGGTGAATGTTGTTAAATGTGACTGGCGTCCCAGGCTGACCCAGCATAAAATGGGTACCAGTAAATGCCTTGGGAAGTAAAGATGGCCGGCTTGATACAGACCACACCACCCACTGAGTGCCAATTGGATAATTTAATAAATATGGGTTTGGCACCATATGCCCAAGGTTCATTTAGGCATGTGAAAGGGGTCTTTACTCCGCTTTATTTACTAATGTACTTGCAATGGATGTGTGATGTTCTTGTTTTCCTTTCAGGTGGATTTTGACTGAGGGTATTTTCACGTGTTAGCCTATTGTAACTATATACAACAAACATTTATACTTTGACTAAGGGTATTTTCATGTGTTAGCCTATTGTAACTATATACAACAAACATTTATACTTTGACTGAGGATATTTTCACATGTTATCCTATTGTAACTATACACAACAAACATTTATACTTTGACTGAGGGTATTTTCACATGTGGGCCTATTGTAACTATACACAACAAACATTTATACTTTGACTGAGGGTATTTTCACATGTGGGCCTATTGTAACTATACAAATCAAACATTTATACTTTGACTGAGGGTATTTTCACATGTGGGCCTATTGTAATTATACACAACAAACATTTATACTTTGACTGAGGGTATCTTCACATGTGGGCATATTGTAACTATACACAACAAACATTTATACTTTGACTGAGGGAATCTTCACATGTGGGCCTATTGTAACTATACAAATCAAACATTTATACTTTGACTGAGGGTATCTTCACATGTGGGCCTATTGTAACTATACATATCAAACATTTATACTTTGACTGAGGGTATTTTCACATGTGGGCCTATTGTAATTATACACAACAAACATTTATACTTTGACTGAGGGTATTTTTACATGTGGGCCTATTGTAACTATACACAACAAACATTTATACTTTGACTGAGGGTATTTTTACATGTGGGCCTATTGTAACTATACAAATCAAACATTTATACTTTGACTGAGGGTATCTTCACATGTGGGCCTATTGTAACTATACACAACAAACATTTATACTTTGACTGAGGGAATCTTCACATGTGGGCCTATTGTAACTATACAAATCAAACATTTATACTTTGACTGAGGGTATCTTCACATGTGGGCCTATTGTAACTATACAAATCAAACATTTATACTTTGACTGAGGGTATTTTCACATGTGGGCCTATTGTAATTATACACAACAAACATTTATACTTTGACTGAGGGTATTTTCACATGTTAGCCTATTGTAACTAAACACAACAAACATTTATACTTTGACTGAGGGTATTTTCACATGTGGGCCTATTGTAATTATACACAACAAACATTTATACTTTGACTGAGGGTATTTTCACATGTGGGCCTATTGTAACTATACGCAACAAACATTTATACTTTGACTGAGGGTATTTTCACATGTGGGCCTATTGTAACTATACACAACAACCATTTATACTTTGACTGAGGGTATCTTCACATGTGGGCCTATTGTAACTATGCACAACAAACATTTATACTTTGACTGGAGGTTAGCACGACCGAATGGGTAAGAGAGATCGCTCTTAAACTTCCGGTGTGTAGATGTCAAGGCTGTAGGTTCAACTCCTACAGTGGTCAGTTGGACTAAAATGTTGAATTCTTGTCCTTGATTTGGTGATGTAGATTACAAGCAAATTAAAGCCAGAGTGGGTTTGCCTAATGGCGAGGGACACTGGTAATAGAGGAAGCTAATTCACATGCAAAAATCAGTCCAGTGCACTAGAAGTCATAGCATGAGTATGGACTACTCCAAAATACACTTTGACTCACCATAAAAGCACCTTCCTGAAATACACTTTGACTCACCATAAAAGCACCTTCCTGAAATACACTTTGACTCACCATAAAAGCACCTTCCTGAAATACACTTTGACTCACCATAAAAGCACCTTCCTGAAATACACTTTGACTCACCATAAAAGCACCTTCCTGAAATACACTTTGACTCACCATAAAAGCACCTTCCTGAAATACACTTTGACTCACCATAAAAGCACCTTCCTGAAATACACTTTGACTCACCATAAAAGCACCTTCCTGAAATACACTTTGACTCACCATAAAAGCACCTTCCTGAAATACACTTTGACTCACCATAAAAGCACCTTCCTGAAATACACTTTGACTCACCATAAAAGCACCTTCCTGAAATACACTTTGACTCACCATAAAAGCACCTTCCTGAAATACACTTTGACTCACCATAAAAGCACCTTCCTGAAAGCGCTTTGCTTGCGACGAGAAACCTTTTTTGTCACTATTATCTGTCACAACTGTTTGATATTTTGTAGGGATTGATGCATTTGCTGCAACCATGCTGTGCCCTATAAAACAACAATACATTTTCACTGAATGACATGTGTCAATACATTTCTTCATGTCTGGCAAGTTCTAGCTTTGATGACATCCAGTCATATTACATACAAATGAAATGGAGGTGATGGACACAATATGGGAAGGAATAAACTATAAAACTTAGTGACTGGCAAAACACGATGGAAAAAAGCGAAGGGAGGCATAGATAAATACTTGAAAGGCTCGGTCACATGACATAGTTTGTATAAGAACACAGACTTGATTCAAGACTGGTGATCAAGTGAGATGGCAAACCATAACTACCTATGAATATTGGCATGGTTCATGATGATGATGATAACAATATGAATAACACAACCTCCATGGATGCCTGGAGTTCAGTGCTCCTTCCCCTTAAAGATCAGTGTAAGATTAAGGTTCCACGCTGGCTTAACTGATTCAGTGCAAAACAAAAAGTATGTTTGTACCATACATGCTACACAGTCAAATGAACATGTATTATCATGTCAATTTCCATTCAATGAGTATTGAAAGTGAAGAACCCCCCCACCCGATGTGTCTCCACCTTGTTGCAGTGGGGGGGGGGGGGGGGGGGGGGCCTTGAGTGTCCCAGTGACCCCAAGAGCTACACCGACAGAAGCACAACTACATGTCGGACAGATTTTGGGGTAGGGTCCAGACCAAAAGAAACACAACCTGCTGCTCTGCAGGTTGACTGAGGATAGCAGTCAAAGTCTACATCAGGCACATGATGCCATTAAATTTTGGTCCGGACACATACCCTAAGGCTCTCAGCAGAGGGGTATGGCTGAACACCTCTAAGCCCTAAACCCTTGGATGTGAGAGCCTGGCCGATACCCACCTACAGAAAAATGGAGGTGAGATGATGAGCATGCTACATGCTTAGTTAAGATACTTGTTCGAAGGCTCTCAGCTGGGGGATATGAGGGATCCCCGGATAAAAGGGCCCAGCCGTTTTTCGCTCACTGAAGCACGGAGGTAAGGTGCTGAGCCGGCAGCACATGTAGCCTACCTCGTGAGTGGTACTTAAGGTGGCAAATGGCAAAGCGGCTTAGTCGCACAAAGTGGTTACGATGAAAGTCTGTATCTATACCCATAGAGTGAGCGTAGTCAAAGGTGGAAAAAACATCTCAGAAACACAAAATGGAACGCTTGGCTAGCGAATCCATCACATGGTAGTCCGAAGCGAAAGCTTGATGAGTGGATGTCATCCACAGACTGCCCGTCCCTGGTTTGTGTGGGGAGCAACCAGTGGCAAGCGAAATGCCCAATACAAGGAAGTGAGGAATTAAAGCAGCCATGAGCAGAACGTGGCAACTCCTCGGGTGAGCCCAGTCTCAGAGCGCTATGTGCTGGCTCTACATTTATGGCAGCCTCCTTGGATAGCGGGGAATGCCCATGGTCTGCCCCTGCCTTCCGTTGAGGGTTAACCGTGATGTCTTTGACCGTTCTACCTTGACCAGCTGAGATGTGAGCGACACCACAGCAGCAAAAGTCTAACGTCTCTCAAAACCCCGGGAAGATAAACCTGTAAAAATGCCTGCTGAAGTCGGATGTGCTGGCCTACAGGTACAAATAAATCAGGCACAACGCATAAATGTCTAAGTGAAATGTCTTTCGTGGTCGGAACAGCTCTGACTAACTAGTCTTCTGAATGTCCTTAACATTCGGACTAGGAACAGCTCTGACTATCTAGTTTTCCGAATGCCCGTCGTCCCCAGAACAGATCTGACTATATTGTCCTCCGGGCACAACGATAAGCACATGTTCGAATCGAAAACTCGCTGATTGGATACCGTCTGCAGACCTGTATGGTTTGTGCGGGAATGGCCCTGTAGCGAACGAAATGCCCAATATATTGAAGTGAGGAATTAAAGCAGCCACAAGCAGGACGTGACAATTCCCTCGGTGAGCCCAGTACCAGGGCGCTATGTGTCGGCTCTGCAACTATGGAAGCCACCCTGGATAGCTGAAAATGCCATGGACTGTTCCTGCCTTCCCTTGAGGGATGACCGTAATGTTTTTGACCGTTCCAACTTGACAATCTGGGATGTGGACAGTACCACAAAAGTGAGAGTCTCCCAGGAATGCTAACCTGGTCAAAATTGCATGCTAAAGTTGAATGTGTTGGCCTAAGGGTTTCGGCCCAAGGGTGCCTAACCGGACACACCACAATCACATCTGAAAAAATACTCCGGATGAACGCAAAGAAGAAGAAGAAGAAGAAGAAGAAGAAGAAGAAGAAGAAGAAGAAGAAGAAGAAGAAGAAGAAGAAGAAGAAGAAGAAGAAGAAGAAGAAGAAGAAAGTGTGGAAGAGACTATGAAACAAAACAAATAACATAATGACCCTAGTATAGCAATATATCATTCTTCTGTCCAAATGGGCGGTCAAATTTGCTGATATATTATCCTTCGGTACTGAATCAGTTAAGGGAATGAGAACTGAACACCAGGCTCCATGCTAGCTTAAAAGAAAAGAGAACTCTTAGCTACTCTATACTGACAGTCATCATCAAGTGCCTTGCCATCTAACAAAAGCAGTCACGCCTTTCCACATCTCAAGTTGTGGGCTGATACTTTTTCATGCTGTCAAAAGACTTTTTACACTGTCTTTAACAACAATCTTTTTACACTGTCTTCCTATTTATTTGTCCATAAATCTATCTGTTGTTATAATATGTTCTAGTTTTCACAATAATATAGTTTTTAAATGGTGACTGTCTCTTTCTGATGTGTGTGGTAAATTATCTTAGTGTTTTAGCTTTTAAAACATTACTCTTTTTACTGTTTGGTGTATTTTTTTTTTCATTCAGTAAAACCACGTTTTTATTGCTTCTAGACTTAAGTAAATTATTTGTTGTGTTTATTTACTAATTATCCAGGGCATACAGTCATATAAAACCTTAAGTAAAGGACCTAAAGGCGCATTGGGTATACTATATTTGTAAAGTATACACTATACTATACACCAGTCTGCACTACGTGGGCGATGTGGTCAATACCACCCCGGTCCCTTACTTTTAAATATACTCATTTTGTTGGGTTGGGCTGACCTGATATACAACAGTGCTTGGCCAGTTTCAGTACTATTATTTAATTTATTAATACTATACCACTACTACTGCTGCCTGTTACTGCTCTACTATACTAAATCCTAACCATATACGATATTATTAATATTATTATTATTAATAGTTATAATTACTAATAATACTAACTAATATTATATTATTTAAAACTAACAATACTAATTAATTTATATTAATTATTAATATTATTTAATTTGATAATTATAGTCTGTCCAGAAATGAATGCCTTCATTCACTATCAATTATTTTGAAAACTGTCTGTTGCATCGTTATGAAATTTTTCCTGCCATATTATATTTACCCCCACCCAAGGAATATGTCTTTGATAGGTCCAAAAGCAACTTACATCATGGAAAGCGGCGACATTTCTTTGATGTTTTGATGAAAAACTAGTGGATTTCTCGCTAACAAACTTGTTTTACAGTAATGCCCTGTTCCACTACGCGAGGCTCTTATCATAAGGCCAATCCCATGTCCCATGAGAAAATTAAATATTCAACGCTAATGTTTCCTTGTGAAGACGTAATACATTTAATAATGTGCACTTCATCTCTGACCCGTAAATTATATACCGCATGTAAACAAACTTTGAAATCTGCTGTACAATCTCCAGAACAAAAATTGGACATAATGTTAAGGTTATATGCTAAATCTCATCATTTTCCCCCAGTTGGTTATTGAGATATGGAGTTTTATATTGGGGCAGACAAAAGTAAACAGACTATACTACTCTATACTATTACAATTGTGAATTTTCAATTAGTGGATAATAATTAATATAACTAATGTTGGTAGCTTCGGGGTATAAACAAGTTTTAAAATAACTGACACTAATTATGTTTAACAAGTGCAATACAGTGAGTGTGTTGATTTTTTTTCTTTCACATTCACCTTTGTGGACATGTCCTGAATGAATGCTTGAATGTAACCGTTTTATGTATTCACTGTCTACGATTTTCACACTATCCGCCATTTTTAAACATTAGCCAACGCACTATGTAATTGTTGCTGCGCACACAGTAGAGAGTACCAAATTATTCATTCATATTGGCCTGCAAATAATAATAAACAACGTTTAATTATATAACAGCTATGAGAAAATTGTTTTATTAGTTTTTAAGTATGAATATTCAATATTAAATTACTATATTCACTACATAAATTGTAAAAGGTAAATGTGTATAAATATGATAGTTGCTAAGGGAATACGCCCTTTTCAATCTTGAAGAATTTTGGGAGATGCAGTTATCTCAAAACAATTGAATAGTGAACATCACAATTTATATCTTTACATAGCAAAAACAAAGATAATGCATACAGATAAAACTACTATGGCGACAGAAATATATGTTAATGAGGAAAAATTGGAGGTGGTGGAAATTTTCGAATATCTTGGTTCATTGATTACAAGCTATGGCGACACAATGAAAGAAATTAAAAGAACGAATATCTATTGCTCTTCAAAGACTAAAACAACTGAATAAATGGTGGAGTTCGACAGATAGATAGAACTACAAAAATTAGATTTCTAAGTGCATGTATCTTTCCCGTTGCAACATTACGCCTGTGAGACCTGGACACTTCCCAAGTCCTAAACAAGCTGAACAGCTCATAAATGCCTTTGAATATAAAAAATGTTATAGACGGGTTCTAAGAATATCTAGAATACAGAAACGAATAAATGCATCCATGCGACAAGAGCTGAATTTTGAAGAAGGTTGGCTTTTAAAGACGATGAAACTAGCGAACGAAAGAAGAAGAAGTTGAGGATGCATTCCAAGAGAAGAAGCTGGTACTTGCGGCTTGGATAGATCTGAAGAAAGCCTTTGACAAAGTCTGGAAAGAGGGTCTGATGAAGAAACTGAGAAACTGTAAAGTCAATGGAAGAATGTACAAATGGGTGAAAGCATACTTGCACAACAGAAGAGCCCGAGTACAGATAGACGGTCTCAAGAGCAAGAAAGTACTACTGCGTCACGGTGTTCCCCAGGGCGGAGTCCTGTCCCCAACACTTTTTCTAATCTTCATCAATGATCTTGTTGCTAATCTACCCGATGGAATTAAAGCGGCAATGTACGCTGATGACCTGGTTTTGTGGAGCGCAAATGAACATGCATCAGTGGCCACCATATTGCTACAGAGAGCTGTAGATACATTTGTTGCATGGGCGGATAGATGGTGTATCAGCATAAACACTGACAAGTGCAGCACCACTCTATTTACCCTTTCTCCGAAACAAAAGGCAGGGAGCATTCAGATAAATGGAACACCCCTAAGAGAAGACAAGGAACCAACATACCTTGGTGTAACATTCGACGACAGGCTGACATGGAGAAAACACATCAAAAAAGCAGTAGCAAAAGCCAGAAGGAAAATTGCCATCCTGAGAAAGCTAACTGGAACCACTTGGGGAGCCAGTGGGAAAATACTTAGCAAAGTTTATCAACAGAGCATACGACCACACTTGGAATACGGGTCAACTGCGTGGTGTTCAGCATCCAAAACTACATTGCAGGAGCTGGACAAGGTGCAAAATCAAGCTCTTAGAGTCATCACATGAGGGATGAGATCAACCCCTATAGTAGCAATGGAAAAAATGGGGAGGACACAAGCTTTAAGAGAACGCAGAGATACAAAAACACTCATACAAGCAGAAAAGTTTCTCAGCTTGCCAGGCCACCCTATGAAGAACCGATTTGAAAACTTGGCTATGGGGCGGTTGAAAAGAAGTAGTTTCATCCACCAAGCCAAACAACTCTGCAGAGAAACCATCGATCTTCCCACAGTTGGTATCCCCCTGACAACCATTCCAGAGCGAACCCCGTGGAAAGATGAACATAGAATATCGCTACAAATCCAGTCAAAAGTGAGAGGAATATTTGACAAGGAAGAACAGAACAGTGTACAGCGCAGAACAGCCACTCTCAGCTTCCTTGATGACGAATACCCACAGGACCTATGGATCCGAGTTTACACAGATGGGTCAGCACAAAATGCTGTTCGAAATGGAGGAGCGGGAGTGTACATAGAATACCCAAATAATACTAGAGACACGGCCAGAATTCCAACAGGAAAGTACTGCCATAACTATGATGCTGAAATTGAGGCAATCAAGATAGCCACAGAGAAATTACAAAATACCAGCCATGGTACACAACCTGTGGTGATATTGACAGATGCAAAATCCGTAATAGAGGCGCTCCTGTCTGGGAAATTGCCAGTTCTGAGGACACTACTTTCTGAACTTAGCAGTCAGCGTAAGATCACCATACAGTGGATACCATCCCACTGTGGAGTCCCCGGAAACGACAGAGCTGATCGATTGGCTAAGGAAGGAGCAAAAGAAGAACAACCTGATGTGCCTATTACATACCAGCCAAAAGAAAAGAATGATCAAATCAGTCAGAAGGCCACCAAACCTTACTCAAGACGACTACCACGTTATGGACAGACCAGAACAGGTCATTCTTCTGCGCCTCAGAACAGGACACAATAGATTACGCAACCACATGTATACAAAATTCAAGATTGGTGACTCAGCCATGTGCACATGTGGTTTGGCGTTGCAGACAGCAGAGCACATACTCCAGGATTGCCCAAACTACAACATATCCAGGCGAACCTTCTGGCCTAGAGAGACAACAGTGGAAGATAAACTCTATGGACCGCTGAATGAACTAAAAAAGACTGTTGGATTCATACAAGAGACAACATTGCAGTTATAGGCTTATTTCAGGCGAACGAAAGAAGAAGAAGAAGAAGAAGAAGAAGAAGAAGAAGAAGAAGAAGAAGAAGAAGAAGAAGAAGAAGAAGAAGAAGAAGAAGAAGAAGAAGAAGAAGAAGACGATGAAACAAAAAATGAAATATTTTAGTCACATGAAACCTCACGAAAGTTTGGAGAGAGGCCGGTCTCCGTGGGCCTAGGCGTTTGTGACTTTCTCCGTAACCCCATATATCCACGTGAGGAACGTAACCTGCGCGAGAATCGGTAGCGGTTATCGCCGCGTTGGTAACTTAAGGGGTATGTGAGCTGGTCGCCCAGAAAGCAATGAGAAACTACTGAGCGTAATCTTGCCAAGAAATCAACAATCAGCTGAAAGATGCTGATGTTGACAGCGATATCCTGTAAAGGATATGCGGAAAAAAAAATATGCCTGGGAAGAGAGGTGAGAGAAGTGGCTGGGGGTTCATAGCCAAAGCTAATGGTCGATGTTTGGGGCAGGAGATCCTGGCATATGATACACAACATCCAGCTTAAGAATGGAGGTGGAGGCAGTCACTGCGGCTCTCCGCTGGATGGAGAATACGACACATACACACATCGTGATTGTAACTAACTCAGAAAGCATGCTGACGAGGGTGAGGACAGACAGGCTTCGTGCGGAGTGGCTTGCTTCGCTTCGGAGGTCACGGGTGACAAGCATCGCCTGGGTCTTTTCTCCAGGGCATGCAGGTGTTCTGGGAAATGAACAGGCGGACAGATTGGCTGGCTCTGCAGAACTTGGTGGAGTATTGATACATGACAAGGCAGACATGGTTGCGGCCTTGTGGCAGCACGTGCACACCTCGGAGGAGCAAATGGATTACCATGGTCTGGCAAGAATGAGACAGCGAGGAGTGACGAAGGGATCTGGCCGACGCTCAACGCTCAGAGGAAAGGCGAGACAGACTTATAATCAGATTGCTACTGGTACTATTAGTGTTGGAACTCTTTGCTGGCTGCTGAGGATGGGGACGGAGCACTTATGGGAATTCCCCGAATGCTGTGATGTCGATTCCTAAATCAATTAATCAATCAATTCTTTTGTGCACTAATTTGGTATTTTGACTGTTGTGTTGTTTTTCAATTTCTAAGCATTTTTCCTATCCATGCTTTTTTTTGCCTTCCTACATAATATTCTGACTTGTCTGTGAATTTCTTCATATTTGGCAGAATTATTTTTGTTGAGTCTTCTTGGTGTAAAATTTCTTCAGTCATCCATTTCTTACGACCCACCTTCTTTAATTTTGCCATTGATCATGCACATCCTGGAATAATATCTCTAGATCAGACAATATATCAAATCTGTTCTGTACTTCTATGTTGAATTTGTTTTGTATTGCCTTGTCATTACTCAATGTACACAAATCATATTTAGTGTTTCCTGTTATATACTTGACTTTCTTTAACTTTATCCTCCTTGTAATATGCCAGGCAATAAATCATACCACATATCTTCTTCTTATACGTACATCCGGAATGTTTGTTTGGATGTAAGTGCGTTGTGCCTGTTTAGACCAGAGCTGACAGAAGAAACCGCCAAAAAGAGATACAGTCAAAGTTGCTGTGGCGGGTTTCATTGTGAGACTGAGAACGTGTAGATTTGTCCGGAGGGCTACAATGCTAGTAGACAGGAGGGTAGCAAAACAACAAAATTGTACAGGGCTAAAAACACAAGACACAACAAAAATAAAATAAAAATGTCTACAACACGTGGTGTTCGCAAGCGGTCACCCATCTAAGTACTAACCAGGCCCGACGTTGCTTGACTTGGGTGATGGGGGGAGAACCGGTATGTGCCACGTGGTATGGCCGTAGAGGATGGAGAACCGGTATGTGCCACGTGGTATGGCCGTACAGGATGACTGGTGCCGTTGTGTTGTCTGTATACCTGAGGAGGGCACAAGGGGCTGGACGACTACTGGGGCACTTCTCTCTGAGGTCCGCGCGATAATGTCAAAGCCTGGTGTGGATGCCAATCAATCAGTGGTTGCGAGGTGTCCATCTGAAGTGGCATTGACTGGGAGTGAAGTGTCCCGCCTTCGTGATCCAGCAGTCCGTAGTGCCAGCGAGATGTCCATCCTGAAGTAACGCCAGGGAGCCTGGGCGTCCTCCTCACGGAGGCCATGAAGTTGTCGTTTCCATATGCCAGCAATAACTTTCCCCGCTGAGGCAGGGACACAAAGCTCGTTGGACCATATCATATGCTACAGGAACTCTGCCACTGACGAGTGGTTCATGGAGTCATTGTGAGCCGAATGACCTTACTGCAGGATGAACCCGTATTGACACGCGGACTATGCCTTATGAACGGGGACTCGACTTCACTCTCAGCCAGGTCAATTGAGGTGTCGACACTATTTACCACCTATTTAATTATATCATTTCAGCAATCTTCCTGAATGCACAAGAGTTCGCTATCTGTCTTGTCTGTCTTTGCGTGTGAGCACTTGCGGGTTTGTCCGGAGGACTGTCTCTCAGCATCAACACGTCTACAGCACATGGTCTTGTTTTTTCCTTGGAGAGACTGAACACTTGAGGGATTGTCCGGAGGGCTATGTCTTAGAAACCCAGGGACTGGCTGAAGTTGAACAGAAACCCCCAGAAATGTCAAGGGGGAGACAATTACAACAACAGAAGGCCAGCAACACGTGGTATGTGTAGACGGTTACGGGTTAAGGGTTAGGATAAGGGTTGCATCTTTCAGCTGATTGTTGATTTCTTAGCAAGATTACGCTCAGTAGTTTTCCATTGCTTTCTGAGCGACCGGCTCACATACCCCTAAGTTACCGAGGCGGAGAGAACCGCCACCGATTCTCACGCACGTCACGTTACTCACGAGAGTATACGGGATTACGGAGAAAGTCGCTAACCTCTAGGCCAAGGAGTCCGGCTCGCAAAGATTACGTATCACAAACATCAGAAAGAGGAAACCATAATTTTGTGTCCACATTATGAGAAGACAAATACTGAAGAATGTGACAACTGCAGAGATTTGTGGAAAGAGAGATGGAGGAAAACAGCCAGACATTTCTTGACAGTCGTATTATATCATGGTACGGGAATCACCACATGAACTGATCCATGCCGTCGGAGATGGCTGCTATGCGTGGAGGAATCGCCCACACCAGCCGGCAAGGCACTTGATGAATAGAAACACATCCCAGTCCCACGTCCTGAATCCAGCCAATCATTGCCCTGGGATTTGACAGGTCGCGGGTATTCAGCGGTTAAAATTCGTTTTCGAAAAATTTGCTTTATTCATTCGGAAACTGCGCCAAAGTGAAACAGTTCAACCGGCTAGAAAAACACAGAGCTCTGCAGATTACCTAGCTGAACAATGCCTTTACATTTAGTAGATATGCTTGTGGCTGGAAACATGACACAAGAATTTGATGACAGTATACGAAAAATCAAAACAACAGACGGAAATGTAGCACCACAGGTACACACAATTTTGTAATATAATTATTAATTAATATTAATAAATAATAATAGCAATTCTGGTCATGATTTTAAAATTGGTTATTTATTCATGAGATCACCGGGAATAGATGCTCTTGAAAAATGTTAAAATCAAATCTAACGGTATCTCAATGATGTGTGTATCTTAATTCTAAGTGGCGTTATTCAAATTTGATTGTTGTGACCTTTGACAACAATTTACTCAAAATTCCGATGAGTTGATCCCTTTTGATTGTTTATTATATTATTATTAATTTTGTTTAAAAAAAAAGGCTTAATTACAACTAAACAGGACACTATTTGTTCATGATTTCAACAACATAAAAGTATTTTGTTGCACTTTTACTTTAAAGGATTTTCTAAATCATCAATGATCTTCATACGTTTTTTTTTTTTTTAAATTAAATACTATTATTACTTACTACTTGTCAGTATTTTAAATGAAGGAAATAAAATAAAATAAAAACTCACATATTTGAAATAATATCAAAGTGTCAGCTAATTTATTCAAAACTGATGTACACTATTATACTTTCAATAAAAAGGCATTTTTTTACGTTTATCCTCTTATCGCACTGTTGTTTTCAGGAAAACTGACAATACGCACGTTTCTGTCTGTCATTGCATTTCAGTTCTAGTTTTTATTTTGTCATCTCCCTTTGTGCCTAAGTAAGGGCTTTTTCTAGGATTGATTGATAAGTGCTGACAGGAAAAATAATGACTATTATAGAATCTCACAGCCCCTCTGATGAGGTAGAGGAGCTTGTGTGTTCCAATGACCCCAAGAGCTATGCCGATGGTAGCACAGCTACTGGTAGGGTCACCCATGTCGGACAGGTCAAGGGAGAGGGACCAGACCAAGTGACACAAAACCTGTTGCCTTGTAGGTAGACTGGGGACAGTCAAAGGCTAGGGAAAGCACCCCGAACAAATGCTTGTCGAAATCGGATGTACTGAGCCACAGGCTTGACAAAGCAGTGCAAAGTAACTTAATTCATGATGTCACAAATTAAAATTAACTGTTATGGTGCTAATCCCGCGAAGTCCCATCAGGCGATGATAGTGCCGGGCCCCCTGCCTCGAGGGGGTCCACCCATGACTACTGGTGGTCACCTTCCCCTGTGCTGTGGAGTCAAGGCACAGAGGAGTAGGTTAAGAGCTATTGACCAAACACCCCGGACACTCAACATACTACAGTGGAATGCCGAAGGAGTTTATAACAAGAAAGTCTCCCTAACACAGCGTCTTCATAAAGATAGAGTAGATGTGGCATGCATTCAAGAGACACACCTCAACGCCAATCGCAAATTTTAAGTCAGGGGATATCAGGCCACACGTTTCGACCGCGAAGGACACAAAGAAGGGGTTCTAATACTTGCACGAAATACAATACCTTGTGTGACAGTGCTACAAACAAAGGCTATGATCGTGAACGTATAGCACCAGACAAGTCAGTCTTCGCGTTGTTAGAAAAGGATTTTATTGATGAATCATTCTAGCTCAGCACATATGATGGAGACTCCCTTCTCGGTGTTGACATCTGTTCTCGCTGGACCCCAAGTGACGTGTGTGTTTTCCTAGATACCCTTCTTCATTCGTGCACACACGTTCACTATGGTTTTCCCCCTAGTCAAGGAATGCGCAGCATTCCTTAACTCTTTACTCCTAACCTAGAATCCCTCACTGTTACAATACCTCCCCTTCTTCAAAGAGAATTTTTCCTTGAAAAAATCTCAACCCCACTTTTAATTAGTTAACTTTACCTCTCTATACTACAATAACAACAATTCTATATATTTCCCAAGTCAATTCTCCTATCTCCTCATAGCCAATTGCTACCCAGAGATCATAATATCGAAACTCTCTACAAAACTCGTCATAAAGTTCTCTAGAAAACTTTCTACAAAACTCTCCATAAAATTCCCCACAATACAAAAGTCTCCATAAGCGAACCGCTTTTAACTTTAAAACGTCCATCTAAATTATGATTGACAAAACTGAAGATATTCCCCTTATCCTTTAATTTCCCCCTTATTCACATTCTCACTCTCTCAGTATTCTAGGATAGACAGGAAAAAATAGCTAGATTAGATTTGTGTAGGTGCGCACCTGAAATCAATAAAAGTAAGGAAAAAGTAAGAAAGTAAGAAGTAATCACCTTTCTCTTCCCATACATTCTCAAAACTTTATCAAAAAATAAAGTTTCAAAATTTATCTTCAGTTTCCGTCAATAATAATTGTTATTATCAAAAAAGTATGTTAATCCAAAACTGCCAGCCTTTGTATTATTCAGACCAACAATTTCCTGTTTACCTTTCCTTCAACCACAAAAACTTCCTAACTGTTAAGTACAGTCTTCTTCTTCCAATATGCAGTTAAATGCCAAATTTCAACCTGGCATTCCCCCCATATTCTCCCCTTAAACGCTGTTCAATCCAGCTCCTATTATAAACCTTGTATATACATTGCATACCCCACATGTATAACTACATACCCCTCCATTGCTACTGCACTTCACTAACTACTATTTTAATTCATCTTCTAACTGAACTTCAAAGTAATAATCATTTTAACCACCCTTAGGGTAACTCAATCAACCCAAAACATCGTAAAAATAACCATCTAAGTTAACTTATTTTTCACATTTCATAAAACACAATTGAAGTCCCAACAATTGAACAAAGCATTTCAATCCCCTCATCATATTTATCCCCCCACATTAATCAATGTACACATACATTATAAATTTCAAGACCAATTTCTGAGTACCCAATAATAATTTTCCGCTTTAGAAAAATTCCATCAAGTACCTTTGTAAACACAAAATTATCGTGTCCAACTTCTTCTTCTATCTGCTATCTGCAGAACCCTATATCACTCTTTTCATCTATCACTTCTCCATTTCTTTAATAACCTCAAATTTTTTTCAATAATTGCAATATCTACATCAATGTCTCTATCCTCTCGAGGAGAGCTATCTTCTTTCATATCAGCTTCTTCATCAGTTTCTGACTTTTCATCCATCTCTTGTTCCCCATCTGTATATCCATTACTAGCAACCGCTAATCTCTTCCTTTCTACATCCAATCTAATTTTTCTGTCTTGCCGTCTCAACAGATTTTCAAAAAGTGGCATCTCTTCCTCACTCGAAGAATTCTCTCTAAGTTTCCTTTGCCTCTTAATTTCTTTTTCTTTCTGTCTATCCAACTTTCTTTTTACTGCTTGTCTTGTATTCATAAATGGAGGTTCAATATTTTCCCTAACTGACTCTTCACTCATATAATCGTCATACACATTATTTTCCTCTGTCATGACTGTTTTTGGTAATGTTTCTTCTTCGTTTAGTTGCTGTATTTTCAAAACAGGTCCTATATAGGTCATACCATGCCATTTCATCTTCTGAGTAATCACTAACTATAGTTGTTCTCCCAGCTTGTTTACTATATGCTGTAGAGGAGGAAGCAACATCCTTATAGTTGGAACTATCACCCCTTCCGGTCGGGAATACATTTAACGTCCCACTCTGACAAGTCTGATGCCTCTGTCGTGTCATCTCCTACATTTACTAATAGACTTGTCGCAGCAGTCCTAGTCCCAGCACTTTTTCTAATTTTCCTCCTGGGGTTTCTTGGTTTTAACGACGGCTTACGTTCTGCCGGAACATCCTCTTTAATTTTGACTGGCGCAACCTTATCAATTTTCACTTGAGGTGGTGCTGCAACTTCTAGCGTCTTAATAGTCTGCGTTCCCCTTACTTGGGTATTTTTCTCTACAATATCTACCTGAGTCTGCGTACTATTTTCTATCGTATTACCTGCCTGCGTCTGTGTCTCTCTTTCCTGTCTACCCCTAACAATTGAAAATACCTGTCGATCATCAGCTAAGGTTCTATTAGTCTGATGCTGACTTTCTCCTTTGTTTGACTTTGCGAGTGCATATCTCAATCTTCTGATTTCAAACCATTGATTTCGTAATGTTTTCTGCTCCTCACTATTAGATGGCCAGTTCCATCTTTTCTTATAAAAATTCTGTCTCTGCCAACTATTTTCCTCTGGCTTGCCATGTTGTCTCTCTTCATACCTTCGTGTTCTCATCACGTCGTTTACATTCCATCTGTGACAGTTTCTGTCGTTGTTATAAAGCGGTTGTTTTCTAAAACAGGTTGAGTTTTTATGTGGCCTTGGCGTAATGGTATCATACTGGCCATTCGATTGGAAACCTCGACTACGTTGTCTTCTATAATTTCTTACCAGTGTCATAATTTCTGCGCTAGTTTGATTAACTCCACGTCTTCTTTGCATTTCTCGAAAACTCCCATTTGTTCTACTATTCACACTTCTATTCTGTGCATTAAACTGAGCACATCTGTTACTACAAAATCCAAAAGCGTGTCCCCTCTGACCACAACTCCAACAAACCATATTTGTGTTATTTGTATTACCTACCGTTTCTCTTACCGACTTTCTCACTTTATCTAGTGAATGTATCTGTGCTGTATTTCTTCTGAATGGATGGATCAATTCATCCATTTTTACGTTCCCTCTTCTTCTATGTCCGCCAGTCAGTACCTGTGAAAAATCTTGGGATTCCATCCTAAAATTTATAATTATCAAGCAATATACAAATATTTCAACAATATTGATTTCAAACCCAGCAACAATACACAATCTGTTAATTACTCTAATATTATCTAATTAACTTAACTAAATCCTCCAATCGAAGATCCTGACGAAGAAATATTCCTGTTTCAACCCTGAATTTTGATAAAAGAATTTAAATGACCTCCTGATTCAAAATTTCCTACACCACATAAAAAAAGGACTCTAATCAAGCTCGTTAAAATGATTAGAACAACGAAGAGCCTCTGGATTTCTTTCCTTACTAATTTACTCGAAGTCGAATTCAGATTATTTCCAATTATTTCCCGACGTTGATCACGCTCGATATCAGGCTCGCAACAAGACTTTGATTACCTGCTCGATTACTGTAGATTCCCTTCAGATAAGTTCACCTTCATGCAAGAAGCGACAATTGCTCACGACTTCAGCAAAAAAAACTTACTTTCCAGCAGCAATCTGTGACTTTCATATATATCAAACGTAATCCAGTCAACAACAACTGGACTTAAAGCTGACGCTATCCAGTCTCTTATTTTCATGTGGAACTCTCGCCATGGTCAGTTTAAATAGTTGAAACAAGTTGAAAGAAGTGACTGTATAAAGTATTGCAGACCTTGATTTCATAATTCTGGAATTCGTACCATAACCTTGAGTTCACCTTCAACAGTCCCACGGGTTAAAACTCATTTTTTTCTTACTGATTTTTGATGCAGAACGGCATTACTTATAGCATTTTGCGTTGGTCAGTTCTCCAACTAATTTCATAATTATGCAATAACATCAGTCTTTCAAAAAAATAAGTATCACTCAAACCTTTTCTTTAGCGCTGACCTTGAAATTGGATCTCCTTCTTAATCAGGAATCTAGTGCAAACCCAGAACAGCTACCAACAGTCGGCTTTCATCTGTTGTTTTTCAAATTAATTACTTCTCCAGACATGCCCGACATAGCTATGGCGGTATTCTCTCTCCGCGACCTCCCATGTTTCGTAGGTCAAAGGCACCAAATCAGCCTCGTGTGACAGTGCTACACACAAAGGCTATGATCGTGAACGTATAGCACCAGACAAGTCAGTCTTCGCGTTGTTAGAAAAGGATTTTATTGATGAATCATTCTAGCTCAGCACATATGATGGAGACTCCCTTCTCGGTGTTGACATCTGTTCTCGCTGGCCCCAAAGTGACGTGTGTGTTTTCCTAGATACCCTTCTTCATTCGTGCACACACGTTCACTATGGTTTTCCCCCTAGTCAAGGAATGCGCAGCATTCCTTAACTCTTTACTCCTAACCTAGAATCCCTCACTGTTACAATAGCAGCGAAGTATCTATGATCTCTGACAACCAAACAGAAATTATAAGTGTTGATATAATGATAAAGGACGTGAAAATAAGAATTTACAATCTGTATAACCCGGCAGATAAGGATCTTACACTCTCAAACATGAAAATAACTGACACAAATTGTATTATTGTCGGAGACTTTAATAGCCATTCAGAAAGATGGGGATACCCAGATACTGACAAAAGAGATGAAGTGGAGGACTGGGAAATAGACCCAAATCTCCATCTACTCAACAAAGCGGATGACACACCAAGCTTCTAGTCCAGAAGATGGATTACCACTTCTACTCAAGACTTAACTTTCTGCACAGGAGACATCCTCCACAAAATCGAACATCATGTGCTTGACCAATTAGCAGGTAGTGACCACAGACCAATCAAGCTTGTAATGAATATAGAGTATGTTCCACAGGAGTAAAAGCCTTTGCCCCGCTGGAATTACAAACGAGCAGATTGGGACAGTTTTGCCATACTAACAGACAAATATTGTGAAAACATTAATACACGATATAGCAACATGATGCAAATGGTGGAAAGTCTAAACAGAGCAATAATACAGGTAGCCACTGAGAATTACAAGAGAAGGGAGGAATAATTACAAACCATACTGGACTGAAGAACTACAAATTTTGGAGGACAAAGTTGAAGATGCCAGGAAGACCGCAGAGAGAACAAACAACTGAAGCGAACATCTCTCTCAAAGCCATCTCAGCAAAATATAAAAGAACAGTAAATCAAACAACAAGAGATTGTTGAAGGGAAAAAACATAAAACCTGAATTTTGACAGGGATGGAAACAAACTAAGGAAATTAGTGAAAGCCATGAAAAATGAAGGACCTAGAAACAAACAAATAACAATTAAACAAGGAAATGCCTTGCTTACAGAAAAAAAGGCTGCAAATGGAACACTATGCCACTGCAAACCACATTGATATTACAACCGAACAGAAGAAAGCAATCAAAGATAAACAGATACATCATAGTAATACAGAGACAGCAGCAGAATATATGATGGCAAATCTAACAATGGAAGAAATGGAACAGGCAATGAATACCCTAATAAAGAAGAAATCACCAGGAAAGGATGGAATCACAAATGAAATGCTAATAGGTCTAGGCACTAAGGCAAAAAAGAAACTACTAGCAGTCCTAAATTACAGCTGGAAGAGGGGAATAGTCCCACAGGCATGGAAGGAAGCTATACTAATACCAGTCCCAAAGAAAGGAAAGGACCTGGAAGAACCAAATGGCTATCGACCTATCAGTCTACTTAGCTGTGTAGGAAAATTAATGGAACGCATTATCAATGGCAGGCTAACATGGCATCTGGAAGAAAACAAACATCACACCAAGCAGAATTCAGAAAGTACAGATCCACTGAAGATCAAATAACCTATATAGCTCAGGAAATAGAGGATGCCTTCCAAGAGAAAAAGCACACACTAGCGGTCCGGATAGATTTAGAAAAAGCATTTGATAAAGTATGGAAGGAAGGACTGAAAGTAAAACTACAAAAAATACATGTTTGTGGGAAAATGTACAAATGGATCAGCCACTACCTTGAGAACAGAACTGCCAGGACAAAAGTACAAGGACAAACCAGCAAAATGATGCTGTTGGAGCAAGGTGTCCCCCAAGGAGGAGTTCTTTCACCAACATTATTCCTAGCATATATAAACGACATCACGGAAAATTTTCCAGCCAGAGTACACACATCATCCTTTGCAGATGACCTAGCCATATGGACATCTGAAGAATATATTAGTACAGCTAACAGAATACAGCAAGTAGAGTCCAAAATCAAGGATTGCGAATCATAACTGGTAGCCTGAAGACAACGCCTATTAACCCTTTACAGGGCAGACGCTTGTCTGTTTTTTAGCCCTGAACGGGCAAGAATGTTTCAGGTTCGGTAAAATTTCGGGTTGCGTTGGTAAAAGCATCATAAATAAGGTGTTAGTCAACCGATTTTAGTTAAATAAACAACACAATGAAAAGAAAAGCATGCAGAATATGTTACTCACATGATTGTTGTCGATAATCCATATATGAACACAAATATTTACGAAATACAGCATGTTGTTTGCGATTTTCCGTCATCTATATGGCAATTTACAAACACATTTTCAGAATCATAATCACTTTCTTTAAAGTCTGACTCAGACTGCTAATGCAAAGTAACACTTTTCACTGATATCTAGCTTTGATTAATAGTCAACTTCGTGCCCTTTAATGTCACTTAAATTGAACCTAGCGAAATCTCGGCCATCACTTGAAGAATCGCCGAAATCCGTTTTGAAAAACTAAGCGTAAAAACACCGAAAACTATAAAAAAAAAGTCCGTTCAAATTCATAGTCGGCGTTTACAAATGGCGGCCACGTTGTCAAGCTATCGGCGAAAGCGAAAGTAGCCGTCTGAAGTATCGTAAGGCCGAGAAATCACGTTTTTACAATGCATAATAGTATTGAATGGAATCAGCCGATTTGCTCTTTAAAGGCATCGGCCGCAAATGGCCGTTCTGCCCTGTAAAGGGTTAATGAACTAGAAAAGATCACTTGTTTACAACCTAATGCAGGATAGAAGAGATAGCAGAGCCCAGCAACAAGCAGAAAAATTTAGAAGATTGACAGACCACCCTATGTATAAAAGGTTTAGTGGTTTTGGAAAGGGAAGACGGAAGCGTATCAACTTTGTAGAAACTGCAAAACGAAAGAGTAGGGTAGATCCTATACTTAACATATCAACAGTCAAACCCATTTACAATGCACACAAGTTCCCAGCTTGGAGACAGCAGCAACTGCCTGAGATGATAGAAAACATTCCTGGTATTGAGAAAAAGAACACTCAGCATGAAACCGAAAGAAGAGAAATAACCCTGAACTACATAAAAGAACATTACCCAAGCAGCAATTGGACCCATGCATATACAGATGGATCAGCCAAAAATTCAATAGAGAATGGAGGAGGAGGAATTCTCCTAAATTAAAAAAATGGAGTGAAAAAGAGTGTGGACGACTACCACAGCCTGACATAGACATAACCTATATTGAGGCAAAGAGGTTGATAAAAAGCACTTATAGAACCAAATGGGAATCAGAGCATCCAGGCCACCAGAAGGATGATGCATATTACAAACTCGACCGAAGAGAACAAGTAGCAATCTTTAGACTCCGCACAGGACATAACAGGCTGAAATACCACTTGTTCAATAAACTAAAGATAGGAGATACCGATGAATGTAATTGTCGAACAGGGAAAATGGCAGCAAAACATTTGCTGCAGGATTGCCCAACATACGCAGAACAGAGAAAGATATTTTGGCCCACACCTGCTTCATTTGAGGACAAGCTCTATGGAGATATCAAGCTCAAGTTGACTGCAGCTTACTTTAACTACATACAGGTTGACATTTAAAGGTGCATGAAGAAGTATTCAGACTGCCACACTTCATACCACAGGTATGTTGGTTACAAAAGTGACCCAGAGGCATGAAATGAAATGGAATATTGCTTGGATAGCAAATCCATTATGTGGAAAGTCCAAATCGAAAGCTCACTGTGTGTGCTTCATAAAAGGTGGAAAAGTGTCCTAGTGGCACGAAATGGAATATTGCTTGGATAGCAAATCCATTATGTGGAAAGTCCATACCGAAAGCTCACTGTGTGGATGTCATCTGCAGACTGCATTCTTCTGGTTTCCGGAAGAACAGCCTATGGTGAACGGAAGGCCCAATATACGGAAGTGAGGCTAAGCAGCCATGTGCAGGATGTGACGATTCCTTGGGTGAGCCCAGTACCAGAGCGCTATGTGTTGGCTCTGCAAGTATGGAAGCCTCCTTGGATGGCGGGGAATGCCCATGGTCTGCCCCTGCCTTCCCTTGAGGGCTGACCAGGATGTATTTGGCTGTTCTATATGGGCCAGCTGGGATGGGGGATAACACCACAACAGTGAGAGTCAAAAGTCCTAAGAAACCCCCGGGAAGGTTAACCCGGTCAACAAATGCCAGCAGAAGTCGGATGTGTCGGCCTAACGGCGCAAGAACGCAGCTTTGCTGTAAACAGCCACAACGCAATCACAACCAGAAAAAAAAAAACTCGGGATGAACGCAGAAGAAGAATAATCTCACTGATTATAGAATTATCTGCTCTCCCCCGATGTGTCTCCACCTTGCCGTGGTGGGGGAGCTTGCGTGTCCCACCGACCCCATGTGCTTGCCGATGGGTGAAAATACACATATCGGACGGCTCGTGGGATAGGGACCAGACTAAGAGAGACACAACCTGCTGCTCTGCAGGTAAGACTGAGGATAGCAGTCAAAATCAGACAAACGATCCCTTAATCTCAGTCCGGACATAACCTCTAAGGCTCCCATCCGAGGTGTATGGCTGAACGTCTCTAAGCCATAAACTCTCGGAAGTGAGAGCCTGGCCGACACAAACCTACATCAAAATTGTGATGATGTGCTGAGAACGCTACATGCTCGGCGCAGATTTGTTCGATGGCTCTTAGCTGGGGGATATGAGGTATCCCCGGATGAAAGGGCCTGACCGTTACTCGCCCACAGACGCACGGAGGTAAGGTGCTGAGCCGGCAGCACATGTAGTCTACCTCGTGGGCGAGTACAAAAGGTGGAAAAACACCTCGGTCGCACGTCTCGCAGATGTCCGATAGTCTGTAACCACACTCATGGAGTGAGTGTAGTCAAAGGTGGAAAATTGTCTCGTTGACACGAAATGGAACGCCTGTCTTGCGAATCCATTACTTGGCAGCCCGAAGCGAAAGCTTGCTGTGTGGAAGCCGAAACAAGAGTCTCGAAACCCGAGGAAGGCTAACCTCATTAAAAAATGCCCGCCGGAAGTGTCGTCCTACGGGTGGCAAACTAAAAATTGACACTACGCAATTACGTCCGAGTGAAATGTCTCGTCCGAATGTCTTTTGTGCTAGGAACAGCTCTGACTACCTAGTTTCCGAATGCCGCTCTTGTTCGGAACAGCTCTGACTAGGTAGTTTTCCGAATGTCTGTCGTGCCTGGAACAGCTCTGACGGGCGCAACGACAAGCACATGTCCGAAAACTCGCTGAGTGGATACCGTCTGCAAACCTGTCTGGTTTGTGCGGGAATGGCCCGGGGCAAACGAAATGACCAATATATTGAAGTGAGGATTTAAAGCAGCCATGAGCAGGACGTGACGATTTCCCTCGGTGAGCCCAGATCCAGGGCGTTATGTGTCGGCCCTGCAACTATGGAAGCAACCTTGGATGGCGGAAAATGCTATGGACTGTCCCTGCCTTCCCTTGAGGGATGACCGTTGTCTTCGACCGTTCTAACTTGGCCAGCATGGTTGTAGATGGCACACAAAAGTGAGAGTCTCCCAGGAATGCTACCTGGTCAAAAAGCACGCTGAAGTCGATGTGTTGGCCTACGGGTTTCGGCCCAAGGGCGCATTAACAGACACACCGCAATCACATCTGAAAAAAACACTCCGGATGAACGAAAAGAAGAAGAAGAAGAGAATTATTTGCTCTCTCTCTCTCTCTCTCTCTCTCTCTCTCTCTCTCTCTCTCTCTCTCTCTCTCTCTCTGTCTCAAAACTTTTGACACAAACATATCATTAATTAATTATATTAATTAATAAATAAGTAACTTTCTATATCAGCATCAGACTGTACTTTAGGCACCATGACTACATATTCATTACAGATTGAGCCCGTATACATATGAAATATAATCTTTTTTACTGAATTACTTGGCAAAGAGGTATTAGGCTAAGAAGAAAGCCGGGTTGAAACTGCAGAAGTCTATACATTTTTTTACAAGAATCTGTTGTTTCTATGATATGACACGTTCTCTGGGGGTAGTGAAATCAGATATCTAGTCTGCTTGGATTCAGGGTGAAAAATAGGTCTCATATGCAAGTCAGCCCGCTAAAGTTCCACTGTTGAAAAGAGCAGGGCACAAAGCCACCACCCAGGCAACATTATTAAGGTAAACACCCACCCATGGGTTAATGGCGTCTGCTACCTTGGATTGAACCTGCCTAGATTGGTTAACTATTTTTCTTTGGCCCTCTGCATAGCGCTTTTGCCTGGCTTCATCCATTATGACTTGTTCTTGCAGTCTGTCAAGGTTGCAGATTTGCAGTTGCCTCTTGATTCCATAAATCGTGGAGAGAGTGGGTTGAAGTTCCGGAAGACATGACGGACTGGCATAATGTAATAATAACGCTGGGTCGTGAGTGCAGAGAATGGGCAGCGGGCCGCACTGAGTTTGAAGTGCAACAGCTGATCCAGAGCAACACACATCAAGGTGACATAGTCATCTACACCGATGGGTCAGTAGTGAGAAACAGACGTAGTGGTTGAGGTTTTATTGCAAAGGCTAATGGCCGAGTCTTGAAAAAGGAGAGTCTGGCACATGAGACTACGACTTCTATCATGAGAAAGGAGGTGGAGGCAGTAACAGCGGCATTCCGTTGGCTAGAGGAGACTACTGCAACACACGTTGTATTCATTACACGGATTCAAAGAGTATGCTTAGTAAGGCGGAGAAAGGAATGTTTCGTGTGGAATGGCTCTCGTCGCTTCAGAGGTCACAGATTGTGAGAATTGTATGGATATTTTGCCCTGGCCATGCGGGGGTGTGGGGGAATGAACAGGCTGATAGGCTAGCAGGGAATGCACCTCTTGGTGGCAGATTGCCTATGGACAAGGGGGAGGTGGTCATGCGCTTGTGGGACCAGGTGGAGAAGGCGGAGGAACAGATTGAGAACCCCTATGTGGAAAGAATGAGATTGCGGGGGATCAGCAGGGGTTCTGGAAGAATCTCAAAACTGAGAGGGAAGACCAGGAGAACTTTTAATCGATAGCGGTGGGAACGATTAGTTGTATTTTGGCACTGTCGCCACCCATCATGGCCAACCATGGCAGCCAGATCGTATAGCGTCTTGAAATACATTCTCAACTCAGAAAGTCAAACAGCTTCTAAGGTGAATGCAACGAAATTAAAAAACCTTTGAAATGCAGAACAACGTATAAGCCAGCCTCTGTGGATTTTAGGTTTTGGCATCCTTGATTGACTTCTGGTACAAAAAGGGTGGTTCCAAGTCGGCGTGTCAAATAGCATAAAAAAACATGGCCATGTCACTTAGTTACTATACAAAAGGCATTTACTTCATCTTCGACTGTCATATCAAGAAAAACATTTCTTTCATGGTTCCCTCTTTTTACCTTAATCCTTTCCTCACTCATCTTAATTACCCAATTGACTGACGGGTTCACCTAAAACTAGATGGAATCAAATCGTTCATCAAGGACCGAGCGTCTTACTTGGTCGATGGCTAGATAGATGGCTTCTGTCTCGTACGTTGATTGTTGTCAACATACATAGTAGCCGTCGCATCATCAAGCGATTGTGCTCGACCGTGCACTGCTTGCTAATATTTGAATTGCACAGTAAATATAAATATTTAAGTTTCAGACCTGAGCTATGCCATTTTGAACCCCGACCATCAACCGTGCAATTACTGTAACAGATGCTCTGTTATAGTAGGGCTCTTCGCTGGCTGTTGAACGAGGGGACGGAGCACGTATGGGAATGTCCTGAGTGCAGTGATGTCGGTTTTTAACTCAACTCAACTTAACTCATTTAATCAGCCTACTTTTGTGATGCACTATGTCAGCCTGGTCCATTGCTCATCCAATTTCCACAGGAATCTGGCTCGTTAGCCTTATCAGTTTGTTCCTCTTACACCCACATGACCTGGCACAAAGATAAACCTGATTTTTGTCAGACTTTACCTGACTCCAGCACACTGTTTTTGAGCCCAGCATATCATGTTCTTTCTGAGCATACTCATTGAGCTACTGAGAAACTCATGTATGTGAGCTTAACATATTTTTACACTAACCAAATATCAAAGAAAAATCAAATAACTGGCATATTTGAAAGGCTGAAGAGTCACTCAGTCCAAACTCATTAATACTTAATAGGGAATGAATCATCATTCATTCATTCAGTAGCATGTTCTTTGGAGTACCTCGCTCCCACAACCTTCCGGAAAACTTCTCGATCATAAGTAAGATGTCCCGCGTTCGATACACCCTTTGGAGATCATCTGTCACATCCTACACCCATCTTCTCTTTGGCCTTCCTCTTCCTCTCTTCCTGGGCATGTACCCTCCATGATTGTTTTTTCCAAACTTTCATGATGTTTCAAGTGACCAGAATATTTCAATTTTCTTTGTTTTCTCGTCTTTAGTAGCCAACCTTTTTCATTATTCAGCTCTTGTCGTACGGATGCATTTGTTCTTTTCTGTATCCAAGATATTCTTAGAACTCGTCTATAACATTTATATTCAAAGGCATTTATGCGCTGTTCAGATTGTTTAGTAAGTGTCTGGGTCACATGGACATATATTGCAATGGGAAAGATGCATGCTCTTAAAAATCTAATTTTGTTAGTTCTATCTGTCCCACTCCACAGTTTATTCAGTTTTAGTGTTTGAAGAACAATAGATATTCGTCTTTTAATTTCTTCCATTACTAACTAGAATTCAAAATAAGCCAGGAAAAGACTGGCTCTAGCAATGTAGAACATAAACAGCCTTTAGCACAACACCAGCAATCAAGTAAAACTAACAATTCTGAGGATATGAACATTTCCTGTGGCAAAACATGAACATGATTCCTGGATCATTTAACAATCACTAAAGAGGAAAATCGGAGCTTGTGAACTTAAATGTTATAAAAAAATCAGTCTTAGAATACCGTCGGTCAAGAAGAAAAATACTTAATTTTACAAGGTTGAACATCAGAGAAAACTAGCTCAGAAATTGGAATACTTTAGCCATGTTAAACATCAGTGCTTTAGAAAGAACAGCAATGATTCCTGGAAGAAGCAAGCGTGGCCAGTGTGGCATTAGATAAGGACATTACAGACAACCTGGAAGTGGCCAGTGTGGCATAGACACAGGACATTTACAGACAACCTGGAAGAAGGAAGCCTGGCCAGTGTGGCATTAGACATAGAACATTTCAGTCAACCTGAAAGAAGCAAGCCTGGCCAGTGGCATTAGATACAGGACATTTACAGACAACCTGGAAGAAGGAAGCCTGGCCAGTGTGGCATTAGACATAGAACATTACAGACAACCTGGAAGTGGCCAGTGTGGCATTAGATACAGGACATTACAGACAACCTGGAAGTGGCCTGTGTGGCATTAGATACAGGACATTACATGTGATTTCTTGGCACGTTCACGTTCAATAGTTTGTTATTACTTTCTGAAAAACCGGCACTCATACCATTGTATTAAAACCAACGAAAGGCGGTGTGCTTCCATATCGCCCGCAGCTGTGTGTTTCGAACTGTGTCCATAACGCCAGAGGGCTGCTCAGTCGCTCAAGGGGCTGCCGAATCCCACTGCTACTCCGGTCAGTAGAAGACGACCATATGGCCTGAGCCGCCTGTGTGCAGGTCTGCGACTACGGCTGCCAGCGTACCCACGCCTGCCGCTTCGCCGCTCGCCCATCACCACAGGGCTTGAAGGTGATATATGACGTTGGATGAAGAATGACTTGCGCCATGACTTGGATTAAAGTGAGGAAGAGTCAGTGTGGCATTAGATACAGGACATTACAGACAACCTGGAAGAAGCAAGCCTGGCCAGTGTGGCATTAGATACAGGACATTACAGACAACCTGGGTATGAAAATGCAAGAGGCAGAACTGGCCAAAGATTTGACAATCAGTTCTGCAGGCTGTGATAGAGCAATGTTTAGTTTAGTCAACGGATCAACATCACGGCACACGGGTGTAACCCACAAGTTCTCCGTTCTACTCCTAACTCTAAGCCTGAGCCCAGGGAATCTCAGCTCAGTGCATGGACTCTGTAGCACCGCGAGGATCCTGAAATACTTTGGGTACATTTTTAACTCAAAATTTTGCACGGGCAGCACCGTTAGGCTACTCTTTTTCGATTTCTAACTGCCAAGGGATTTTTTGCATGCGCAACAATACTCATGGGCGTCCGACCTCACCACCTAGAGACCAGGGGAAATTTTGTTACTAGAAGTCCATGTGACAAAATCCCGGCCCTCCCTGGGGCTTGAACCCGGGACTTCCAGCACTCAAGGCAGACACCTTACCTCAAGACCATTCAGCCCCCCTGAGAGAGCGATGTTCTGCAAAGGACATGATACATGGTGATGAACCAAAATTCAGTAACACTAACTGTATTACTATATGAAAGCCTCAGTAATGTAGTGGCTAGACACTCACCTGCTGACCCGGAGTACAGGAGTTTGATCCACAGCTGGATGAAATCAGATTTTTAAAATTAACCTGGGTTCTCAGGTCGATTCAGCCTAAAATGAGTACCAAGAATGTCTTGGGAAAGTAAAGGCAGCCGACATAATACTAACCCCATCACACACAGAGTGGTCTATATAAATATGAGTTCAGCACTATACGCTTGGAAAGGGTCCTTTCCTTAAGTTACATATGTATTAATATCTGAAATATCATCCTACGAAATACCTGGAAAAGCATCCCAAAGACACAGAATGGAATGTTGCTTGGCTAGCAAATCCTTTACGTGGAATGTCTGCACCGAAAACTCACCATAGATGGAGAAAGCATCCCAGTGGCATGAAATGCTTGTTTAGCAAAACCATTACGTGGAAAATCCGAATAAAAAGTTCGTTGTGTGGGCTTCACCAAAGGTGGAAAAAGCGTCCCAGTGCCACGAAATGGAATATTGCTTGGCTAGCAAAACCATTGCATGGAAAGTCTGAATCATAAGCTCACAGTGTAGATGTCATCTGCAGACTGATCTCTTCTGGTTTCCAAAGGAACAGCTTATGGTGGACAAGAGGCCCAATATACGGAAGTGAGGCTAAGTAGTCATATGCAGGCCGTGACAATTCCTTGGGTGAGCCCAGTACGAGAGCGCAATGTGTCGGCTCTGCAATTATAGAAACCTCCCGTGGATGGCTGGGAATGCCCATGGTCTGCCTCTGCCTTCTCTTGAGGGCTGACCATTATGTCTCCGGCTGATCTGATTGGACCAGCTGGGATGGGGATGACACCACAACAGTAAGTTGACCGTCCTAAGAAACACCCGGGAAGGTTGACCCGGTCAGCGAAAGCCTGCAGAAGTAAGGATGTATCGGCCGAAAGGTGCAAATATCGCGGCTTTGCTGTAAACAGGCATAACGCAATTACGTCCAAAATATATTCCGGATGAACAAAGAAGAAAAAGATATCTGAAATACTGGGAAAATATTTTGCAAAATTCTTGAGGATATATTTTGAACTACTATAAAAACCCCAGCTAAGTGAAACACAACTAGGATTTAGGAAAAACAAAGGATGCACAGATGCCAATTTTTTGCTCTTAGACAACTTATAGAAAAATCAATCGAATTCAATGAAACACTCTACTTAGCCTTTGTTGACTAAGAAAAGGCATTTGATAGAGTAGATAGAAAAAAGCTGTGGGAAATCCTTAAACAATATGGAGTGAGTACACATCTAACAAACCTATGTAGAAGCTTATACAACAGTGAATGCATAGTGAGAGCAACTGGAGGACACTTAGAACCCTTCACCATAAGATCCGGAGTACGACAAGGTTGTGTTCTGTCCCCTATCTTGTTCATAACTTATATAGACAACATATGTAAAGAAACCAGCCAAACAGAGACCGCAAGAACACTGCATGACGAGAACACAAGAAGAACCATCTGCAAATTTAACCATTAGAGAACTCCTGTTTGCGGACAACCAAGCACTAATAGCAAAATCAGAAGCTGAATTACAAGACCACCTGAATAGTCTAAACCAGTGGTTCTCAACCTTTTTTGGCCCGTGCCCCCCTTCACCAACGTCATTCTTCCCCCCCCCCCCCCCCTTCCTTTTAATATTTCCTACCTAAAAATCTCCCCACCCCTACACAGTATACGTAAAAATGGAAGGTAAATATGTTAACACAGGTCTAGACATCCACACAAAACGTGATTTGTGGGTCTACTTACTTTATAAAATGAATTTTAGAAGGATGAGACGTGCATAACTGTAAAGTATGAAGGGAAAAGCAATATTAAGTAATCTGTTCTTG
Source organism: Cepaea nemoralis (assembly GCA_014155875.1). Taxonomy (NCBI): domain Eukaryota; kingdom Metazoa; phylum Mollusca; class Gastropoda; order Stylommatophora; family Helicidae; genus Cepaea; species Cepaea nemoralis. The sequence goes on along the minus strand of JACEFZ010025553.1, from coordinate 541,174 downwards.
TATTAATGCGATCTTGAAATGATCTTCAATACCCCCCCTGGAAATCCTAAAATTCCCCCCTGGGGGGAATTCCCCACCGGTTGAGAACCATTGGTCTAAACGAAATGTGTAGGGAACATAACATGAAAATTAGCACAAGTAAAACAGAGGTAATGACTATAACTAAAGAAGAAAAAGCAACAACGATTCACCTAAACGAACATCCCTTGAAACAAGTAAAGAGTTTCAAGTACCTAGGAAGCATATCATAAAATGGCAAATCAGAAGGCGAGATCGAAAATAGATGCAATATGGCAAATCAACTCATTGGACAAATGGCACCAATACTAAAGAACAAACATGTATCAATAACTACTAAGAAAGCACTCTACAACATAATCCTCCTAGTAACTCTATGGTACCAATGCCAAAACTGGACAATGACAGAACAAGAGAAAAAATAAATCACAACAACAGAAATGAGATCTCTGAGAAGAATACTCAATGTATCAAGAAGAGACAAGATCAGAAATGAAGAAATCTGGACTAAAGTGGGGGCTATAGCTGCGCTAGATTTTATTAGAAGGCAGCATGTCAAATGGTTTGGCCATGCAAGTAGGTTACCAACTAATAGTATGCCACAACAAGCAATGGTGTACAGACCAGAGGGAAGCAGAGGAAGAGGCTGACCAGGTAAACAATGGACGCAGCGAATAAGAAGCGAGTCCATGGGAATATTGATACATGAAGCCCATAAGCGGGCACTCTCCCGCTGTATATACTTCACCTCGATACCGCAAGGTACAAGAGGAACATAATGAGATGAGAATTATCTAAAATATTTAGTGTGAAAATAAGAAGCAGCCTCAGTTGTTTCTATAATTATGTAAAAACTTCATTTTATAACCTTTGTTTTCAGACACATCATGCTTCCAACACAACACGCAAGCCACTTGGAACCAGCATTTTGCAGGCAAGTATTGCTATATGGACATCATTTAGTCTTTAACATGTTATGAATATTAAAAGCAACGTTTATGCTAAGCTTTCTGCTGGTTGAAAATTTTGTTAATAAACATGTGTGTGTTTGAGTGATGTTAGCTTTATTAACTATAAAGATATGTCTGTGTAGGACATAAAGCACTGGCTAAACTGCACTTTGATCCCGGTTAAATCCTTATTTGAAGTGAGATTTTGTTTGGTGTCCATATTACTGTAAAATATATTACAAAGGGAGATCAGTATGGATGAAAGGATAAAAGCACTTGATATTAAAACTTCCGATGCATTGATGGTGGGGTTGAACCAACCCCTATACCGGTTAGTTGGACTAAAATGTTGACTTCTCGCCCTTGACCTGGAGACGTAAATTACAAGTACCTCAGAAAGAGAGGAAGTGGTAGGCATTGGAAAAGAATAAAGCAGGAGCACATATTTGTAAATATCAACCTACATGCAATGGAATGGTCAGGAAGCTCCTGACTGGCCCAAGGGTGGAAAAACTTGATGATGATGATGATGGCTCAGGAGTCGATCAAGCCCTGAAATGTTACCAGATTTCTTTGTAAAGGAAAGGCAACAAAAGATGTCTCATAATGCAGTCACCTAGTAAATATATATGAATGTGAAGTTGATCACTTGACAGCATGCTTGTCTGCCAGACCTGGGGGTCACGGGTTGATCACTTTACAACGTGCTTGTCTGCCAACCCTAGGGGTCACAGGGTTTGAACTCCATCGCGATCAATTTTTTTTAAATGGACCTGGGGTCTCAGGGCAACCCAGCCTAGAATGAGTACCAGGAGATATCTTCGGGTGTAGAAGTCGATGGCTAGCGTGATATTGACCACATGCACCTCTCGAGTGACCATATTGATCTGTAAAAATAGGCTAGCACAATGTACACTATACGTCTCAATGCATGTAAAAGTGGGCATGAGCTCCTGCAGTATTATTTACTGTAGGAATTCCTTTACCACATTCCTTGTATCTGTAAATTGTACTTACTGCAGCTCACATTTTCCCCTTATATAAACTGCTCCATTAATGCAAAACAAATTTTTGTTTCAGAATTCTCTCCCTATGGATGGTGTGAAAGGTTCCACAGAGGTAGGAATTACAATTGTGTGCTATTATAATGCGAACACCACATTTCTGAATTTATGACTATTTTCAGTGTATAGAATTACCACACAAATAACAGTTCTGATGTAAGCAAAACAGCCTTGAATGGAGAGATGGCTCAATAATTGACTGACTCTTAATAACAGACACATATGAGCAGAAGTCACTAAATGAGATCTTCAATTGTAAAGTTATTGTACACAATTATGAATAATTGACAAGATTAGATTCTGACAGTTTGTGTGTAGTGTCTAGCTTGCATCTGTTATTTTTATTTTTAAAAATTAATTAGTTTGTTTATATCTGGCCAATATTTTTACGTCTTCTGCCCTTTATCCCCTAATCACACCATAGGCCCTCAATAAATTTTGCCAAGCCGTCCTATCTTTTACTTTCTCCTGCAGCTTCCTTCATGTCATCTCATCTTCCTCCACCATTAACATTTGCTACATGTCTGTTTTGGCATGGGCCACAAACATCTGTCTCTAATTTTCTTCGCTGTGGTTTTAGGTGTCTATTTAGTTTGCTCTGTAGGTTCCTAAGTACTTTTTAGTTGTACTATTATTAGGTTTTTCTCAGTGCATGTATTGTTTAGTGCCAGCATCTTTTCTGGATTCACTGGAAATAAGCTCAGCATTAGTAATTTTGTTACCAATTTTAGTCCTTTTATTATTCTGTACAGGCACCAGTTGTTTTAATCATTCTCCATGTTTTAGATCAATACAACAGTACTGGTTTAACATTAAGAGTTACATTTTGTAAATTTGGTTCTAGGTTTAATGTCTTTTGACTTCCCCATAATTCCTAGTGTCATGAAAGCTAATTTTCCCTTTTGTATTCATATTTTATCTAACTTTTTTCCACCAACATTTGGTCTAGATTGCTGCCTAATTAAGTGTATGATTCCACCTCTTATATAGTTACTGTACAATTGCAGCTCTGATCTCACAACGGTTAATTTTCTTATTTGTATCTTCCAGTCACTAAAGCCAACAACTGTGAAAGCAATTGAACAAGAGCCATTATTGAAAGAAAACCCTAGCAGGTTCGTTATTTTCCCCATCCAGTACCACGACATCTGGCAGATGTACAAAAAGGCAGAGGCTTCTTTCTGGACAGCGGAAGAAGTGGATTTATCCAAAGATTTTGATCACTGGGAGAAGTTAAAGCCAGAAGAGAAGCATTTTATCTCTCATGTTCTTGCGTTCTTCGCTGCCAGTGATGGGATTGTCAATGAGAATTTGGTAAATAAAATTTAGTACAAATTTGTATTTAATGTTTGTTTTTGTTTTTTTGTTCGCTCGCTTTGAACTCATAGTCCATACACATGTTGCTACTTCTAGTGCACTGGACTGGTTTTTGTGTGTAGATTAGCTTTCCGTTACCAGTGTCCTTTACCATAAGGTAAACCCACTCTGACTTCAGAGGTACTTGTAATTTACATCCCCAAATCAAGGACGAAACGCATCATTTTAGTCCAACTGACCGGTGTAGGGGTTGAACCCTCTACCTCGGGATCAGCAGCCTAGAAGTTGAAGAGTGATCGCTCTTATCTATTCAGCCATGCACACCACCATTCATTTTAATAATTAATTAAGAAATAAACTTATCCTGATTCCCCAGTGTTATGTATCCATGTTGCTGTGTTGGCGGGGATTGCGTGTTCCTGTGACTCCCAAGAATGCAGACTGTAGCATCTCCAATGTCTGACAGACCAGGGGATTATTACTACATGCAGAGATACACAAATCTGTTACAGTAGGTTGACTAGGGACAGTCAAAAGTTAGGGAGAGCAAACCCCAAAACATGGCATCCTGTCAACGTGTACTGAGCCACAGATTTGATGAAACAGTGAAATGCAATACACTAAATAATGTCAAGAATCTATCATAAATTACTTTCTATAATTGCTTGTTTCCAGTTAATGCTCCTTAAAATATTACAACTGGTGCATTATATTTATCTGAAACCATTCCTTCCTATGGTTATTAATGAATTAATTTATCTTTCCACTGTGATTTGAGAAGAGTATCTTCTTTCTGCAGTAATTTTTTATTTCCCAGTAATCTGGAGTTCTTTTTTGTGTGTTTTTTAATTATTTATTGTCATTTGGTCGAAGATCACCCTCTGAGATATATTGACATGAAAAAATTCTGCTTTGAGGAGTATTTAGATCAAGGCACCATGACTCCTGTTTTATTCTTCTGTCTTTCATGTCCCAATGGAACATATTCCCTCAGCTTTGAGACAACTATTGCAAGGCTCTTCATACGCTTGTTCATAATTAGTTCCGATTTATAGCCAACGTTTTCTGCGGGATGAAGTAGACAATCCTTCTTAGTCACCTCATATAACAAGCTTAGTGGGTTATGATGTTATATTCTTTGCTTTCCTTATGGGCCCTGGTAACACATGGATGGTTATTAGCTTGTCTTTACCGTAATCATATACATATATTTTCTCAAACATTCTTGTTATGAATCTGTTCCATTACATATGTATTGTATTAAGCTGACCACTGCAGTCACAATGAAACAAGTTTTGGAAAATTAATTTTCGTCGTCAGGCTCTCTTGCAAACGCCCATGTGAGGTAAATCGGAGAATTTATTAGAAATTATCATTGCTGGATCAACTCACCATGTATACCGAAATAGATGAAACAGGCATTCTTTGGAAGCAGGCTTAACACAGAAAATAGATGATTATGAAGGTACACAATTAACTGAGCTGTCAGGCATGGTGTATGATGAAGATAACAAGGCATGGTGTCATGAATTGCCAGAAGTGTTTACATTCAAACGTTGATGGAAACATGTTGAAGCGCCTGCGGCAAGAGGTATTTCATCCTAATTTATGTAAAATCTGATATTTATGAAAGAATTTTCTGAAACAATGTTTATGAACAGTGATCTCCAACCTGTTCTGTTGTTAAGTATTCAAACTGAACTTTAAACTGTTTGTCTATATTCTCAGGTTGAAAGGTTCAGCAAAGAAGTTCAGGTCACCGAAGCTAGATGCTTCTACGGATTTCAGATTGCCATGGAAAATGTCCACAGTGAGATGTACAGTTTGCTCATTGACACATACATCAAGGATAAGGTTCAGAGGTAATGACTGGTTGGCTTGTACAATCTGTTAATTGCCATCACAGGTTCAAAGTTCATTAAAATTTAACAAGGTGGTTTGCTGAGTTAATGATAGGTTGTATAACTTGATGACACAAATTGTTCACAGTGTAAAAACAGGTACACACAACAGATGGTACAACTGATGTGACAGGAAATATAATGGTACCGGTATATAGTTTTTACCAATTTATACATTGAATGAATCCGAGATCAGTTTTTCTACCTTCCTAGTTAAGATTTCTAGCGCTGGGTAAGACACACATTGAGAAAACCTGGCAATAGTATGACTAGAAAGTTCTCTCTTTCTGGAGCCCATGGGGAAAATTAAATAGTTGCATATCTTTCATCGGACCTCATCCAGCATTTTTTGGCTGTTCGTGATTCCTCTGCAAGTTTACGTTCAGTAGTTTGCCATTGCTTTCTGAACGACCGGCACTCATACCATTGTATGGAAACGCCAATGCAAGACAGTCTGCTTCCAGATCACCCGCAGCTATGTATTAAATGTGGTATGTGGGATTACAAATTGCATTCGTAACCCCTTTGCCACAGAGAGATCTAAAAATACATGAAGGGAATTAGAGACAGAGGTGAATAGTATGGGGTGGACATGGTAGTTGCTGCAAGAGATAGCTAAATATAGAACAGCTTATCGTGAACTGGTTGAGGATCTGTGTTCCAATGGAAGAAAAAAGTTAGGACTTCATTTATTGGTCTTGCCCTTGCTAGTGTAGGTTCCCCCAATCTAAACCCCACAGCCAGAATCTCTGTATCATGAAATCTGTGTTTTTTTATACCCATTTAATTCATCCCTTGCTTGTGTCCAGCTGCAAGTTTTTGTATCATTTATCCGGTCAATGGTACTCTGATATACTAGTAATTCTGCTTGAGCTTGGTGGTTTCACGGGTGAAGTAGATCAAAGATTATTATTTCCGCCTTTGACTCAAGCAGACCAGGTTTGTGTCATGATGATGACAATTTGGATTTTAAAATAAAAATAAAATAAAACAGGATGGTTTGATTCCAGGGTGGTGAATCAGACATCTAGCTTTCTCAGATAAGGGAGAAAAACTTGAAGGACCCGTGTGCATGTTAAAAATATTTGCAGAGTCGACACATAGTGCTCTGGTACTGGGCTCACACAGGAATTGCCTCGTTTTGCACATGGCTGCTTAGCCTCACTTTCATATATTGGGCTTTCCGTTCACCACAGGCTGTTCCTCCAGAAACCAGGGGAATGCAGTCTGCAGATGACATCCACACAGTGAACTTTCGATTCAGACTTTCCACATAATGGATTTGCTATCCAAGCAATATTCCATTTTGTGCCGCTGGGACGCTTTTCCCACCTTTGATGACGCCCACACAATGAGCTTTCAGGAGAAGTCAACATCTTAGTCCTACTGACCCTTGTAGGGGTTGAACCCGCTACCTGTGCACCTGCAGACTGCTGCGCTGACCTCCCTATTTATGTTCTGTCTTACAACGCTGGTGGCCAGTTCTGTACTCGACGTTTCTTCTCGGACAGCTCTGGAAATGTTCCAGTATCTGTGTAAAAGAGGAAGGCTAAGAGATAAATACCTGGACGGCTTGACCACATGGCATAATCGGTACAAGATCATAGACCTGATCCACGACTGGTGATTGTGTGAGATGGCCAACTCTGGCCGCTCATGCTTATAGACACAGCACATGATGATGATGCATTTTAAATAGGCTGGTATGACACCAGAGCCACAATGTTAAGAAAAAAGCAACCTGCTGAGAATTGACACAAAACAGCTGTCTGAGTGAGCACGCATGCTAATCACTATGCCACTGTCGCTTCATGCATTTATATTAGTAATGCTAAATGAATTAAGTTTTTGTAAAGTTCAGACTTTTCCCCCCACATCTTACTCTTTTCTGATTTACAACTTAATACATGCTAATTTAGTGCTTACATTAACCTTCATTGATTTATATCTTCTGCATCAGAGATTTCCTTTTCAATGCCATTGAGACACTACCCTGTGTGACCAAAAAAGCAGACTGGGCCATTAAGTGGATTGGTGACAAAGACTCTCCTTTTAGTGAACGAGTGATTGCCTTTGCTGCTGTGGAGGGCATCTTTTTCTCTGGATCATTTGCTGCCATTTTCTGGTTGAAGAAGAGAGGCATCATGCCTGGGCTAACCTTTAGCAATGAGCTGATCAGTCGGGACGAGGTGAGTTTATGCCATAATTATGTAGTTTTTTTTCATAAACCTCCAGTTGCTTGGTTTAGAGCGGACATTAACAATGGCAAATTATGCCATTAAATAACTCCTATTTGCAGATGCTCAAGCACTAATAGCAACATCAGAAGCAGAATTACAAGTCCACATGAATAGTCTAAATGAAGTGTGTAAAGCACATAGCATAAAAATTAGCATTAGTAAAACAAAGGTAATGGCTATAATCAAAGAAGAAACAACAAAGATTCATCTAAAAGAACCCCCCCCCCCCCCCCCCCCCCCCCCCCCCCCCCAACAAATAAAGACCTTCAAGTACTTAGGCAGTATAATATCAAATGACAAACCAGAAGACAAGATTAAACATAGATGCAATATTTCAAACCAACTCATTGGACAAATGGCACAAATACTAAAGAACAAACATGTATCGGTGGGTAATAAAAAAATTTTTAAAAGGCACTATACGACACAATCTTCCTACCTACTCTGCTACCAATGTCAAACCTGAACAATGACAGAAAAAGAGAAAAGAAAAATTACTACAAAAGTGGGACTCCTGAGAAGTATCAAGAACAGAGAAAATCATAAATGAAGAAATCAAAACCAATGTGGGGGTTAAAGCAGGGGTTACAGCAGAAACAGGTTGACCATGTAAACAATGGGCAGAGGGAATAACAGGCCATGGGAATCTCAATATACGAGGGTAAGTTAATAAGTAAGTCACAAATGGCTGTAGAAAAATAACTAAATATGATAACAACTTGAAACCAGTTTATTTGTATACATACATTGTCCCTTTATTTCTCAACATACTTTCCACCAACATTGATGCACTTATTGCATAGTTTTATCAGTTCTCCCAAACTGACTGCGTAGAACTGCATGCTGTTTTCATATTTAGTTATTTTTCTACAGCCATTTGTGACTTACTTATTAACTTACCCTCGTATGAAGCCCATAAACGGGCACTCCTGCTGATTATGCTTCACCTCAACACTGCTATGTACAAGAACATGATGAGGTGATTAACAGTCATAACTGATCCTGTCATTTGATAATGAAAATAAATATAGCAAATTATCATCCAATCTCTCTTCATGGAACCTTACTTTAAGAGGACAGCAATGTAAATAAAGACAGGGGAACAAATATACAAAAGGCAAGATGAGCTTTCGTGACACGGAGATTTGTTAGAAAGTATCTTGTTTATATCAGTTTTGTTGTTGTGTATATGCAAGGTTTAAAGTTTTTGCAGCTTGGGCGTTTTTCAATATTTTAGTGACATTTATCTGTTGTGTCAGACACCATTTGTTATGAATTTTATGTTCAACAATCTTAACAGGGTCTGCACTGTGATTTTGCCTGTCTGATGTTTAAACATCTGATCAACAAGCCATCACAAGAACGTGTGTACAACATCATCAGAGATGCTGTCATGATTGAGCAGGAATTTCTGACAGATGCTCTTCCCTGTAATCTGATTGGCATGAACTGTGACCTCATGAAGATCTACATCGAGTTTGTGGCTGACAGACTTCTTGTAGAGCTTGGATGTGAGAAGGTAAGAGGGCATGATCAAGATCTAAGGATAATAAAGAATATGTATTTGCAGCAAAACGGAGCCATACAAATTGAATTGACAGCCTGTTAGGAACTTTTCAACATATTAAACAAGGTGTTAGACAAAGTTGTATATTATCATCTGATCTGTTCAGTTTGTACAGCAAAATAATGAGATTCATATCAAGAGATCAATTATGCACAAGAAAGTGGCCAACAGTTATAGTCCTAGATGACATGGTTTTGGTCTCTGAAAATGAAACAATTACAAAAAAAATGATAGATATAATTACAACTGAAAGTCAAAACAAAAAAAATTAGTCTGCATAACAGAAAACAGAAACAATAGTTATTACCAACAAAAAGTATATACACAAATGCAAAATCAAAGTGAATGGAACAATGTCAGTGTATGTAACATTTGGGAGCTTTAATAACAGGAGATAGAAGATGTATTCAGGGAGTTGAATGTAGAAGTAGCTCAAGCAAAGGCAGCATTTAACAAGATGAAGAATATCCTCTACAATTTATCTTTGTCGAGGAGAGGAAAAGAGTTAGTGCCATATTGAGCAAATCCTGGTGTGTGGAAGCAAATCATGGGCAATTAGCAGACAAGCGGGGAATTGTGTGGAGGCTGCGAAGATTTTATTTTTATAGACAAACTAGCTGACCCGGCCCGGCTTCGCCCAGGCCCTGGAGGGGATCTATCTATCTATCAGTCTGTCTGCTTGTTTGTCTGTCTGGCTGGCTGACCCGGCCCGGCTTCACCCAGTCCCTGGTGGGGAGCATCTCATTTAATTCATATAAGTAGTCATATAAGCTCTCCCGTTCCCGACTATCTGTCTGTCTGTCTATCTGACCGGGCCCGGCTTCACCCAGTCCCTGGTGGGGAGCATCTAATTTAATTCATATACGTAGTCATATAAGCTCTCCCGTTCCCGACTATCTGTTTGTCTCTCTGTCCCGGCCCGGCTTCACCCAGTCCCTGGTGGGGAGCATCTAATTTAATTCATATACATAGTCATATAAGCTCTCCCGTTCCCGACTGTCTGTCTGACCCGGCCCGGCTTCACCCAGTCCCTGGTGGGGAGCATGTCATTTAATTCATATAAGTGGTCAAATAAGCTTCCGTTCCAGACTATCAGTCTATCTGACTCGGCGTGGTTTCGCCCAGCTCCTGGCGCACAGTAACTTAAAAGAATGTCCTTCCACACACCATTCAATGAAAACTGTAGAAAAAGATGGGTTACAATGTTATGCATTATGCATTATTTTTATGAAAACTTTAAAAATTCCTTAAAGATTATATCATTTATTATAACTCATATGCCAGAAAATAACTATAGACAAAGAGTTTAACAATAGTGCAAGTAAGTCCAACAATATGACTATAAAGTATATAGAAATGTTATTAAAAGTTATGCCCCTTGAAATAACTTTTCTAGAGTGAAGTCCCCCTGCTATATAGACATTATATAATGGAAAAGTAAATGTTATTAAATAAGTAGAAGCTTTTACATTAAGAAATTATTATAGTCGGTTGCACAGGAATGAAAGGAAGACGTGTAGAAAATTTCATCTCAATCGGATGTACCGTTATCGAAGGCATCCAATACCCACAAACAAACATACACTCTGTTTTATAGATATAGATGGTAACACTGGACGGACAGAAGGAGCCATGAAGATATCTTGTAAGACTCACAAAGAGAACTGGTTATTTGCGTAGGAAGAAGACAGTCAAAATTCTTTGGGCATGTCATAAGAGGAAGGCTGGGTTTTATCATCACACTGGGAAGGTTATGGTTCCATTGCCCAGCTACTGAGTTAAGTGCGTGGAGCGACACTGTGAGCTGTGGATTTCACGTGGAGTGCTTTTACATCTGTCCGTGGTTGTTTGTACTGTGAACTGCATGTTCAGAAAAATGGAAGCTGGCCAGTTGCTGAACTAACTCTGTTTGCCTTGTGGAGTAATGTGTGTCTGCTGGTTTTCTAGTAACTGCCACTCCCATCAACGATGAACTGTATTTTTTGTGGCGGACTGTCGTGTCTGCATTATGTCAGTTTTAATTGTTATTAAATTAATTATTTTATGGTAATTTTAAGTGACTTCACACTGCAGCGTGGTTTCTGCCAGGGGACCACTTTTACTTTTAATTATAGTATCGGCTGTGGGAATCTTCTTTCAGCCATTGATTTTCAGTATATATTGGTGATATGTTGGATATCCTTTACAGAATGTCGCAGTCAGCCCCGGCAGCTTTTTTTTTTGCTGCTCGTGATCTCTTGGTAAAAATTTGTTGGGCATGTTATGAGATGGAATGAATTGGAGAACTTAGTGGACAACTGGCAAGATCAAAGGGAAAAAAGCCAAGGTGAAGACCGAGAAATAAATACCTGGACGGCTTGGCCACATGGCATGGTCGAGACAGAAACACGGAGCTGATCCACGACTCTGGTGATCGAGTGAGATGGCAAAACATGACCGCCCACGCTTATCGGCATGGCACATGATGAATGGATCTCTTGGCACGTTTACATTCAGTAGTTTGCCATTGCTTTCTGAACGACCTGCACACAAACCATTTCGTTAAAAAATAAACCTACGCAAGGTGGTCTGCTGCCAAATTGCCCGCAACTGTGTTTCGAATGCAGGATACGACCTGCGTCCATAACCTCTTCACTGTAGCCGCCTTACATTTTGTAGGCAGGTCATATATTTTCACATGTATTGCTGCTGTTTATCAGTACTTCATTTGTGAAACGTTTATTTCAGTTTTACCATGCTGAGAATCCGTTTGACTTCATGGAGCACATATCCTTGGAAGGCAAGACCAACTTCTTTGAGAAGAAAGTTGGGGAATATCAAAAGATGGGTGTCATGAATACATCATCAGTCAGCCATCAATTCTCCCTTGATGAAGACTTTTAAATGTTGCCATATATTTTAACAACGTGCTGTGTTGTTTTATGCTTAACCTGGTGTTTTTATGCTGTTCCAGCGCCAACAGTGTATATATTTGCCTTTGTGATGTTTTACTGTATATAATATTTATAATAAAATTGTATATGGAGATTTTGCTTTTTATTTCTCATTCACCTGTGATTTAGTTTGTTGGAAGGAATGGTAAGAATTAACTCTTCACATTGTAATGAAATGATGTAGAGATTTGTGTTGTGCAGCTGGGACAAAATAATGATGATATCCAAATGTGGACATGTAGACAACTTGTGCAAGTACCATGGAAGGGAAACAATATACATTTCAGTTGCTATCATATTGGGAATAAAAAGTTAAGGATTACTTTTCACACCCTAGGCATACTGGGTTGAGTCAAGAATTGATATTGCAGCACCAAGGACATTCCCATATGTGCTCCGTCCTCATCTTCAACATCCAGGGAAGGGTTCCGATACTGATGGTACCAGGTGCTAGTACTGATGGTACCCAATACGCTGTAAGAAATAGAGGTACCCAGCCAACACTCTATACTCTGAGGAAAGGCCAATCTGATTGTGTCCGCTTGGCCTTTCCTCGGTAGTATAGAGTGTTGGCTGGGTCCTCTATTTCTTACAGCATATTGGGTATATGATGCTAGCTACATGGTGTATTTTTAATGACTGTGCAGACAAAACTTGGACCAGCAATATTCTCAACCACTGCACAGTTGTTAAAATACCCTGTACCTATTTGTGGATCAGGAAGCAATGGTGTGAATATCATGCTGGTCACTTTTACTTCCCATGACATTTCCTGGTCCCATTGTAGGCTGGGTCGATCTGAGAGCCCAGGTCGTTGGACAAAAAAAATCTCAACCTTGGGGGATTCTAACACAACCAGTGGGCAAGTGTGCTTGCTAGCCATTGTGCTCCACATAGCACAAGCTTGTTTATTCTTTAAAAAAAAAAAGATTTGCATATTTTGTAACAAGATAAGCGAAATGACAGAAGTTTCTGGTACTAATGTTTAAAAAATAGCATCAAGCTGGTTATCAATCTATCTCTATATGAGAATGACTTTTGGTCCATTATTACCATTAAGTGTGAGTTAAACGGTTTGATCTTGAGTCTGATGAGTTGTGTAGGATATTTGACTATCTTTTTCTTGTCTTCCTGTAGCTCTATAGCCAGAGCTTCTCTATTGCATGCACAACTCAGTAGCTGATCCGGCTTCATTCTTACAAGATACTTCAAGCACTATTTTCTCCAGAAATTCATTGCAGTGAGTGGCATCTATTGCCCACGTTACCAGGCCCCACAAGGGAGGCAAAGAAAAGTGACACTGATACCAGGCCCCACAAGGGAGGCAAAGAAAAGTGACACTGTAACCTACCATACATATTGTAAGAGGTTAACAAGAATAAGGGGAACTGCAGTAAAACTTGAAAAGAAATTTATGAATCACTGAAAAATGAGAAGTAGGTTATGAGCTTTACCAAAGCACGACTACAAAAAACAAAATGGATGTTGCGGCCAAAGCCTTCGTTAGCACCGAACAAACAAACAAAAATAAGACTAACAAATACACGAAAGTATAAATTTCAACTTATCTGTGTCCTGGTTTGAACGGCTATCCAAGGATGGAGTAGGATCCAAGGATGAACATCCGTTTTTACTCCATCCTTGGATAGCTGTTCAAGCCAGGACACAGATAAGTTGAAATTTATACTTTCGTGTATTTGTTACGTCTATTTTTGTTTGTTCGGTGCTGACGAAGGCTTTGGCCGCAAAGTCCATTTTGTTTTTTGTAGTCGTGCTTTGGTAAAGCTCATAACCTACTTCTCGTTTTTCAGTGATTCATTCATATTGTAAGAGGCGACTACTGGGGTTCAAATTAGATGAGCTACCTCATTCCATTTAAAACTAGCTACAAAATGCAACCAATCATGGACAAGCCTAAAAAGAGCGTGGGATGGGTTGAATGAGGATCTATGCTCCACTGGGTAATGAAAAGTAGAAGAGAAGTGGCACCTATATTTTTAATGGACTAATAGAAGTTGATGTTGCAAATAACCCTCAGGCTAAACACAAGGGACTTGATTAAATGAAGGTATAATTCCTCCGAAGTCGGAGAGTATCTGCCTGCACGGCAAGGAACCACCAGTCTTGCACACCAATACATGGGACAACGGATGCTCATGCAAACCTCAGTCCGGTATGACATCACACTGATGTTGGACAACAGGATGTCACCATCTGACACACTGGAGTTCACAGCCAGCGAATGCAAGCAAGCATGAAAGTATAAGACTGGCCTCATATGACTTGAGTGGCTCAACGCTGAACATATCGCAACTAGTCCAGCTGACTTTAATCTATGTGCTGGGGCGTGAAAGGCAATGAGTGAGCTGATTGCTTGTTGGTGATCAAGGTGGGAAGAACAATGGATGGGCCAGACATCAACACCAAAAAAAGACACTGGATGAACAGGTGATTTTAAGGACATTTGATTCCTTGTCAAGAGTGAGGGAGATGGTAGTGGGCTGCCATGCACAAACATTTTGTAAAGAGCACATTTTATTAACCAACACTGATCTGGTGCAATCAGTCAATATGCACTGACGGAGATGTTGAGGAGATCGGAGCACCTGTGGAGTGTGATGATAATCCTCACTAACCACTTATAAATCCTCATCAACCTCCTGTTTAAAGTGACACAGAATGGAACTGATTAGAAGGAATTAGTATGAACCATCCTTGGTGACCACCTCTAGAACCAGGAATTGAAAAACAAAAGCCTTGCACCAATGATAACGTTCACGAATACAGTTCAGATAAAGTTAGTTGCATATACTTTACAGAACGTCGCAGTAAACCCCAGCATATTTTGGCTGTTCTTCTGTGTTCATCGGAATGTTTTTTTTTCCAGATGTAATTTGTCATGCCTGTTTACAGCAGAGCTGTTTACTTGCGCCTTTAGGCTGATACATCCAACTTCTGTGGGCATTTGTTGACAGGGTTAACCTTCCCGGGTTGGCTGTTTGTGATTTCTTGGCAAGTTTACGTTCAGTAGTTTGCCATTGCTTCCTGAATCACCGGTACTAGTACCATTGTATGTCGTCGTCTTCTGCATTCATCCAGAGTTTTTTTTCAGATGTGATTGCGTTTTGCCTGTTTACAGTACAGCTGCGTTCTTGCGCCATTGGGCCGACTTCTGCAGGCATTTGTTGACCAGGTTAACCTTCCCGAGGATACCATTTTATGAAAATCAACTCATGGCAGTCTGCAGCTTTCTTTCGAATGCAGGATTACAAATTGCACCTGTAACCCATTCGCCTCAGAACCACTGCAGATTTAATCTGAAAAATACATTCCTGTACACTGAAAAATATCAAGCTTTTGGGATAAATAATTTATTACCAATATCACCTGCTGTTAAAAATATACAGCCTAATATAGTCTAGCATATACTGTATACAAACAAGTTTTGTAGCAGGAATCTGCTGAGGCTATGTGAAATGTTAGAACCATCACATTTTGTGGGCCTGAGTGCATGGAGGAATAGGTGGTCAGTCTCCCCTCCCACTGCGAATGTCGAGAGCTGACACCAAACCCTCATCTGACCATGCTCATACCATCAGCATAATATCCTAACTTTTACACCAATGTGACTGCCACATCTGTTGTATACAGGCACACAATAAGCGGGCAGTCATAACAAAGCAGTCTTGTACGGGTGTCTGTCTAATCAAGATCTTTTGTGTTGGGGGGGGGGGGGAATGCAACATCAACTTCCTCTTGTCCATTTCGTAAACAATTGTGTTTAGCTGAGGGGTTAATGCAACATCAATTTCCTCTTTTGTCCACTAAAAATATCTCAGGTACCACTTCTTTTACCAACTCATGCCAAGCCCTTTGTAGGCTTGTTCATGATTGGCTGGATTTTGTAGCTAAGTTCCATACAGCCGGAGCTCTTGGGTTTGATCCACATTAGGGGCATTTCAAATCTGTAAACTTGACCTGGGCTCCCAGCCTAAAATGAGCACCAGGAAATGTCTTGGGAAGTAAATATAGCCGGTGCGCTGGCCCACATCAGCCACTGTGTGCCGTTTGGTCTATAAAATCTGGGTCCTGCTCCATCTGCCCATAGTGCCTTAGGTGTATAAGACTTAGAAATGAGCACATCTGTGTCTGGTTGTAAACATGAGAACAGCTACTAGCATGACTTGTGAGGTGAAATTTTAAAGTGTGGATTGAGGAGACATCTAAATCCACAAAAATTAAGGCCTTTGCCAGTCAGCAGACAGGAAGTTGCTGGCGTGTTGGTGTAGTCACTAGGGGACTAAAAAAATGCACATGACCTGTTGAGACTACCCTAAGATTAATTTTAGTGCAGTCTTAAAAACATGCAGCTTAATCAGAGGAGAAAGCATGTTTATACATGTGGTCTAAGTAAATGGCCACAGATAAGTTAGCTTGATGTATCACTTTGTAGCTCTGCATTGCATTCAGATATGGATCCATTAGAGATTTGCAGAGGCACATCTGCTGTTGAGAAAGTTAGGTTGGCAGGCAGTTGAGGACCAGAGAAACGGTAAAACAATACAGTGTTATCCAGTGTCCACAGAAGATCCAAGTAGAAGTAGGGGGATCTGATAAAAAATGATCAACAATAAGGGTTAGTTGGTACTGGCTCATTGATGAACATAGTGAGTTTGATTTTTGAGGACAGGTGATGCCATTTAGAGTTTATGGCAGTCAGAAATGTAGCGGGCTGCATGATAGCAGATCTAAGAGATTGGGTATTTTTTTTTTCACTTTCACTCGCTATGAAACTCAAGTGTAGCCCACATACATACATGCTACTACTTTTTGTGCACTTGACCAATTTTTGCATGGGGATTAGCTTTCCCCATTACTAGTGTCCCTCGCTATCAGGTGAATCCACTCTGTGGCTGTGAAGATCCTATACAAGAAACAAATTTTAGTCCAACTGATTGGTGTAGTGGTTGAGTGCTACATCTGATGCCGAGGTAGTGGTTCACCCCCTTCACCAGACAGTTGACTAAAATGTTGACTTTGGAAAGTAAATTACAAGTAACTCTGAGACTGGAGTGGGCTTGCCTGATTGCAAGGGACACTGGTAATAGGGAAAGTAAAGCTAATCCACTCGCAATGTTCAGTCCAGTGCTACTAGAAGTAGCTTTATGGACTACGCTTGAGTTCAAAGTTAGCATGCGCCCAAAACAATACTAAAAGAAACTGATATTGAAAAAGGGATAAGGTGACAGTTGCTAATGCTAATCTGAGACTAGAAACTAATGAACATATAATGTAACGGGATAGGAAGCTCATGGATATATATATTGGATGAAAGGAATGCTGAGTATTGATCCGTGTTGGGTTAAGAATACATTAAATATATGAATATGGTGATTTTCCAAAGACACGTCAGATGTTTATCAGATTAAGATTTCAGAACAGTGATAGATATGTCTAATACACTTGGGTGGTCCAGGCTGTTAAAACAGAGAGGGACTGGTTTGGGAGTCCCCTTATGTATGTTCATGGAAATGACCTGCTAGCAACTTGCAGGGTGCATTAACGAAAGAATTCCAAAAATTGCATACCAGCAACCCTCTGAGGGTGTCTTCACCTTGAAGAGATAGACGGGCTTTTGTGTTTCAATGACCCCCAAGAGCTATGTCAATGGTCGTGTAGCTATTGGTAGTTTCCCATGTGAGACAGGTCAAGGGATAGGAACCAGCTGTCTTGTAGGCAGACCAAGGATTCTCAAAGGATAGGGAAAGCAAACCCGAAAATATGCTTGTTGAAATCAGATGTACTAAACCACAGGCTTGACAGACAGTGCAACACTACTCACTGGATGGTGTATAACAGCAAGGTTTGAGAATATCTGGAATATGGGCCCCACAGTGTGGCTGAACACCACGCACCAGCGTCTAGAGGCTGGATAGAATCATCACAGGTTTTATTACATCCACAATCCTTCTCCTTCAGGTAACTGGGTCTGAAGCAGGCAGTGGTGATCATTATTCCCCATACTCTGATATTTTAATAAGTTTTATATATATTATAATAGCCCACTTTGAAATTTTCAACTTTCTATCTTTGTCTGCTCTCTTGCATTTTCCATATTTAAGGCCAATTTCTCTTTTCCATCGCTTCTATTTATATGTGCCTATAAATTCCATTTGTCATTTCCTTAGGGTTTTGATGAGTAATTTTGTAACACTACAGATGTCAATACATCTTCTGTTACCCTTTCTTCCCCATTGGTAATTGGCCTTCAATCCACTCTAAGCTCTCCTCATTATCTATCCCAAGTACCTCTGCCCTCTCTATACTTATCATTTCTGCTTCTACTTCTATTCTCCAAGTGTTGTTACGTCTTCTTCTGATTCTTTTACCCTGTGGATTGTACATACATGTTTCTCTAGCTATACCAGTCAATACATCAGTTATGACTTAATTAAGAGTCACAAGTTACATCAGACATCCCCTGCAAAGGAATGTAACTGGCAGCTAAAGTTCAGAGAGGAATCTTATGGATGGCGCTGGCAGAGAAGACACTCGAGCAAATACAGGTTGAAAATGTGCATAAGGAGGAGGAATGGATTCACATAAGCAAAGACAGGACATAATATCACAAAGTCCCTACAACCTGTGACAGAGAATATAGGGAGTGGTGCTAAGAGACAGTGCAGTGGAAATAAGGAAGCTGGTAGGTATATGGCTGGGGAGGATAATTTAACAGCATATACTGACGGACCAGTGCGGTGAAGTGAGAAATCAGGAATCCGCGCCACAGATAAACAGATGAGGAAAGATTGTTGAGCATATTCAAACATGTCATTTGGTACGAGGAAACACAATCCACTGGCTTTATGTGGCTATGACTGACAGTATCAGGAATCCAATTCGACACAGGCAGGAAGAATCATGACAGAGAATGAAACAGAGACCTACATAACCAACTGGCTACTGGAACTGTCAGTTTCCATACTCTAGGGACATGTTTTGAGGGAGACGGAACACATACTGGCATGTCCTGACAGCCATAATGTTCGGTGCTGGATAACAATTTCTACTTACATCAACATTTGTTTTCTTCTCTTTTTATGAGATTCTCAACAGTTTTCTCAAAAATGGGAGATCAGCATGGCTGAGTGGATAAGAACGCATGTTCTTAAACATCTGGTGTGCTGATGCCGAGGTAAGGGGTTCAACCTCGAGATCGGATAGCTGGACTAAAATGTTGACTTCTCTTCCTTGACTTGGGGATGTAAATTACAAATACCTCTGAAGTCTGAGTTGGTTCATCTGATGGTGAAGGACACTGGTAATAGGGAAAGCTATTCTACACACAAAATTCAGTCCAGTGCTACTAGGGAAAAAACATAACTGAATCAAATTTCTTCACTATGTTAATGATATCCATAAAACTCTCAGTACTGTATATAAAGCTGAAAGAATACAGTGACTGACAGAATTGGAACATTCTTCTCCCAGTTTAGGAAAGATTCCAGAATTTGGGAAGTGGACACATTTTGAAAAAGTAGCTATACCCACAAGAAAGAATGGAAGATAATAGGGAAACAAAACTCGCTTACACTCAGGAAATAAATGACTGTAGACCCCGAGGTAGACCAAGAAGACGGTGGAGAGATAATATATATACAGACCTACAAGCACTTGGAATCAACGACTAGCAAGAGAAGGTCAACCAGAGAGACGAATGGAGACGGATTGTATCTGCAGCAAAGAACCTCAATGGCTCGGAACGCTGAAGAAGAAGCTCAACCCACAGGGCTTAATGCCTACATTTAACAGCATTCTGACTGACGATGCATCTGTACCACTGCTATTCTTACCAGAACACATCCTGTACAAAAGAGACAGGCTTACAACATCCGAGCGACAATAACAGGTGTTTGTAGTGGTAAATAGCAATCTACAGAAGGGGATAGTCTAGAGAAGAGGATAGTCTAGAGGAGAGGATAGTCTAGAGGAGAGGATAGTCTAGAGGAGAGGATAGTCTAGAGAAGAGGACAGTCTAGAGAAGGAAAAAGTATAGAGAAGATGATAGTCTAGAGAAGGGCAGAGTCTTGAGACAAGGATAATCAGAGAAGTATAGAGTCTTTAGATGAGGATAGTCCAGAGAAGGATAGAGTATTGAGATGGGGATAATCTAGATTGGATAATCTTAAACAAGAGGACAGTTTAGTTAAGAAGAAAGAAGTGGATAATCTAGAGTAGTGGATATTTTGGAGAAGAGAATAGTCTAGAAAAGATTATAATAAGAGAGGGGGATATTATAAAAAAGAAGATAAAACCTTTTAAAAAAAACCTGTCATTTACTGCCAATATAGTACCTTGCAGTGTATGGCAGGGGGGGGGGGGGAGTCTTTGAGCCTGAGGAGTTAAGGCCGCTTGGCTAGTGCCGTCGACACGAACTGTGCAGGTTGCGATTTTCTTTTTGCCCCCGACAGAAAAAAATCCCACACATTACCGAGGATTTGAACCCGGGTCTCCTGAAGGAAAATCCGCCATTCTAGCCACTCAGCCAGCCGCTCCTCAAAAAAAAAGAAAAGAAGATAGTCTAGATAAAAGATAGTTTTCTGAACCATGCACACCCAAGTTGTTGGTGCATGTGGCTGTTCCAGTTGGTCAGTCCTCATTCCCTGCAATCCCACAGTGACATGAAATCCACTGTGCCGTAATACTGCATGTGGAGAACATTCTGGACAGAGCATCTTTGTAAATGTGGCAACTTATTAAACACTTACTGAAACTCTACTGTTCCAAACTTCAACTACAAAACCATATAGTTCACCCTGTATACAACACTGCAGATATAGACAGCATAATCCTTCCAATTGCAGCAGAAGAAAACAGAATTAAGAAAACTGCACAACAAACAACAGTTTTATGAGTACAAGAAGTAGATGTACTCATGTTAAGAATCAATATTCATGTTAAGAATCTATGTTCATGTTATGAATCTATATTCATGTTAAGAATCTATGTACATTCTCAAATTGTAAAACACTACCAAAGGCTGATAATGCAAACATTTTCTCTTTACAATAAGGAATCATGAGGCATTATTTCATATATATATACACCTTTTAAAACAAGCTTTCTTGTCAGATTTTTTCAGATACAATGGCCATTACTGACTGTTAGTGAGAATTTGGACCTTATTTCCGCTGAGATATGCTTGAACATGTGACCTACTAAGTCACAATACAAGTGGAAATAAACTAAATGTTTTACATATATGATAAAACGTTTTACATACATGATAAAAAGTTTTACATATGATAAAATGTTTTACATATGATAAACAATTTTACATATGGTAAACAGTTTTACCTTTGATAAACAGTGTTTTGTTTTTTTAAGTTGCATATCCCTTATAGGACATCGCAGTCAACACCAGGATTTTTCAGCGGTTATTGATGTTCTTGGCAAGATTACGCTCAGTAGTTTGCCATTGATTTCTGAGCGACCGGCTCACATACCCCGTAAGTAACCAACGTGACGTGATCCGCTGCCGAATTTCACGCAGCTGTGTTCCTCACACAGAAAATCGTTAACTCCTTTGCCAAGGGGACCAACATATGATAAATAGTTTTACATATGATAAAGAGTTTTTCATATGATAAACAGGTTTACATATGATAAACAGCTGTACATATGATAAACAGTTTTACATATGATAAACAGTTTTACATACAAGGGTAAGTTCATAAGTAAGTCACAAATGGCTGTAGAAAAATAACTACACATGATAACAACTTGAAACCAGTTTATTTTTATACATACATTGTCCCTTTATTTTTTCAACATAATTTCCACCAACATTGATGCATTTATCCCATTGTTTTATCAGTCCTCCCAAACCGGCTGCATGCTTTGTTTTCATTTACCAGCCATCCCACAGAACTGTGTGTCTTACTTATTGACTCGCCCTCGTAACTTTTTCTACCCAGCTATGCACTGTTTTAAGGGACAAACAGTCAGCATAAACAATGACAACCCACCTTGGCGGGAGACATTTCGCGAATGGCGCTGAAGTTGAATGTGAAGTGAAAACGTGGTTTAGAAAAGAGAGCACGCAGTTCTATGCAGCCGGTTTGGGAGGACTGATAAAACGATGGGATAAGTGCATCAATGTTGGTGGAAATTATGTTGAGAAATAAAGGAACAATGTGTGTATAAAAATAAACTGGTTTCAAGTTGTTATCATATTTAGTTATTTTTCTACAGCCATTTGTGACTTACTTATTAACTTACCCTTGTATGATAAAAAGTTGTATATATGATCAAATATTTTACGTATGATAGTTTTATATATGATAATAAGTTTTACATATGATAAACAGTGTTACATATGATAAACAGTTTAAAATATGATAAAAAGAGCAATATACGGAAGTCCGGGAAGGTTAACCCGGTCAACAAATGCCAGCAGAAGTCGGATGTGTCGGCCTAATGGCGCAAGAACGCAGCTCTGCTGTAAACAGGCACAACGCAGTCACATCCGGAAAAAAAAATCCGGATGAACGCAGAAGAAGAAGAAGAAATATGATACAAAGATTTACATATTATAAAAAGTTGTATATATGATAAAATGTTTCACATATGATACAAATTAAAGAGCCCCTTTACACACCTGAAGGCTTATGGGGCATATGGTGCAAGACCCACATGTTTAGAGACCAGTCGGACCCAGTGGGTCATGTGATCATATCAACCTGATCACCACTACTTCCCAGGACATTTGCTGGTACTCATTTTAAACTGGGTCACCACAGAAGTCGGATGTGTTAACCAAAAGGCGCAAGTATCACAGCTCTGCTGTAAACAAGCATAATGCAATTATGTGCAAATAAACACTCCGGATGAACACAAAAGAAGAAGAAACTGGGTCAACCTGGGAGGCAAGGTTACTGTTAAATCCACATCAATGTGAATTCGAATCCATGACCACCAGGCCAGCATCTAGCCACTAGGCCACTGCTGCTTCCTCTACACATGAAGTCCTGGTGGAAATCCTATGATTTTTGTCAGAAATAGAATACTGGGTATGGTCTCCACAGCTACAAACATTTTATTTAAAATAAATATTTTAATATCATAATTATTTCCGCAAGCAAGGTTTTTTTTAAAAACAAGAACTATCAGTATTTGTAAGATGCATAGCAGAACACACAAAATGGTGTCCACTGTAGTATCACCGTTTTCTGTCTTGCGCTGTCTAGCAGCTAAGATAAAACATAGTTTTAAAGGTGCGTGGCGTTAACTGTCTAAACTGGGACAGTGTACCATTATTTAGTTCCTGTGGAACACGGTTGAGTTTGCAATTACCAACACTATCACCTTCATCAGGTTAGTCAGTATGAATGAGAAAGATCGCAACTGTAGCAGACAATAGCAATATAACATTAAACACAAAAAAGTATGTTAAGATTCAGCCTGTGGTTCTTGTAAGGTATGTATGTGTGTTTCTTCTGTAGTTTAGAGATGAGGATAATTCAGAGAGAGTCTAGAGAAGATGTTAGTCTATAGGAGATGATAATCTAGAGGAGTGCACATTTTAGAGAAGAGGATAGTCTAGAGAAGAGGCGAGTCTAGAGGAGACAATAATCTAGATGAGATAATTTATTAGTTAAAAGTTAGTTGCATATTCTTTGCAGTCAACACCAGCATTTTTTGCTGTTGTGATCTCTTGGCAGGTTTACGTTCAGTAGTTTGTCATTGCTTTCTGAACGACCGGCACCTATACGATTTTGTAAAAAACCAATGCAACGCAGTCTGCTGCCAAATCGCGCGCAGCTGTTTCGAACATGGGTATGCAGGATCACAAACAGCAGCCGTAACCCCTTCCCCACGGAGCTGGCACACATATTAGAGAAAGATAATAGAGAGGAGCAGATATTTTAGAGAAGAGGAAAGTCTAGAGGAGTTGCTATCACAGTTTGCAGTCTAAATGCCACTAGAAGTAAATATATTCTTGTTAAGAATCTATATTCATGTTAAGAATCTATAGTCACATTTAAAATCTATGTACACTCACATTTTAAAACACTACCAAAAGGTTGTTACGTGCTTACATACAACTTGTACATCAAACTTTCTTACCAGATATTTTAAAGTACAACAGTCAACTTTACTAACTGTTAGTGAGGCTCTGGGACTTATTTCATTTGAGATATATCAGAAAATCTGGTCTTTTAAGTCATAATATAAATGGAAACTAAATATTTTATGTACAATATTGTGGCAGAAACCTTATTTCTTTTGTCAATATAGAACATTGGATGGTTTAGTCTCAGGCTATGCAATGTCTGTTAAGAAAAACTAGAGGTATTTCATAGAAAATCCTTACTTACATAGTAAAAATGTGATTAGAAGCTACAATTTATGTGCCTCTTCAACGACCAGCTTCTGTACAGGAAGACTGTAAACTTGTGGTTGGTCTAACTGTTTGATGTTTGGCAAGACTATTATAACTTTTGTTAGATGTTGAATGCAACACATGATATTAGTCTAAACTTATGCAATGTCTGTTTTAAATTACCTATGGAAATTATATTCAACTGTTCATGTCTAACTTTTAGCTTCCAATTACATTGTGACTGAGAGACCAACTTCGTCAATACGTACAGTAAGTACAGTTAGGAAACTTTTGTAATTTACCCCTTTCAGATAGCCAGCAGAGTGAAGACTGTAAACTAGTGGTTGGTCTAATTTTAAAAGATATTATGGTGATAGTTTATTTTAATCCTTCACCAGTTTCAACCTGCTGAATTGTCATGCCAAAGGTGTCTGCAATGTCCAGTGTCCATCTTAGAGCTGGTTGACCTCTGCCTCGTCTTCGAGGAACTATGTCCTCAATCAATGTCCTTTCCATGCCACTGTGACCTTAATATGGTGCAAGTATTTCAGTGTCCATGACATGATGTCCTTTCCATACCACTGTGACCTTAATATGGTGCAGGTATTTCAGTGACTATGACATGATGTCCTTTCCATGCCACTGTGATCTTAATATGGTGCAAGTATTTCAGTGTCCATGACATGATGTCCTTTCCATACCACTGTGATCTTAATATGGTGCAAGTATTTCAGTGTCCATGACATGATGTCCTTTCCATACCACTGTGACCTTAATATGGTGCAAGTATTTCAGTGACTATGACATGATGTCCTTTCCATGCCACTGTGACCTTAATATGGTGCAAGTATTTCAGTGTCCATGACATGATGTCCTTTCCATGCCACTGTGACCTTAATATGGTGCAAGTATTTCAGTGTCCATGACATGATGTCCTTTCCATGCCACTGTGACCTTAATATGGTGCAAGTATTTCAGTGACTATGACATGATGTCCTTTCCATGCCACTGTGACCTTAATATGGTGCAAGTATTTCAGTGACTATGACATGATGTCCTTTCCATGCCACTGTGACCTTAATATAGTGCAAGTATTTCAGTGACTATGACATGATGTCCTTTCCATACCACTGTGATCTTAATATGGTGCAAGTATTTCAGTGTCCATGACATGATGTCCTTTCCATGCCACTGTGACCTTAATATGGTGCAAGTATTTCAGTGACTATGACATGATGTCCTTTCCATGCCACTGTGATCTTAATATGGTGCAAGTATTTCAGTGTCCATGACATGATGTCCTTTCCATACAGGGCAGAATGTCAGACGGGCCTGCGTGCCCAATTCTTAACCCTTTGAAAATAAAGACTTATTATTATTATTATTATTATTATTATTATTATTATTATTAATATATTACTGTGACCTTAATATGGTGCAAGTATTTCAGTGACTATGACATGATGTCCTTTCCATACCACTGTGATCTTAATATGGTGCAAGTATTTCAGTGTCCATGACATGATGTCCTTTCCATACCACTGTGACCTTAATATGGTGCAAGTATTTCAGTGACTATGACATGATGTCCTTTCCATGCCACTGTGACCTTAATATGGTGCAAGTATTTCAGTGACTATGACATGATGTCCTTTCCATACCACTGTGATCTTAATATGGTGCAGGTATTTCAGTGTCCATGACATGATGTCCTTTCCATACCACTGTGATCTTAATATGGTGCAAGTATTTCAGTGTCCATGACATGATGTCCTTTCCATACCACTGTGATCTTAATATGGTGCAAGTATTTCAGTGTCCATGACATGATGTCCTTTCCATGCCACTGTGACCTTAATATGGTGCAAGTATTTCAGTGACTATGACATGATGTCCTTTCCATGCCACTGTGACCTTAATATGGTGCAAGTATTTCAGTGTCTATGACATGTTGTTAATGAGGTAGTTTTATTCGGCATCCAGATCTTGTCGAATGTTGATGTTTTTTTAAATTTTTGTTCCACAATATTCTATGAATTTTTCTGTAAGATTTAATTTTAAAAGCCAAGATTTTCTTCTTTAGTGATTATGAAACAGGTTAATGACTTTGATCTGTACGTTGCAACAGGAAAGTTGCATGTTCTGATCTGTATGTTGCAACAAGGAAGATGCATGTTCTGATCTGTACGTTGCAACAGGAAAGATGCATGTTCTGATCTGTATGTTGCAACAGGAAAGATGCATGTTCTGATCTGTATGTTGCAACAGGAAAGATGCATGTTCTGATCTGTATGTTGCAACAGGAAAGATGCATATTCTGATCTGTATGTTGCAACAGGAAAGATGCATGTTCTGATCTGTATGTTGCAACAGGAAAGATGCTTGTTCTGATCTGTATGTTGCAACAGGAAAGATGCATGTTCTGATCTGTATGTTGCAACAGGAAAGATGCATGTTCTGATCTGTATGTTGCAACAAGGAAGATGCATGTTCTGATCTGTACGTTGCAACAAGGAAGAAGCATGTTCTGATCTGTACGTTGCAACAAGGAAGAAGCATGTTCTGATCTGTATGTTGCAACAGGAAAGATGCATGTTCTGATCTGTATGTTGCAACAGGAAAGATGCATGTTCTGATCTGTATGTTGCAACAGGAAAGATGCATGTTCTGATCTGTATGTTGCAACAGGAAAGATGCATGTTCTGATCTGTATGTTGCAACGGGAAAGATGCATGTTCTGATCTGTATGTTGCAACAGGAAAGATGCATGTTCTGATCTGTATGTTGCAACAGGAAAGATGCATGTTCTGATCTGTATGTTGCAACAGGAAAGATGCATGTTCTGATCTGTATGTTGCAACAAGGAAGATGCATGTTTTGATCTGTATGTTGCAACAAGGAAGAAGCATGTTCTGATCTGTACATTGCAACAGGAAAGATGCATGTTCTGATCTGTATGTTGCAACAAGGAAGATGCATGTTTTGATCTGTATGTTGCAACAAGATGCATGTTCTGATCTGTATGTTGCAACAAGGAAGATGCATGTTTTGATCTGTATGTTGCAACAAGGAAGAAGCATGTTCTGATCTGTACGTTGCAACAGGAAAGATGCATGTTCTGATCTGTATGTTGCAACAAGGAAGATGCATGTTTTGATCTGTATGTTGCAACAAGGAAGATGCATGTTCTGATCTGTATGTTGCAACAAGGAAGATGCATGTTTTGATCTGTATGTTGCAACAAGGAAGAAGCATGTTCTGATCTGTACATTGCAACAGGAAAGATGCATGTTCTGATCTGTATGTTGCAACAAGGAAGATGCATGTTTTGATCTGTATGTTGCAACAAGATGCATGTTCTGATCTGTATGTTGCAACAAGGAAGATGCATGTTTTGATCTGTATGTTGCAACAAGGAAGAAGCATGTTCTGATCTGTACGTTGCAACAGGAAAGATGCATGTTCTGATCTGTATGTTGCAACAAGGAAGATGCATGTTTTGATCTGTATGTTGCAACAAGGAAGATGCATGTTCTGATCTGTATGTTGCAACAGGAAATATGCATGTTCTGATCTGTATGTTGCAACAAGGAAGATGCATGTTCTGATCTGTATGTTACAACAGGAAAGATGCATGTTCTGATCTGTATGTTGCAACAAGGAAGATGCATGTTTTGATCTGTATGTTGCAACAGGAAAGATGCATGTTCTGATCTGTATGTTGCAACAGGAAAGATGCATGTTCTGATCTGTATGTTGCAACAGGAAAGATGCATGTTCTTATCTGTATGTTGCAACAGGAAAGATGATGTTCTGATCTGTACGTTGCAACAAGGAAGAAGCATGTTCTGATCTGTATGTTGCAACAGGAAAGATGCATGTTCTGATCTGTATGTTGCAACAAGGAAGATGCATGTTCTGATCTGTATGTTGCAACAGTAAAGATGCATGTTCTGATCCTGTATGTTGCAACAAGGAAGATGCATGTTCTGATCTGTACGTTGCAACAGGAAAGATGCATGTTCTGATCTGTATGTTGCAACAAGGAAGATGCATGTTTTGATCTGTATGTTGCAACAAGGAAGATGCATGTTCTGATCTGTATGTTGCAACAAGGAAGATGCATGTTTTGATCTGTATGTTGCAACAAGGAAGAAGCATGTTCTGATCTGTACATTGCAACAGGAAAGATGCATGTTCTGATCTGTATGTTGCAACAAGGAAGATGCATGTTTTGATCTGTATGTTGCAACAAGATGCATGTTCTGATCTGTATGTTGCAACAAGGAAGATGCATGTTTTGATCTGTATGTTGCAACAAGGAAGAAGCATGTTCTGATCTGTACGTTGCAACAGGAAAGATGCATGTTCTGATCTGTATGTTGCAACAAGGAAGATGCATGTTTTGATCTGTATGTTGCAACAAGGAAGATGCATGTTCTGATCTGTATGTTGCAACAGGAAATATGCATGTTCTGATCTGTATGTTGCAACAAGGAAGATGCATGTTCTGATCTGTATGTTACAACAGGAAAGATGCATGTTCTGATCTGTATGTTGCAACAAGGAAGATGCATGTTTTGATCTGTATGTTGCAACAGGAAAGATGCATGTTCTGATCTGTATGTTGCAACAGGAAAGACGCATGTTCTGATCTGTATGTTGCAACAGGAAAGATGCATGTTCTTATCTGTATGTTGCAACAGGAAAGATGATGTTCTGATCTGTACGTTGCAACAAGGAAGAAGCATGTTCTGATCTGTATGTTGCAACAGGAAAGATGCATGTTCTGATCTGTATGTTGCAACAAGGAAGATGCATGTTCTGATCTGTATGTTGCAACAGTAAAGATGCATGTTCTGATCCTGTATGTTGCAACAAGGAAGATGCATGTTCTGATCTGTATGTTGCAACAGGAAAGATGCATGTTCTGATCTGTATGTTGCAACAAGGAAGATGCATGTTTTGATCTGTATGTTGCAACAGGAAAGATGCATGTTTTGATCTGTATGTTGCAACAAGGAAGATGCATGTTCTGATCTGTATGTTGCAACAGGAAAGATGCATGTTCTGATCTGTATGTTGCAACAAGGAAGATGCATGTTCTGATCTGTATGTTGCAACAGGAAAGATGCATGTTCTGATCTGTATGTTGCAACAAGGAAGATGCATGTTCTGATCTGTATGTTGCAACAAGGAAGATGCATATTCTGATCTGTATGTTGCAACAGGAAAGATGCATGTTCTGATCTGTATGTTGCAACAAGGAAGATGCATGTTCTGATCTGTATGTTGCAACAGGAAAGATGCATGTTCTGATCTGTATGTTGCAACAAGGAAGATGCATGTTCTGATCTGTATGTTGCAACAGGGAAGATGCATGTTCTGATCTGTATGTTGAGACAGGAAAGATGCATATTCTCCAAAATGTTACTTTAATTTGTTTGCTGAAGTTGTACGTAAGTTCTTAATACTGATTACTACAGTCGTCTACATCTAACTTCTTTCAAACAGTCCCCATCACACTTGGTTATGAAGCCCAGATATTCAGTTTGTGACATTTTGAATTTATTCATTGTAAATGTTCTGCATTCTGCCCAGTAGGTTTGACTTTCTTATAATAATCACACTATATATCTTTTACTCTAAAACCAATGCAAATCTAAAGAGTACAGTTAAAACTATATGAGCAACTTAAGTAATACAAATGCAAAAAAAATGTATTACAACTACTACACATAATGTCAGACAAATATTTGTGCAAGATGAAAATGCAGATTACTTCAAATATGTCTTCCAATGATAATATCTGCTTGTTTGAGCACATGTAATCATGATGAACTCATAACTGATACATTTACGAGGTACAAAGAAGTGTTTCTGAAAACCCTGTGGCTGTTGTGTTACACATATAGTACAATGCTGATCCAGGCAGTCACAACTGTTGATCCAGGCAGTCACAACTGTTGATCCAGGCAGTCACAACTGCTGAACTAGACAGACACAACTGCTGAACTAGACAGTCACACCTGCTGAACTAGACAGTCACAACTGCTTAATTCAGTCACAACTGCTGAACTAGACAGTCACAACTGCTGAACTAGACAGATACAACTGCTGAACTAGACAGTCACACCTGCTGAACTAGACAGTCACAACTGCTTAATTCAGTCACAACTGCTGAACTAGACAGTCACAACTGCTGAACTAGACAGACACAACTGCTGAACTAGACAGATACAACTGCTGAACTAGACAGTCATAAATGCTGAACTAGACAGTCACAACTGCTGAACTAGACAGTCACAACTGCTGAACTAGACAGTCACAACTGCTTAATTCAGTCACAACTGCTGAACTAGACAGTCACAACTGCTGAACTAGACAGACACAACTGCTGAACTAGACAGATACAACTGCTGAACTAGACAGATACAACTGCTGAACTAGACAGTCACAACTGCTGAACTAGACAGTCACAACTGCTGAACTAGACAGACACAACTGCTGAACTAGACAGATACAACTGCTGAACTAGACAGTCATAAATGCTGAACTAGACAGTCACAACTGCTGAACTAGACAGACACAACTGCTGAACTAGACAGTCACAACTGCTTAATTCAGTCACAACTGCTGAACTAGACAGTCACAACTGCTTAATTCAGTCACAACTGCTGAACTAGACAGTCACAACTGCTGAACTAGACAGTCACAACTGCTTAATTCAGTCACAACTGCTGAACTAGACAGTCAACTGCTGAACTAGACAGACACAACTGCTGAAATAGACAGACACAACTGCTTAATTCAGTCACAAATGCTGAACTAGACAGACACAACTGCTGAACTAGACAGACACAAATGCTGAACTAGACAGACACAAATGCTGAACTAGACAGTCAACTGCTGAACTAGACAGTCACAAATGCTGAACTAGACAGACACAACTGCTGAACTAGACAGACACAACTGCTGAACTAGACAGACACAACTGCTGAACTAGACAGACACAACTGCTGAACTAGACAGACACAACTGCTGAACTAGACAGACACAACTGCTGAAATAGACAGACACAACTGCTTAATTCAGTCACAAATGCTGAACTAGACAGACACAACTGCTGAACTAGACAGACACAAATGCTGAACTAGACAGACACAAATGCTGAACTAGACAGTCAACTGCTGAACTAGACAGTCACAAATGCTGAACTAGACAGACACAACTGCTGAACTAGACAGACACAACTGCTGAACTAGACAGACACAACTGTTGAACTAGACAGACACAAATGCTGAACTAGACAGTCAACTGCTGAACTAGACAGTCACAAATGCTGAACTAGACAGACACAACTGCTGAACTAGACAGACACAACTGCTTAATTCAGTCACAAATGCTGAACTAGACAGACACAACTGCTGAACTAGACAGTCACAAATGCTTAATTCAGTCACAACTGCTGAACTAGACAGTCAACTGCTGAACTAGACAGACACAACTGCTGAAATAGACAGACACAACTGCTGAAATAGACAGACACAACTGCTTAATTCAGTCACAAATGCTGAACTAGACAGACACAACTGCTGAACTAGACAGACACAAATGCTGAACTAGACAGACACAAATGCTGAACTAGACAGGCACAACTGCTGAACTAGACAGTCACAACTGCTGAACTAGACAGTCACAAATGCTGAACTAGACAGGCACAACTGCTGAACTAGACAGTCACAACTGCTGAACTAGACAGTCACAAATGCTGAACTAGACAGTCACAACTGCTGAACTAGACAGACACAACTGCTGAACTAGACAGTCACAACTGCTGAACTAGACAGTCTTGACAACCACAATGAAACAAATCACAAAATGTACTTGTCCTTAGTGTGACTGCCCAGACTAGCATTCCACTATTTTTCTAAAGTATA
Organism: Cepaea nemoralis; assembly: GCA_014155875.1. Lineage (NCBI taxonomy): Eukaryota > Metazoa > Mollusca > Gastropoda > Stylommatophora > Helicidae > Cepaea > Cepaea nemoralis. The sequence goes on along the minus strand of JACEFZ010025553.1, from coordinate 508,859 downwards.
AATATTTTTGAAATGAGGTAACATCAAACTGCAGCCCTCATCTAGAAAACCATACACCACAAAACAAACATAATCTGCAATGCCACAAATGAAGTTTTGCTTATAACTACTGCAACTGATATGCCACCTTGTAGACATTTGCACAAAATATTTTTTGGAGCTTGCATTCATTCTGGAGACTTTGTTTGAAAGAGCAAGCATGCATTATTCAGCACTGTGCATATCTGGATAAGCAGTAGCATAACTGCTCAATCTGTAGTGGCATCGGTGAGCAACGTTTCTTCATGTGGTGAACACATCCCCGTCTTCATCATCACAGCATCTACTGAACTTACATTTGCAGCAGAGGATGCAGGGTGCTGCCAGCAGCAAGAACGGGGAGGCAACAAGCAGAAGCACCCCAAACCCAGCAAAAATACCTACAACCTGCAGACATGTCAACAAGAAAAAGAATGTGTTAGTCACAGGAAAGTAGAGGATTCGTTGATTGAAAGACATTTGAGTTTTAATGCGAAGAGGAGAGTCTGGCATAATCTACTACAACATCATGTACTCCCAACCATGTACCGGGTTAGCATCTTGAAAGAGATGGGTGCACACCTCACCTTCTTTGCAAACGTTGAAACCAGCAAGATGTGCAAGACCAGCAGTTCAGCTTCATATCTGCAGAGAGGCATGGCAATGCTTGCAACGTTAGACAGAGTGGAGATCCAGTCTATGGAGGTCGCTTCAAGGAGAACTGGTCCAAGGTCGCTCCAAGGAGAATTAGTCCAAGGTAGCTTCACGGAGAACTGGTCCAAGGTCATTCCAAGGAGAATTAGTCCAAGTTAGCTCCAAGGAGAACTGGTCCAAGGTATTGACCTGTGTAAGTTCAGGTCCTAGTCTTATGACCTCTGAAGCTTTAAATTAGTAAAGCAGTAATGCAAGAATGGACAATGTCTTCCTTTCCTGTCCCACACACGAAATAAGATGCAAGATAAATTAAACACATCTGCTGGGAGGTCATAACAATTAGGTCTAAAGATTCACAGGACAAAGACAAAGATAATGAGAATAAACCAAGCCAATAACAACCCAACTTCAAGAAGTGGAATCATACAGCTATGTAGGTTGTAATGTAGACAAAGATAGGGAACAGACAGAGATATTCAAATAAGAGTACAAAAGGCAAGAAGAGCTTTCATAGAACTAAGAAATGTGTGGAAATCAAAAGAAATTAAACCTGGCATCAAGCTAAGAATATTGAACTCTAGTGTTAAATCGATAATACTGTATGAATCAGAAACATGGATAACAACTAAAAGAATCATTAACAAACAAACATTCATAGGTCAGCATGGCCAAATGGATAAGAACGTGCGTTCTTAAACATCCGGTGTGCTGATGCCGAGGTAAGGGGTTCAACTCTTAAACCGGACAGATGGCCTAAAATGTCGACCTATCGTCCTTGACTTGGGGACGTAAATTACAAGTGCCTCTGAAGTCAGAGTGAGTTCGCCTGATGGCAAGGGACACTGTTAATAGATAAAAGCTAATCCACACACACAAAATTCAGTCCAGTGCTACTGGAAGTAGTGTGTATGGACTACACTTGAGTTAAGAACGAGCTAGCGCAAACACAAGACAACACATTCATGAACTGGTGCCTGTGCAGACAGCAGGACTACATCAGTATGACAGAATTACTACTGCACAACTTCAGGTCCAGTGGGTCAAAAGGTGAGAACAAGATGCTGGTGCTGGAAAGCACATGCACTGAGAACACCTGAAATGGTGTAACTAGAAATTCCTTCCACCACAGGACAAACGAAATAATAAAGGGAGAGCTAAATGCACAAGAAGATGAGAGACAGAGATCAATAATACTGCAAAGACATGAAGGGAGCTGCAGGCGATAACAAAAGACAAGACAGCTTGGCATGAGTTATGTGAGGGCCTATGTCTCAATGTTGGCATAAAAGGCAGAAGAAGAAGGCAAGATTGATTGGAAAGTGCCATATTCTCCAGTAACGAACAAATAATATCATCAGATATTTATTATTGTTTTTTTTTTAAATTTTGATAATTCATTATAATTTTCTGATGTTCAACTAGGTTTTGAAAGGATTTCATTATGCCACGATGTTGTTTGTCCATCAAGAATGATGATGACCATTCATTTCATCCAGTGGGGTTGAAGGTATGGAGCCATGGGTTCTAAGATGGCTGATAAGGCCTATTTTGGCTCGAAATGTTCTTTGACAATGTGGGCAAAGAAGTGCCTGACGTTTCTGGAGGAGGATTTCCTGCAGTGGTTTTTCTGTCCTGCCTTTTCTTCACAGCTCTTGCAGTCCTGGTTTCCTCACATATGACTGCACCCTTGCGTAATGATGCACGCCACGAATTTCGGTCTCTGGCTGCAGCCTCCCAGGTGTCATGATGAATCCCAAAAGCATTCAGCGAGATTTTCAAGAGTGTCTTTAAAGCGTTTCCTCTGGCCACCTTGCGTGCGGATGTCACGATAATCCCATTACAGATGCAACCATGGATGTGTCATGATCATGACTGTGTTGAGGAGTTCGCACACACACACTAAGTCATAGCATAATCAATTATGGTGGCCAGCTCCCTTCCTCATCACCTTTTTTGTTGCATATCCTTTTTACAAGACATCTCTGTCAATACCTATTTATTGGCCACCATCTTCTTCTAGCTTGACTAAAGGCGGTTAAACGGCGGCTTGACGATCCGCCATCATAAAACTCCCAACTGTTACAGAATCAGATTTCTGGCTCCAAATGTTTGACGCTTCACACAAACATGGAGAGCCACGACTTCTGCCCCATGCGCCGCCTTAGGCACGAGAGGAAAGACACACCTGTCACCACCAGCATTTTACTGCTGTTGTTGATGCCTTAGCAAGTTTATGTTCAGTAGTTCGCCATTGTTTTCTGAACGACTGGCTCCCATATCAATTCGTTAAAACCCAATGCAATGCAGACTGCTGCCAAATATTGCGCAGCTGTTTCAAATTGCGTCCATAAGCCCTTAGCCATGGAGACCGGCTCCTCATCACCTTACTATTTCATTATATTACAGTTTCTACACCTAACTCCACATTTGTGCATGATGTCAATGCAAATATGGAACAGCGCCGGAGCCATACTGGAAGGGAAACCGTTCCATGTGAGCACTTGATGGGAGTGTTGACAATAAAATACCAAACACCTGTGGGGGAAACATCACCAACCTGGGCTTAACCTCAGCCAGTCTGTATGTGGGGGAAACATCACCAACCTAAGCTTATCCTCAGCCAGTCTGTATGTGCTGTGCTGAATTACGACCTGGTTACATCCTATTATCCCTTGTGTGTTACCTGGGCCCATAATGAAAGTAAAGAATACTAATACTGTATCCTACTGTGAATGTTGAGTCAATAAACAACACGGAACTCAGGACATTCCTATATGCAACCCGTGCTCATCTTCAACAGCCAGTGAAGAGACACAATACTAATGGTACCAGTAGCCAATCTGATGATATGTCCGTTTGGCCTTTCCTTGGAGTCATGAGTATCAGCCAGATCTTCTGGTCACTCACTGCAGCACCATTTTCTTCAGGCCGTGATGTTCTAAATGCTTCTCTGCACTATATACATGATCCCAAAGGGCCACAACCACGTCTTCTGTATCATGCACCAATACTCCACTGAGTGGTGCAGACGCAGCCAATCTGTCTGTCTGCTCATCTCCTACCACACCAGCATGTCCTAGGGGAAAACATCCAACAGTTGCTCTCTAATTCTAATTGTTGTAATGGGCAACTATGGAGGGCTGGATTGAGACTGGCGACCTCATGTCAGAGGAAACTTTGCTGCAGAATCCCACCAACAGTGAACAAGTCTACAAAGGGCTAGGCCTGAGCTTGCTTAACCCTTTAGCGGGCAAAGCGTCCGGGAACGTTTCTACCCCCGAACGGGCAAACCAGCGTCTGAAAGCGCCTGTGACTATCTTGCATTGTAAAAACGCGATCGCTCGGCTTTCCAAGACTTCCGATTGTCTAGATTCGGTTTCGTCAATAGCTTGACAACTGTGGCCGCCATTTGCAAGCATGTACTTTGAATTTGAACAGATGTTTCTTATAGTTTTTGTGGGTTTTACGCTTTGTATTTCAAAATGGATTTTGACGATTCTTCAAGTGCTAGCGGAGATTTCGCTGGGTTCAATTTAAGTGGCATTGAAAGGCACGAAATTGACTATTAATCGGAGCTAGATATCAGTGATCAACGTTACTTTAGCGTTAGCAATCGTAAGGTCGACTTTAAAGAAAGTGATATGATTCGGAAAATGTGTTTGTAAATTGCCGTATAGATGACTGACAATCACAAACAATACGTTGTATTTTGTAAATATTTGTGTTCATGTGTGGATTAGCGGCATTATTCACATGAGTAAAATATTCTGCATGCTTTTCCCTTCCTTTTGCTGTTTATTTGACTAAAATCTGCTGACTAACAACTTATATGTGATATTTTTACTAGTGTAACCCAAAATGTTACCGAACCTCAAAATTCTTCTTCCCCGTTCAGGGCTACAAAACAGACAAACGCCTGCCCAGTAAAGGGTTAAGGACTTTTGCTCCGATGGGAGATGAGAAAGCTGTGATAGTGCAATGGCCAACATTCTTGCCTGCTAGCCCGCTGGTCATGTTTATGAATTCCCATCATGGTGGACCCTCAAGATGACTCAGCTTGAAGTGTTCTGGAAAGTAAGGGCAGCCTGTATGGTACTGAACACCTCACCCACCGAGTGCAGATTGGCCTGTGAATGTATGGAGCTAGCACCACATACCTAATACACCACAAGGCTTGTAACAGGCTCCTCTACTTACTGACCATATACCCACAATGCCTCAGTGTGTGGAAACTGATCTGTTTCACGTACATACATGCCCCTCCACAGATGTAACGTTCCCATACCAGTCTTGCACACCCTGTTGGTTTCTGAGCTTGGAAAGGGGAAGCAGAGCTCTGCAATAATCCCTGGTACTTTGGTACCAGCTCTGAAGAAAGGTCTCTAGACTGGTTTTACTCCAATAGAAGACAGACACAAGCCCTTTTCAAGGGCCAGACAACCTAAACATCAATGCACCACATTTCCAGAGTTAAATATCAATGGGGAACCCTTTCAAGCCTCTTAGACAGTTCATTAATAAATACACACATATTTTTGGTGCTCATAGAAGTAGGGAAAAGAATTAGAGACTAGAGGACGCACTAGACAACATAAACATTGAAAGCTATAGTTACTGACCAGGATTCGAACCTGTCACCTCCAAATTACAGCACTGCCTCGCTGCAGAAACAAGTGAACTTTGACGCATGACCAGCTAGACACTCCTGGAAAGGTGTGTTCATTAGTCACGGTGGCTAAGGAATTATGGACGCGAATTGATAATCCCGTATACCCGGGTTCAAACACAGCGGTGCTGTTTTTTTCCCGAAAAAGGTATAGGTGCCGGTCGATTCAGAAAGCAATGGCAAACTACTGAACATAAAACTTGCGCAGGAATCACGAACAGCAAATATGCTGGGGTTGACTGCTACGTCCCGTGAAGGACATGCAACTAAATTTTTTGTTTAAAAAACATCCACATGAACCCCCAACTATGGAATATTGACAGATTTTGTATATAACCACTGGGATAGCACCACAGGTCTCAGAATTGTATATTAAACCAGTAAAGGTCAAATAACAAACACGCAACGAATTCAGACCGTAATGCTGTGTCCAGTATATTAACAAACATATAAAGAAGAGAAATGATTGGTCGGTTCAAATGTTGTGCACTTGTTACACATAAATATCAATTGGGGAAGCCTGTGGGGCCCTAAGATAATTCATAAATCAAGAGTTAAAGCTTAGTCTTCCTGGGTATTCACCAACCAACCAAGGAAAAATGTCTGCCTCTACTCTAGACTGAAACTACAAGTACATTGTTGGTAAGCAAGCATACTAACCACTAGGTCCCCACAGCTTCTTCATTACACAGAGAAATCCAAGAATACAACTGTCAATGTCCATAAGTTAGCAGTAAACATGCTCAATACCTGAGTTCTATGCCAAATAACCGAAGCCCTTGAGTGACCCAGTTTATTCTTGCAAGGACCCTTGTCATAGTGCCGCAGCAAGGAAGTCATCCTGGCGAAAGTATTAAAGAATGTAGTTAGAAAACTGAGCACTGGATCGCAGGAATGCTGTTTATGAAACAATGAAACTACAATTTCTAGGTGAGCAATCCAGTTTTGTTTCACACAGCTGTTATTTCTATTTTGGACAATTAAATGTTAGTCACTAAATAATTATTGTAAATCTAAAATACAAGGCGTTGTTGTCATCTATCCCCTGATTTTTGGACTCTGTGGACCAATACTAGGCAGTATTACCTGTATTTGTTGATAATCTGTTGATTCATTCCATATATAGTGTTCCATTTATTTTGCTTCTGCAAATACACACACAAACAACACGAACAAATGCATGCATGCATGCAGATACACACTGACATTATTCATTGAGACATGCAGATGCACATCAATGATATTCAGTGAAGCTAAGTTTTAAAAAAACACACATACCCACGCATCTGCACTTGTCTTTATAAACACAGACACATGAACGCACACAAAGCAGGTCACACATTCTTTGTTATCAACCCTCTAAGTAGAATGCGGTTATCTGCACTGCCATTCATTTCTTTCTATGCTCTTTTGTGAACATTTTGAGCATCAAATGTGTGCACAATTGCTGATCATTATCTGCAACAATTTCACTGAGGCGGGACCGAGAAAACATTGTGAAACTCCAAGGAGAGAGCAGAACTTATGAACCATCGTTCAAACATTTTCACAGACCTTACAAACATGGTCGTCAGTCATTCAATGTTTACATAATGTGTGTCCTGCTGTAGTAAATCCTTTAATAATTGCAGCACCAATGTCAAAAACTATTTTATTCATGTAACCTCTGATGAAACTAATTATTGTTTTAATTTATCTCCAGTTTTAATATTTTTTGTAAATTACTTTCTGTAAAGTCAGTAAAGTGCCTGTTCAAATGTCATCACGGCATAAGTAAAATCAATAAAGTGCCTGTTTAAATGTCACTATGGCATGTTAGTTGCATATCCTTTACAGGACGTTGCAGTCAACACCAGCATTTTTTGCTGTTGTGATCTCTAGGCAAGTTTACGTTCAGTAGTTTGCCATTGCTTTCTGAACAACTGGCACCCATACCATTTCGTAAAGAACCAACGCAGCGCAGTCTGCTGCCAAATCGCGCACAGCTGTGTTTCAAAAGCATGTATCTGGGATTACGAACTGCATCTGTAACCTCATCACCATGGAACGCTATGGCTTAAGAAAGTAAATAAAGTGCCTGTTCAAATGTCACTATGACATAAGTAAAGTAAATAAAGTGCCTGTTCAAATGTCACAATGACATAAGTAAAGTAAAAAAAAGTGCCTGTTCAAATGTCACTATGACATAAAGTCAATAAAGTGCCTGTTCATATGTCACTATGACATAAGTAAAGTCAATAAAGTGCCTGTTCAAATGTCACTATGACGTAAGTAAAGTCAATAAAGTGCCTGTTCAAATGTCACTATGACATAAGTAAAGTCAATAAAGTGCCTGTTCAAATGTCACTATGACATAAGAAAAGTCAATAAAGTGCCTGTTCAAATGTCACTACGGCATAAGTCAATAAAGTACCTGTTTAAATGTCACTATGACATAAGTAAAGTCAATAAAGTGCCTGTTCAAATGTCACTATGGCATAAGTCAATAAAGTACCTGTTTAAATGTCACTATGGCATAAGTAAAGTCAATAAAGTGCCTGTTCAATTGTCACTACGGCATAAGTAAAGTCAATAAAGTGCCTGTTCAAATGTCACTACGGCATAAGTAAAGTCAATAAAGTGCCTGTTCAAATGTCACTATGGCATAAGTAAAGTCAATAAAGTGCCTGTTCAAATGTCACTATGGCATAAGTCAATAAAGTACCTGTTTAAATGTCACTACGGCATAAGTAAAGTCAATCAAGTGCCTGTTCAAAAGTCACTAAGGCATAAGTAAAGTCAATAAAGTGCCTGTTCAAATGTCACTATGAAATAAGTAAAGTCAATAAAGTGCCTGTTCAAATGTCACTACGTCATAAGTCAATAAAGTACCTGTTTAAATGTCACTATGGCATAAGTAAAGTCAATAAAGTGCCTGTTCAAATGTCACTATGACATAAGTAAAGTCAATAAAGTGCCTGTTCAAGTGTCACCACGGCATAAGTCAATAAAGTACCTGTTTAAATGTCACTACAGCATAAGTAAAGTCAATAAAGTGCCTGTTCAAATGTCACTATGACATAAGTAAAGTCAATAAAGTGCCTGTTCAAATGTCACTATGGCATAAGTAAAGTCAATAAAGTGCCTGTTCAAGTGTCACCACGGCATAAGTCAATAAAGTACCTGTTTAAATGTCACTACGGCATAAGTAAAGTCAATAAAGTGCCTGTTCAAATGTCACTATGACATAAGTAAAGTCAATAAAGTGCCTGTTCAAATGTCACTATGGCATAAGTAAAGTCAATAAAGTGCCTGTTCAAATGTCACTATGGCATAAGTAAAGTCAATAAAGTGCCTGTTCAAATGTTCACTATGACATAAGTAAAGTCAATAAAGTGCCTGTTCAAATGTCACTATGACATAAGTAAAGTCAATAAAGTGCCTGTTCAAATGTCACTACGGCATAAGTAAAGTCAATAAAGTGCCTGTTCAAATGTCACTATGGCATAAGTAAAGTCAATAAAGTGCCTGTTAAAATGTCACTACGGCATAAGTAAAGTCAATAAAGTGCCTGTTCAAATGTCACTACGGCATAAGTCAATAAAGTGCCTGTTCAAATGTCACTACGGCATAAGTAAAGTCAATAAAGTGCCTGTTCAAATGTCACTATGACATAAGTAAAGTCAACAAAGTGCCTGTTCAAATGTCACTATGGCATAAGTCAATAAAGTACTTGTTTAAATGTCACTACGGCATAAGTAAAGTCAATAAAGTGCCTGTTCAAATGTCACTATGACATAAGTAAAGTCAATAAAGTGCCTGTTCAAATGTCACTATGACATAAGTCAATAAAGTACCTGTTTAAATGTCACTACGGCATAAGTAAAGTCAATAAAGTGCCTGTTCAAATGTCACTACGGCATAAGTAAAGTCAGTCAATAAAGTGCCTGTTCAAATGTCACTATGACGTAAGTAAAGTCAATAAAGTGCCTGTTCAAATGTCACTATGACATAAGTCAATAAAGTACCTGTTTAAATGTCACTACGGCATAAGTAAAGTCAATAAAGTGCCTGTTCAAATGTCACTACGGCATAAGTAAAGTCAATAAAGTGCCTGTTCAAATGTCACTACAGCATAAGTAAAGTCAATAAAGTGCCTGTTCAAATGTCACTATGGCATAAGTAAAGTCAATAAAGTGCCTGTTTAAATGTCACTATGGCATAAGTAAAGTCAATAAAGTGCCTGTTCAATTGTCACTACGGCATAAGTAAAGTCAATAAAGTGCCTGTTAAAATGTCACTACGGCATAAGTAAAGTCAATAAAGTGCCTGTTCAAATGTCACTATGGCATAAGTAAAGTCAATAAAGTGCCCGTTCAAATGTCACTATGACATAAGTAAAGTCAATAAAGTGCCTGTTCAAATGTCACTATGGCATAAGTAAAGTCAATAAAGTGCCTGTTCAAATGTCACTATGACATAAGTAAAGTCAATCAAGTGCCTGTTCAAATGTCACTACAGCATAAGTAAAGTCAATAAAGTGCCTGTTCAAATGTCACTATGACATAAGTAAAGTCAATAAAGTGCCTGTTCAAATGTCACTACGGCATAAGTCAATAAAGTACCTGTTTAAATGTCACTATGGCATAAGTAAAGTCAATAAAGTGCCTGTTCAAATGTCACTATGACATAAGTAAAGTCAATAAAGTGCCTGTTCAAGTGTCACCACGGCATAAGTCAATAAAGTACCTGTTTAAATGTCACTACAGCATAAGTAAGGTCAATAAAGTGCCTGTTCAAATGTCACTATGACATAAGTAAAGTCAATAAAGTGCCTGTTCAAATGCCACTACGGCATAAGTCAATAAAGTGCCTGTTCAAATGTCACTACGGCATAAGTCAATAAAGTGACTGTTCAAATGTCACTATGACATAAGTAAAGTCAATAAAGTGCCTGTTCAAATGCCACTATGGCATAAGTCAATAAAGTGCCTGTTCAAATGTCACTACGGCATAAGTCAATAAAGTGCCTGTTCAAATGTCACTACGGCATAAGTCAATAAAGTGCCTGTTCAAATGTCACTATGACATAAGTAAAGTCAATAAAGTGCCTGTTCAAATGTCACTATGGCATAAGTCAATAAAGTACTTGTTTAAATGTCACTATGGCATAAGTAAAGTCAATAAAGTGCTTGTTCAAATGTCACTATGACATAAGTAAAGTCAATAAAGTGCCCGTTCAAATGTCACTATGACATAAGTCAATAAAGTACCTGTTTAAATGTCACTACGGCATAAGTAAAGTCAATAAAGTGCCTGTTCAAATGTCACTATGGCATAAGTAAAGTCAATAAAGTGCCTGTTCAAATGTCACTATGGCATAAGTCAATAAAGTACCTATTTAAATGTCACTACGGCATAAGTAAAGTCAATAAAGTGCCTGTTCAAATGTCACTATGACATAAGTAAAGTCAATAAAGTGCCTGTTCAAATGTCACTATGATATAAGTAAAGTCAATAAAGTGTCTGTTCAAATGTCACTATGGCATAAGTAAAGTCAATAAAGTGCCTGTTCAAATGTCACTATGACATAAGTAAAGTCAATAAAGTGCCTGTTCAAATGTCACTATGGCATAAGTCAATAAAGTACCTGTTTAAATGTCACTACGGCATAAGTAAAGTCAATAAAGTGCCTGTTTAAATGTCACTATGACATAAGTAAAGTCAATAAAGTGCCTGTTCAAATGTCACTACGGCATAAGTAAAGTCAATAAAGTGCCCGTTCAAATGAAACTATGGCATAAGTCAATAAAGTGCCTGTTCAAATGCCACTAAGACATAAGTAAAGTCAATAAAGTGCCTGTTCAAATGTCACTATGGCATAAGTAAAGTCAATAAAGTGCCTGTTCAAATGTCACTATGGCATATCATGAATACAAATCCATGGATCAACTCTTGACATCCATAACAACAATATTGACAGGTTACAAGACAATGGCATGGGTATTGTAATTTCTATCACACTTTTAAGGTTTTCATTTGAAGCCTTCTCATATAATAAGACTTAACCAGGTAATCTTTTAGCACAGCACGTTTGGACTGGCTGGGATTAGGCTCCTGGAAAACTGTTGATACGTAAGCATATAAATCTCTTCACTACAATTTTCCCATATATACGTGTGTACTTACAACCATATGTGTGTGTGCCTACCTATGCACATAAGTTGTGTGTGTGTAAATGTGTACATTTGTGTACACAAACTGAAATGTACAAAATAAAATAACATGTTGTGGAACTTAAGTCAATGACACACCCAATAATGATACGATGTACACACACGGAAACAACGTATTTGTCATACGTACATCAAGCGACTGTAAGCAGTACCAGCAGAAGACATGTTTGCATCTCTTACACATCATCTGAGCACACCCATCATTGCGTTCTATTGGCACATGGCAGACTGGGCACCTCTTGATCTTGGCATCCTCTGTGTTGTTGTATGGGATTCTGTAACATGCAACACAACAAAGGTCACATGGGCATTTCCATTGACAGTAATAACATTAAGAGCAAGGATGTTTTCTTTAAAGCACCGGATTTGGATTGGTATCTCTCTGCAGAATGGCCTGCCGACAGCATAACACAAAGCAACAACTCTGAAGCTCCAGAGATAACCCCCTGAGATTACCAGAAAAATTGTGCTGGTGGTCAGAACTGTACGGTCTGAAAACATGACCATCAGATAGTGAGGCAGACAGCTTGACCTGGCAGACAGCTTGACCTGGCAGACAGCTTGACCTGGCAGACAGCTTGACCTGGCAGACAGCTTGATCTGGCAGACAGCTTGACCTGGCAGACAGCTTGACCTGGCAGATCTGGCAGACAGCTTGACCTGGCAGACAGCTTGACCTGGCAGACAGCTTGACCTGACAGACATGGCAGACAGCTTGACCTGGTCGACCTGGCAGACAGCTTGACCTGGCAGACAGCTTGACCTGACAGACCTGGCAGACAGTTTGACCTGGCAGACAGCTTGACCTGGCAGACAGCATGACCTGGCAGATAACTTGACCACTTTGTCATGGAGACCACCAGAAACTGTAGTAATACTATTGAGGGGTCAGTGGTCATGCAGTTAGGATACTAGCCTCTCTAAATGTGGAGATAGGGGTTGTCAGTGGAATAAGCTAGGAGTGCAGGGAATGAAACAGTTACGTTTGTATACACACATACCCATAGACACAGTTACGTTTGTATACATACATATCCATAGACAGACTGACATGTGCACACACACACACATATATATAAACATACATGTGCACTTAAATCGTGTGTGTGTGTATATATATATATATATATATATATATGTCGCATGTCTTTTGCAAGAGTTGTGATCAACCCCAACCCTAGGCTGATTTACTAGGCAATTTTACGTTCAGTAGTTAAATGTAGAACAGTGTGAGAAAACACAGCATTTCACAAGATAAAGAGTATTCTCTGCAATTTATCATTGTCAATCAAGATAAAGAAAATAGCTACCTTGAACAAACATGATGTACGGAAGCGAATCATTTAGCAGACAAGTGAGGAATTATGTGGAGGCTGTGGTTTTATTGGAAAATAATGATATCTCCTCGGGTGGATAGAAAGAGTAATGAAGATATCTTGAAAGAAGTTGGCTCAAAAAGAGAACAGATACTCGCATCATCAGAATACTCCACATTCTTTGGGTATGTCATGAGAAGGGGACAACTGAAGTATGTCATCACAATGCTAAATCTGGAAGGGGAGGAGAGGCAGGGTGGAGACTAAGAGAGAAGATGCTGGACAGTTTAACATCAAGTCATGGAAGAACTTCACTATCAGAAATGACTGGCAGAACATGAGACAGGAGGCTGTGGACAGACATGATCGCAAACACCACACGGCATATACTTATGAGAGAGAGACAGATCTCTGTGGTATTCTGAAAGCAAAGAGGTACCCCAGAGACCAACCTCATAAAAACATCTAGTCACTACTGGGGATTAAACACAGGACGCAGTGATAGGACATTGGTAGACTAACCACTATGCCACCATGACAAGGTTGATCATCATCATCATGGTGTGCCATATCAATAAGTATTGGTGATTGTTTTGAATATAAATGTTATAGACGGGTTCTAAGAATATCTTGGATACAGAAAACGAACAAATGCATCCATACGACAAGAACTGAATATTGATGAAGTCGCTTTTAAAAAAAAGTCGCTTAAAAGTCGACAGGGTCGATTTCATTGCACTGGGTTTTATCCCATATGGCTCGGTCTCTTTCCGCAGCGCGGAAAGCATCGCACAAAGCATGAACTCCAGTAGCTCTAGCGACGACCCACAGGAGTCTCCGAAAAATTTCACTCGTGAACCGAAGGAAGTGGCCCGGAATCGAACCCACAACCTTCGGAGCCCGAGTCAAACAGCTTGACCACTTCACCAACGGAGACACCTGATTGATGAAGGCTGGCTACTAAAAATGATAAAACAAAGAACATTGAAATATTTTGGTCACTTGAAATGTCATGAAAGTTTGGAGAGAACAATCAAGAGGGGTATGTGCTTGGGAAGAGAGGAAGAGGAAGGCCAAAGAGAAGATGGGTGGAGGATGTGGCAGATGATCTCCAGACAGGTGTACTGGACGCAAGACATCTTTCTTATGACCGAGAAATTTTCTGGATGGTTATTATGGAGCGAGGTTCTGCAATGGACATGCTACTGAATGAATGATCATGTTTCGCCATCCCACACGATCACCGGTCTAGGATTAAGGTTTGTGTTCTTGTCCTGACAGTACCATTTGGTACATTGAGGTATTTATCGCTTTGTCTTCCCCTTGCACTTTTCCACTAAAGTGTATCAGATGTTGCTAAGTATTTAAGTTTAGTTCTCCTCATTCCATGCCCAGAAAAATCATGACTCTGGACATCTAATTCCTCTAATAAATGTGCAGTTTTCATCTGCTTCCTGAGATACAGCTTCATTTGTCTTTATGTCTGTCCATAGGCATTATTTGCATGTGCCTCAGAAACTGGCTCTGTGTTGAAGGGGTTACAGATGCAATACGCAATCCCGCACACTGCGTTCGAAGCACAGCTGCAGACGATCTGGAAGCAGACCATCTCGCGTTGATGTTTTCATGCAATGGTATTAATGCCGGTCGTTCAGAAAGCAATGGCAAACTACTGAAAATAAACTTGCCAAGAAATCACAAAGAGCCAAATAATGCGGGGGTTGACTGCTGCATCCTGTAAAGGATATACAACTCACTTTTAATTTCTCAGAAACCAAGCTGAAAGAGAATATTTTGTCAATGAAAGACTAACCCTGCTTCCTCAACAAGTGCAGTTGCAAATACATCATCGCAGGACTTTGGTGCATGCCACTTTGACTTGCATATAGAACAAAACTGCAGTCCACACTGGAAAACAATAGAATTAACCATTTGGTGCTGTTTAAATACGACATGATGATAATACAGGTAATACATATAACTATTCATCATCGAGCAGAAATTAAAAATGAAAAAAAAAACTGTATTCATACAAATAAACACCTTCTGAAGTCGGAGTGGGATTCGCCTGATGGAGAAGGACACTGGTGATGGGAGAAGCTAATCCACACTCAAAAATCAGTCTAGTGATACTAGAAGTAGTAGCCCGGTATGGACTACACTTGACTCAAAGCGAACAAGCGCACATACACACACACAAAACCAGAATTCAAACAAACCAAACAACACAATCATTTAACATGTTAACTTCTTCTTCTGCTATTACAGGCTGTCATCTCAAGGTGGAACATAGGCTCACCACCAACTCATGTCAAACTCTTTGTAGATTTGTTGAGTTTGGCTGGCTTTAACAGCTAAATCTTGTCCTTGCTTCTCCTATGTCACAGCAATTCCCCATACTTCTATACCACACCAATCCACCATAAATCTGTCACACCAAACCACCATAGTTCTGTGTCTTCCAATCCTCCTTAGTTCTATGTCATGCCAGTCTGCATAGTTCTACACCACACCAATCCTCCTTAGTCCTATGTCACACCAGTCTGCCATAGTTCTATACCACACCAATCCTTCTTAGTCCTATGTCACACCAGTCTGCCATAGTTCTACACCACACCAATCCTCCTTAGTTCTATGTCACACCAGTCTGCCATAGTTCTACACCACACCAATCCTCCTTAGTTCTATGTCACACCAGTCTGCCATAGTTCTACACCACACCAATCCTCCTTAGTCCTATGTCACACCAGTCTGCCACAGTTCTACACCACACCAATCCTCCTTAGTTCTATGTCATGCCAGTCTACCACAGTTCTACACCACACCAATCCTCCTTAGTTATATATCACGCCAGTCTGCCATAGTTCTACACCACACCAATCCTCCTTAGTCCTATGTCATGCCAGTCTGCCACAGTTCTACACCACACCAATCCTCCTTAGTTCTATGTCACACCAGTCTGCCACAGTTCTACACCACACCAATCCTCCTTAGTTCTATGTCACACCAGTCTGCCACAGTTCTACACCACACCAATCCTCCTTAGTCCTATGTCACACCAGTCTGCCACAGTTCTACACCACACCAATCCTCCTTAGTTCTATGTCACACCAATCCTCCTTAGTCCTATGTCACACCAGTCTGCCACAGTTCTACACCACACCAATCCTCCTTAGTTCTATGTCATGCCAGTCTGCCACAGTTCTACACCACACCAATCCTCCTTACTTCTATGTCACACCAGTCTGCCACAGTTCTACACCACACCAATCCTCCTTAGTTCTATGTCACACCAGTCTGCCACAGTTCTACACCACACCAATCCTCCTTAGTCCTATGTCACACCAGTCTGCCATTGTTCTACACCACACCAATCCTCCTTAGTTATATGTCACACCAGTCTGCCACAGTTCTACACCACACCAATCCTCCTTAGTTATATATCACGCCAGTCTGCCACAGTTCTACACCACACCAATCCTCATTAGTTCTATGTCATGCCAGTCTGCCACAGTTCTACACCACACCAATCCTCCTCAGTTATATATCACGCCAGTCTGCCATAGTTCTACACCACACCAATCCTCCTTAGTCCTATGTCACACCAGTCTGCCATTGTTCTACACCACACCAATCCTCCTTAGTTCTATGTCACACCAGTCTGCCACAGTTCTACACCACACCAATCCTCCTTAGTTCTATATCACGCCAGTCTGCCACAGTTCTACACCACACCAATCCTCCTTAGTTCTATGTCATGCCAGTCTGCCACAGTTCTACACCACCAATCCTCCTTAGTTCTATGTCATGCCAGTCTGCCATTGTTCTACACCACACCAATCCTCCTTAGTTCTATGTCACACCAGTCTGCCATAGTTCTACACCACACCAATCCTCCTTAGTTCTATGTCACACCAGTCTGCCATTGTTCTACACCACACCAATCCTCCTTAGTTATATGTCACACCAGTCTGCCATTGGTCTACACCACACCAATTCTCCTTAGTTATATGTCACACCAGTCTGCCATTGTTCTACACCACACCAATTCTCCTTAGTTATATGTCACACCAGTCTGCCATTGTTCTACACCACACCAATTCTCCTTAGTTCTATGTCACACCAGTCTGCCACAGTTCTACACCACACCAATCCTCCTTAGTCCTATGTCACACCAGTCTGCCATTGTTCTACACCACACCAATTCTCCTTAGTTCTATGTCACACCAGTCTGCCATTGTTCTACACCACACCAATCCTCCTTAGTTCTATGTCACACCAGTCTGCCACAGTTCAACACCACACCAATACTCCTTAGTTCTATGTCATGCCAGTCTGCCACAGTTCTACACCACACCAATCCTCCTTAGTTCTATGTCATGCCAGTCTGCCATTCTTCTACACCACAACAATCCTCCTTAGTTCTATGTCATGCCAGTCTGCCACAGTTCTACACCACACCAATCCTCCTTAGTTCTATGTCATGCCAGTCTGCCATTGTTCTACACCACATCAATACTCCTTAGTTCTATGTCACACCAGTCTGCCATTGTTCTACACCACAACAATACTCCTTAGTTCTATGTCACACCAGTCTGCCATTGTTCTACACCACACTAATCCTCCATAGTTCTATGTCACACCAGTCTGCCATTGTTCTACACCACACCAATCCTCCATAGTTCTATGTCACACTAGTCTGCCATTGTTCTACACAACACCAATCCTCCATAGTTCTACACCACACCAATCCTCCTTAGTTCTATGTCGCACCAGTCTGTCATAGTTCTACACCACACCAATCCTCCATAGTTCTATGTCACACCAAACCACAATAGTTCCATGTTACACAAATCCACCATTGTTCTTTATCACACAAATCTGCCATAGTTTTATGCCACACAAATCCATCATAGTTCTTTGCCACCACATCTATCCTCCTCAATTATAAGTACGCTAGTCCAGCACAATTGTATGTCACACAACCTCCATAGTTCTACGTCACACCAAACTACCATAATTCTATGTCACACCAATCTGCCATAGTTCAATGTGACACTAATCCTCTATAGTTCTATGTAACACCAAACCACCATAATTCTATGTGACACTAATGCTGTATATTTCCATGTCACACCAATCTGCCATAATTCTATGTTACACCAATCTGTTATAGTTCTACATTACACCAATCTACCATAGTTCTATGTCACACCAATCCTCCATAGTTCCATGTCACACACACCAATCCACCATAATTTTTTGTCACATCCTCCATAGTCCTATCTCATCGCAATCCACCCTAGTTCTATCTCACCCCAATACACCACAATTCTATGTCACGCCAATCTTCCATAGTTCTATGTCATGCCAATCTGCCATAATTTTATGTCACATCATCCTCCATAAACCTCAAATTAATTTAGCCATCTATGTTGTGACAAAGAATCACAGAATACTGTTGTTACCAGGTACTGTCTATACAAGCACAGAAGAACTGTCCGAGACCTGCTGGCTGTGGCTACTATACCAATATTCTGACGTCAACTTACCGTTGGACACTTTACAGGCACGGAAGCAGATAAGACTCCTTCATCTGTGTGTGACTGGGAGGAGCAGACATGACAGACGGTCTCACAGCCTACCTCTGGACAGAATGTCCGATTCGGATCCAGATCTACTTCTGTACGCAACAGAAAAACAGCAAATAAGAAACACTCAACAAATGTAAATAATTATTGTGAACTGGACATACCTGACCTACAAACATTTTAAAAACTGACTATGGTTTCATATCCGATCTACAGAAGAATAAACATCCTTCATATTTAGTTTCCCCCCTTCTCCATTATAATGTAATTGAAAATGAGTTGTTACTGTCTTGCATAAATTTGGCACAAAAACTAAGTCATTATTAAGTGCTCTGTCAAATGACAAGAGTGATCATGGCCCCTTGCAATCTTACATCATTAACTAATTCTCTGCTGTGGACCGATTGGTTGGTTCCACCACCCTATTTTGGCACCCGCGAACCGATAGGTTGGTTCGGTATATATAGTGCGTTTATTGATCCATTTCTCCTGTTTCAGTCCACAATTTTTAGTGTCCCATTGAATTAAACTTTACAGCGAAAGATTTCGCTTCCGCCCGTGTGCAAGTGCACGCTTCTTGTTTAGGAGAAATTGAGTTAGGCGTGATTCGAAATAATTCTTGTGATTCGAAATTCGAAGTGACAATACCTTCTGGTTCTGGACCTCATATATTTTAATAAAATTACCGTTTTAAACAATTTTATATTATAGTTATTGTGATGTAAAGAACTTTGTTAAAGATTCTAAAACTTCTACCACGTGCAGTAGTCAGTTAATTTAGAAGACGGTCATTATTTCAAAAGAAATCTAACAGTGAAAGTTCCTCATATTATGATGGCAAATGCCGACTTATGCTTGCGCTAATAGGCCACACTTGTGCCACTAAATTTACTTTGCCTATCACAAAGTATGTAAGGAGTATTTAAATAATTAAATTTAGAATAATAATAATTATAACTAAATAGAAAATAGTGTTTATTTTGTTTCTCAGTACTCTACTCCTCAGTAATCTGCCTGGTGTGTTCCTGACATTTTCCATTTTGTGTGAACATTATGTGCTTCAAAATATTATGTTTTAATTATGTTTTATTTGCGTTGCGGTGCAGTTCTGTGATATTATTGAACAAAAGTGGTGTGTGTAACAGTATTCAGCAAATTTAACTGGATTAGCTGATGTGGAATCAAAATAAAGCCTTGGTAAGTGAAATTTTAAAATATTTTTTACCTTTTTAATTTCAATTGTTATTACTAAACCTCTCATTATTGTCATAAAATTTCTAACCTATCAATTAATTATTAACACAGTCATGTTCCTTGTGCAATCCTCTTTAATTTCATATGTAATACAATACATCTGCTACTATTTTAACCATTTTAAAACCATTATTGTGACACACCCCTACTTCAAATTTTCTGCCTTGAATTTCTGTTTGGTCAGGACCACTTTTTTGTTTGGCAGGCAATCAGTTAATTCTGAATCATTATCATCATCATGATATGCCTTGTCCAGTGGCATGGGTGTTCATGTCTTCCCACAGATCTTGGTCCTTGGTTCCTGGATCAGTTCTACTGATGATATTCCTCCTTATTATGGGGATCTGAACACATGTTCACCAGTCCAGCAGGAAAGAATACTAGTCACTGTGCTCCCAAGGTTCCCACAGAGCCAACCTACAAATAAGTGTGATCCATATTTAGGGTTGCCAGATATGTGGGAACAAAAGGAGGACATAATAAGACAAAAAGGAGGACAAAGGGGGACATAATAAGACAAAAAGGAGAACATATTGAATGTTTCATTTAAATCGTTCCAGATTAAACCCACAATCAGTGCAATTTTATTACAATAGCTGCCAAACGCGAGAACACATTTCTACCTTCTCTCCCGTTAATGCCTCCAAAATTCACATTGGCATTGTCACCAGCAAAAGCAACACATTTGGAGTACAAATCATGTTTTTGGAGTGTTCTCAAAATATACTGTGATATAGTTTCTGAGGTTTCATTTGGTGTGTTGTCTAACTCGAGAATCTTAGTTTGGATTCCACCTGCTTTCCAGTTAAAGTAATGAACAATGATCGGAAATATTTTCTACGAACCGTGATTGCTAGCATCTGCCGAAAGACCGATACATGAAATACAACTTAAAGATTTATCCTATTCATCAACAGTATGGGGGACCAATCACCTGGTTTATTATTTCTTCAGTCTTTGTTTTTGCACAAGCAATATTTTTAGCAATTTCTGAATCTTCAAATAATGTGTGCATAAAACCAGCTGTGCAGGTCATCGAGTTGTAAGACTGATGATGACAAACTGTTTGAAATACAAAAGTTAATATTGCACATGATCTATAAGTCATGTTCCATAATATTGCACATGATCTATGTCATGTTCCATAATATTGCACATGATGTATAAGTCATGTTCCATAATATTGCACATGATCTATAAGTCATGCTCCATAATATTCCATATGATCCATCTGTGATGTTCTATAATACAGCATATAATGTATTAGTGCAGTTTCCTGTTGTTGTATATGAGACATTGCTGAAGTTTTCTAATACAGTTAAATGCAATGTGCCGAAGAGCTTCCACACTCTACATGATAATGTAAAACACTTTAATAGTAAAATCCACCAACCTCTTTCAAACTGTAATCTTGTGTACCTCAGGAAAGTCTGTTTGTCAACAAGCTTCTCAATCTGAGAAAAACAGATTGTCATGCCCAATGACTCAGTGCAGTTCACATATTCAACAAAGGTAAACTATAAATATCATTGTCAGGAGTCATTATATTGCATGACTACCCCCTTGAGATTAAATATTTTAAAATATGAGCAAGAAACAAAATATTCATCTTCAACATCATCTAATGTCCTGTCAACCAGTGTGGTTAACCATGTGTCTCCAAATCTCATGATCTGCAACAGAATGTATCAATTCATGTGCTCATATTTTTCCATGCCATGATGAAAGGATATCAAGAATTTCCTCTTGTCATCCTCTATCACTTTTCCCATACATTTTTCCAGTTGTTACACCGTGTTAGTTTTTCTCTGCTCATAACTTAATGCAAAATAATGTTTAGTGCCTCTTACTGATGTTTATAAGTTGTCATTCTTAGCTTCTGTAAAAAATATTTTGATTACTCATTTTTGCTGTCCAAGGTATCTTCAATATTCTTCTAACAACTACATATCTGTGGTTTCTTGGGATTTTTTGCTCATTTACCAACTGTCCAGGTTTCACAGCCATATGGTTTTATGTAGCACACAAGAATTCTTTTTTTAAACTTCCAATGACTTGGACTTGATGCATATGATCGTCATTTTATAAAAAGCAACTTTTGCTTGACAGACAGACGTGAAATAGCAGGACTTAATATATACTAGGTTATTTCATTATGAAATGGGGAACCAATTCCCTTTGCCAACACCTTTCAGTGCCAGGAAAAAATACCTGACACCCATTTTACAAACTTGAGTCTTCCCCCTGGGCACTGGACTGGAGTCCATTCACAATGGAATACCCCAAACAGGGGGAGGAAATAGACCAAGCTAGGCCAGCTTCCAGCCAGTCCATCTGTTCTGTGCTGAATCATGACCTGGTGACATCCTAATATGTCTCACCACAGATGTGGAGTTCCATTACCAGTCTTGCATCTCCCGCTGGTTTCTGGGCTTGAAGAGAAGAGGGATCACTCTGCAAAACTAACCCATGGAGATAGATAGTACTTTGGTACCCGACTGGGAGACAAGTCTGTGAAGTTCCATTACCAGTCTTGCAACATCTGCTGGTTTCTGGGCTTGAAGAGAAGAGGGATCACTCTGCAAAACTAACCCATGGAGATTGTACTTTGGTACCCGACTGGGAGACAAGACTCTTCACCAACCTCAATACAATAGGTGCAAGCCATTTTCAGGGCCTAGATGACTTGAATCCATTGAATGACTTGACCAGACTATGCATGGAAGATACTTATAATATAGTAACATATAAAGGCAGGAAATCAGACCCTTTCCAAATAACATCTGGCTTGAAACAGGGTGATGCACTATCGCCGCTACTCTTCAATCTGGCTCTAGAGAAAGTTGTAAGGAAGGTAAAGGAGGAAAGTGATATTGGAGGAACATCCAAGCTGCTTGGTTATGCAGATGATATAGATATTATAGGGCAAAGTGAACAAAAGACATTGGAAATATTGACTCACTTAAAGGAAAAAGCCCAACAGATGGGGCTAGTTATCAACCAAGATAAGACAGAATATGTGGTAATTTCAAGAGACGGAATGGCTAAAAACTCTGGCCACATACAAATAGATAATATGACCATTAAAAGAACGGAAACATACAAATACCTGGGTACAATCTTCAACTGCTCCAACATCATAAGGGAAGAAATACAAACTAGAATCAACTCTGGAAATAAGATATACTATGCACTACAACATCTACTAAAATCAAAGGCGCTATCTCGTAACACCAAAATCACAATATACAAAACACTGATCAGACCAGTTGTGCTGTATGGCTCTGAAACTTGGAGTACAACGAAAGGAGACGAAGCCTTGTTACAAACCTTTGAGAACAAAATTTTAAGACGCATCTTTGGACCCATTAGGGATACACAAAGTGGAGAGTGGAAAAGAAGAAGTAACAAAGACATTTATGATCTGTTTAAGTCTGGTTAATCACTGGTATCATGAAGGCTAATAGACTACAATGGCTGGGGCATATAGAAAGAATGGAAGATAATAGGGAAACAAAACTCGCTTACACTCAGGAAATAAATGACTGTAGACCCCGAGGTAGACCAAGTAGGCGGTGGAGAGATAATACATATACAGACCTACAAGCACTTGGAATCAACGACTGCCAAGAGAAGGTCCACCAGAGAGACGAATGGAGACGGATTGTATCTGCAGCAAAGAACCTCAATGGCTCGGAACGCTGAAGAAAAAGAAGATGACTTGAATGCCGATGGATCAGACTTAATAGTTACAACTCACTGTCTTCTAGTGGATTCATAACTAATCAACCAACAAAGATGGGTCAGGCAAGAGAGAAAGAAATGTCTAAACTGGGAACAGAACCTGAACTGTCATGCTAGTAAATAATTCTCTACTACGCCACCACAGATCAAATCTAAATTCACAGTTTACAAATGAAGATAATTTAAAAAAAGTTTGTGAAGTAACAGAACGGAATAATTATTTTCAAAAACACAAACATGAATAACATATACTAATGCATAGAGTAACAGAAAACTTTCTAATTGTGAAGGTTTACTCAGTTTTTTAACTGACATATAAAAACACTGATTCGCAAAGCAGCAGTTTAAAAAGAAACAGTGACACATAGTGTGGTTTAAGACACACACATATACAAGGTAAATAAAACATTATCCACACTCTGACTGTAGAATCTATTTTAATTAACTTTTAGAAAGGACAAATGCATCATTTTTGACATAATCTCCTTGCTTTCCAATACATTTTGTCTATCTGTCAACAAGCTGTCATATTCCCTTATTAAACGTTTTAGGCTGAGCTGTCACCATGAATGCACCACTGTCTTCACTTCTTCATCAGAGCTGAATCTTTGCTCTCGAAGAGCTGCTTTCAGGGGACAAAACAGTTTTGCAGTGCTAACAGTCTGGGCAGAGATGTGCAAATGTGCATTGTTTTACAAGATCACAATGCCTTTGGAAAGCCGTCTTATGCATTTAATCCAAAGTTTAGGCTTCAGCTCTTCAGTGAGCATCTCACTGAACAGGACACAATAGATTACGCAACCACATGTATATAAAATTCAAATTTGGTGAATCAGCCATGTGCACATGTGGTTTGGCGCCACAGACAGCAGATCACATACTCCAAGGCTGTCCAAAATATGATGAATATAGGCAAACCTTTTGGCCTAGAGAAACAACAGTGGAAGATAAACTCTATGGACCACTAAGTGAACTAAAAAAGAAAGTGGAATTCTTATGAGAGACAACATTGCAGTCATAGACATATTTCATACGAAAGAAAGAAGAAGCATCTCACTGTAACACACACTGTTGGTCGTTGAACCTTTTTCCTAATAATGTTCCCATACTGGCTAGTTAGAATCCCAGACAACTTTGTTTAGAATCAAACTCTGATACTCCTGATTTTGTTCTATCAGACTTTCACCTGTTCAGTCTCCTGAAAGCAGCTTTTTGAGGATGAAGAATAATTTTTGATGAAGAAGTGAAGAATTTGTCGCTCACAGCTCAGTCTAAAATATTTTTTAATAGGGAATAAAAAACTTTCTTGCTGATGGACAAAGTGTATTAAAAAGCTAGAGGATTATGTCAAACAACAATGTATTTATCGTTTTTAAAAGTTTATTAAAGTAAATTCTACAGCCAGAGTGTGGATAATTGTTTATTTACCCTTGAACATACAAAGTCACACATAAACACTGACACCACAGAATAGAGTACAACATTCACACACAAAAACTAATATAAAGTTCCAAACATGCAAATGCACACATTAAAACATAGAGTAACATACAACACACAACCACACATAAACACTAACACGGAGTAACATACAACATACTCACACATATAAACAGACAACATTCACACACATACAGTAGCATACAACAAACACATGCATACATTCAACTTCAGTAATGCACAACACACAAACATATACAGTGTTGCACAATGTCCTCACTCGTACTAAAAGTGATAGACAACACACATATAAAGGCAGAGCAATGAACAACACACATACCAATACACAGAGCAGCATAAGACACTCAAACACATACACTCAAAGTAACACACATCATTCAGACAAAAGACTAACACACAGTTATATACTAAACCAAGGTGGCCAGAGGAAATGCTTTAAAGACACTTTGATAATCTCACTGAAAGCTTTTGGAATTCATCATGACACCTGGGAGACTGCTGCCAAAGACCAAAATGTGTGAGCATACATCATTATGCAAGGGTGCAGTCACTTGTGAAGCAACCAGGACTGCAAGAGCTGTGAAGAAAAGGCTGGACAGAAAAACCACTGAAGGAGATCCTCTTCCTGGAACGTCAAGCATTCTTTGCCCACATTGTCAAAGAACATTTTGAGCCAAAAAAGCCTTACCAGCCATCTTAGAACTTTCAGCACCATACTTTCAACCCCACTGGATGAAATGAATGGTCATCATCATTCTTGATGGACAAACAATAACATATACTAAACTCACACAAGCACACAGAGTAACTACAACACACACACATCCTAGCATAAAGTGATGTACAACACATAGAGACACTAGCACACAGAATAATGTATAACACACGCACAAACCTTGACACATGTATATTACTATGTTATTTGTCTGTTAGCTTCCACTCATGGTTTATTTTCACTCTGACACGCATGCATGCACACACACACACATTGGCACCTTTCCGTCTTGACAGACGATAGTTTGGTACATTGTGCTTCAAAAAGGCTTAATAACTACGATCCATGGCGGTGGCGAGTGTGGCTGGTAAGGCCAATTCTTGCTGCAAATGTTTGCCCACAGTAGGTGCATGTGAAAACATGGTCACTTCCACCATTTTGCACCATCTTACGCCTCTCACGCTCTGTGTGTGCTTTATCTGCAATCATTTTCTCCTTTGTCCTTATTCCATTTCTGATAGTTGCCCTCCATGCAACACGTTCAGCGGCGACGTGCTCCCAATGTGCATTATCAATGCCTGTATCTATCATGTCCCGCTTACACACATCTTTGTATCGTAGTAGAGGCCGACCTTGAGATCTCCTACCCATCTGTAATTCACCAAAAAAGATGTCCTTTGGTATTCTACCATCATCCATCCTTCTCCTACCCATCTGTAATTCACCAAAAAAGATGTCCTTTGGTATTCTACCATCATCCATCCTCCTAACGTGTCCTATCCATCTAAGTCTACGAAGACTGAGCATGGAATACACCGTCACACAACCTGATCTTTCCAATACTTCAGTATTTGTGATTTTGTCTTGCCACTTAATACCAAGTATTCTTCGCAGACACCGCATATGAAAGCTGTTTAAACGTTTCTCTTGGCGTGAGTAAGTTGTCCAGGTTTCACTGCCATAAAGAAGAGTACTAAGGACACAGGCTTGGTAGACGAGGACTTTTGTTTTGGCAGTAAGCTTCCTGTTCTCCCAGACTCTTTTTGCTAACATGTTCATTGTTGTTGCTGCCTTGCCAATCCTGATGTTGATTTCCTGATCGAGGGATCTTCTTCTTCTTCTTTTCGTTCATCCGGAGTGTTTTTTCAGATGTGATTGCGGTGTGTCTGTTATGCGCCCTTGGGCCGAAACCCGTAGGCCAACACATCGACTTTAGCGTGCTTTTTTGACCAGGTAGCATTCCTGGGAGACTCTCACTGTTTGTGGTGCCATCTACAACCATGCTGGCCAAGTTAGAACGGTCGAAGACAACGGTCATCCCTCAAAGGAAGGCAGGGACAGTCCATAGCATTTTCCGCCATCCAAGGTTGCTTCCATAGTTGCAGGGCCGACACATAACGCCCTGGATCTGGGCTCACCGAGGGAAATCGTCACGTCCTGCTCATGGCTGCTTTAGATCCTCACTTCAATATATTGGTCATTTCGTTTGCCCCGGGCCATTCCCGCACAAACCAGACAGGTTTGCAGACGGTATCCACTCAGCGAGTTTTCGGACATGTGCTTGTCGTTGCGCCCGTCAGAGCTATTCCAGGCACGACAGACATTCGGAAAACTACCTAGTCAGAGCTGTTCCGAACAAGAGCGGCATTCGGAAACTAGGTAGTCAGAGCTGTTCCTAGCACGAGAGACATTCGGACGAGACATTTCACTCGGACGTAATTGCGTAGTGTCAATTTTTAGTTTGCCACCCGTAGGACGACACTTCCGACTTCAGCGGGCATTTTTTAATGAGGTTAGCCTTCCTCGGGTTTCGAGACTCTTGTTTCGGCTTCCACACAGCGAGCTTTCGCTTTGGGCTGCCACGTAATGGATTCGCAAGACCGGCGTTCCATTTCGTGTCAACGAGACAATTTTCCACCTTTGACTACACTCACTCCATGAGTGTGGTTACAGACTATCGGACGTCTGCGAGACGTGCGACCGAGGTGTTTTTCCACCTTTTGTACTCGCTCACGAGGTAGGCTACATGTGCTGCCGGCTCAGCACCTTACCTCCGTGCGTCTGTGGGCGAGTAACGGCCAGTCCCCTTTCATCCGGGGATACCTCATATCCCCCAGCTAAGAGAAATCGAACGAATCTGCGCCGAGCATGTAGCGTTCTCAGCACATCATCACAATTTTGATGTAGGTTTGTGTCGGCCAGGCTCTCACTTCCGAGAGTTTATGGCTTAGAGACGTTCAGCCATACACCTCGGATGGGAGCCTTAGAGGTTATGTCCGAACTGAGATTTAGGGATTGTTTGCCTGATTTTGACTGCTATCCTCAGTCTTACCTGCAGGGCAGCAGGTTGTGTCTCTCTTAGTCTGGTCCCTATCCCACGAGCCGTCCAATATGTAGTTTTCACCCATCGGCAAGCACATGGGGTCGATGGGACACGCAAGCTCCCCCACCACGGCAAGGTGGAGACACATCGGGGGAGTGATCGAGGGATAATTTGCTATTTACCTCTGATCCTAGATATGTAAAATGGTCTACTATCTCCAGTTCGGCGTCGTCAATAAAGATTGATGGTACACCATGTGCACCTTGTGACATAATCTGTGTCTTCTTTTTGTTAATTGTTAAACCAAATTCAGAACAAGCATTGGAGAATGCAGATAGTAGATGTTGTAATTCTTCCTCAGAGTGGGTCGTAATCGCAGCATCATCCGCAAAAAGCAACTCTCTGATTAGTACCCTGCTAATTTTGGTCTTGGCCTTCAATCTCTGAGCATTATAGAGGCCACCATCTGAGTGTGAGTGAATGTATATACCGTCATCCTGATCACGAAAGGCATATTTCAGTAGAAGTGAAAAGTATATCCCAAAGAGGGTGGGGGCTAGTACACAACCTTGCTTAACTCCACTCTTGATTTCAAACTCTTCTGAAGTTGAGCCATCAAACTTGATTATACCCTTCATGCCTGTGTGGAACGATTCCACAATGGACAGAAGAGTTGGTGGGCAGCCAATCTTCATTAGTGCTTTGAACAGACCCTCACGACTGACCAAATTGAATGCCTTTGTGAGGTCAATGAAGGCAATAAATGGCTGATTTTGTTCCCGGCATTTTTCTTCCATCTGTTGCAATGAGAATATCATATCAATGGTAGACCGGTTCTGACGGAAGCCGCACTGTGATTCGGGGTAGACTTGATCTCCCAGGACTTGAAGTCTGTGCAGGACAATTCTGGCAAATACTTTCCCAACAATACACAGAAGTGAGATACCCCTATAGTTGTCACAGTTGCTCCGATCTCCCTTGTTCTTGTACAGCGTTATGATGTTTGAATCTTTGAAATCCTGTGGGACTTGTCCTTCTCGCCAGCATAGCTCTATTAGCTGGTGGATCTGTAGAGCGAGTGTGTCTTGCCCACTCCTGATTACCTCTATTGGAATCCCATGCCTTACCTGGAGCCTTGCCAGATGCAAGCTCATTTATAGCACACTTAACTTCTGTTATAGTGGAAAGTGTGTCCAGGTGGTCAAGAGTTGGCAGGGCCTCGATGGCGTTGAGAGCATCATCCGCTAGCTTAGTCTCACTTGAGTAAAGCTCTAAATAGTAGCTCGATCCATCTATCCATCTGCTGTTTCTTATAAGTGATGATTTCTCCAGTCAAGGTTTTCAGCGGTGCACTTCTTTTGATCATTGGACCACAGGTTTTCTTTATCCCTTCATACATGCTTCTGATGTTTCCCTTATCACTTGCGATTTGAATGGACTCACATAACTTGATCCAATAGTAAGACCAGGGATGGAGTTATTGCCTCTCCATAGCACAAAGCCTGGGCTAAAATAAAGAAACCATGTGTTGCCCATGCAGAATGATCCCTCTCTCGGCCTGCCTAGTTCACTCCAGAGGAAAGTTGACACCTATAATCTGGAACAAGACAAGCTGCAGAAGCTGCCGGATCAGCAAAGCAATGCTCTAACTGTCCGCCTGTCAGAGCTTCGATCCTAGAACAGCTGCCAACCAAGGCTTAGGGCCTGGTCTGCCCTGCCATGACTTATTTTGTCTTTGGGTTGCATTTCCTCGCACCAGGATAAGGCTAGTACCCTCCCAATTGCGCTCTTCCGCCCGAAGCTGTTGGCACAATGTGGGGTGTCGGGTTTGGTAAGCGCCGCCCAACATTCGGCGCTGACAGAAAGCAGGTAGTACCGTCTACTGTCATATGGTAGCTCAGTCATATCTGACTAAGACCTGACACACACACACACACACATTAGGTAACATACCACACATCTGCACAAAGAGTTACATACAAACCTCCCACACAAAAGAACTGACATACAAAGTAATGTGCCACACTCAAAACATATTGACACATAAGTACATCATTCAACCACATACACAACCAACACATAAGTAAGTACCCCACTCAATCACACACAATATGCCAACACACAAA
Organism: Cepaea nemoralis; assembly: GCA_014155875.1. NCBI lineage: Eukaryota > Metazoa > Mollusca > Gastropoda > Stylommatophora > Helicidae > Cepaea > Cepaea nemoralis. Next base: position 478,776 of record JACEFZ010025553.1, on the reverse strand, counting down.
GTAAAAGTAACATACCACAGTGAATCCCACACAAACACTGACAAATAAAGTAATATGCAACACTCACTTCTTTGAGTGTGAGATTTCCCTGTTTTTTACACTGTGCATCAGGGCAGGTGAGATCAGAAACCATCCCCTCTGAAATCAACACAGACAGGTACTGACGCATGCACTGTGAAAGATCAAAATAGAAAGCAAAGAAGTAAAATATTAAACATATCAAAATCATATTACTTTGAAATCATTATTACATATAGCCAAATTTAATCACTCTAGTTGTGCTTATATTTGGAAGTGGCATGGTTGTGAGGTTACAATGTTGAACATTTTAAAAAAAACAATTTGTCTCTTGCATCTCCTTGACCGCTTGCCTTTTGAGATGAGGTAGACTAACAAGGAGTCCTATACTCAAGCTGTGCATGTTAAATATCTTACGGCAGTTAGAAATCGCAAACAGGACTATGGCCACTGTCATGGCAAAATTATTAGGGAAGAAACCCTACTAATGGGTGAACAGAGTTCATTACCTTGGATGGAATGTGTCTAGAGGGAGTTCACCTTACACAAATGCAGGCTAGTCTCATATTTTTATAGACCAATCGGCACTCGAAGGGCGATGTGGTCAATATCTTGCCGGCCGCCATTACTTCTCAATATATTTCCTGGCACCTATTTTAGACTGGGTCGACCTGCATGCCAAGGTCAATGTTAAAAAAATCCTCAAATGTGAGAGAAATTCAAACACTTGACAATCTAGCCGGAAGGCAAAAGTGCTGTCTCCTATGGGTCTCGTCCATGTGACACACCATAGATAGACGGCCTGAATTGAATTTGCAGAGGATCTTGGCATTAGTTGATCTCCAGAGATTTAGCAACCAGATACCACCATGAAGAAAAAGCTCTGGCGCTCATCAGTCCACCTTGAGCTGAGCTAAGAACCGACATCACTGCACTCAGGATATTCCCATACGTGTTGTGTCCCCTCATTCAATAGTCAGCGAAGAGTCACACTACTAATCGTTCCCACCGCTGTTTGATTGAAAGTTCTCCTGGTCTTCCCTCTCAGTTTTGAGATTCTTCCAGAATCCCTGCCGATCCCCCGCAATCTCATTCTTTCCACATACGGGTTCTCAATCTGGTCCCCCACCTTCTCCACCTGGTCCCACAGGTGCATGACCACCTCTCCCTTGTCCATAGGTAATCTACCACCAAGAGGTGCATTCCCTGCCAGCCTATTACTATGTTCATTCCCCTGCACTCCTGCATGGCCAGGGCACAAATTTGGCTATTACTGCTTCCACCTCTTTTCTCATGCTGGAGGTCGTAGTCTCATATGCCAAACACTCCTTTTTCAAGAATCGTTAAATAGCCTTCACAATAAAACCCCAACCACTAGGTCTGTTTTTCACCACTAACCTTCGGTGTAGATCAACAGTCCACCTTCAAATAATGAGTGAAATTATATTCCTCCCAATGACAGCCCATTGTTTGATTAAATCCAGAAAGAGATATTAAATTAGAATACAATAGGCAAGGGGAACTTAATTAGCACCAGGAAATTTGTGGAAGTTGAAAGAAATTAAATTTTGTACCAAACTTAGAATATTTAACTCCAATGTTGAATCAGTACTACTGTATGGATTAGAAATATGGAGAATGACTAAAAGAATTATTAATAAACTATACTCATTAAATGATACCTGCGCAGAATAGTGGGACTAAAATTGTATGGCAGAATCACCAATGTAGAGCTCATGGAGAGAACTAAATAAATTTCAGCGAATCGGGAAATGAGGAAAAGATGTTGTCACTGGATGAGACACACTGAGACAACCTGAGGATAGTATGACAAAACACTCACTTGTGTGAAACCCACAAAGCAAATGAAACAGAGACCTAAAATACTTGCAAAAGAGGATTAAAGATACTCATGAATAATATGGCAAAAACATGGACGAAGATGCAGGAAAAAGCAATAGATAGGATAATATGGGCATGAGTTGTTGAGGGCCTCTGTCTCATTGGGTGACGGGGTAAACGAAGAGCAGAAGATTATATCCTACAAATAATAAGTCTTTGCTGCTGTCTACTGAAGGAATATGCTACTAATGACACATTTGCTTCAGAGACGGTGTAAACAGTTTCAACTGTTAAGTGACAATGTATTGCTTAAAAAATTATAAACAATTAAATGGGAATATCTAACTACTCTTGCAATATACCAACAATTTTAAGAATGAATTAAAAAAAACATAATATTAAAAACTGCAATCTGGCATTGGATGGACCTCTGGGAAACACACACAACTGTGGGAGCTCTTTAAACAAACATGTTACGGCTCAACCCCAGCCACAGCATCAACAACCTACAAAATACACCCCTCACTAAACACTTACATAGACTGGCCACAGACTATGAGTCATACTGCAAGATCTGCAACTGACAGGATGCAAAAAATAATCACCACCATGTAAAGTGGCAAATTTTTAAAAAATGTACACGGGCTCCCAGGATGACCCAGCCTGAAATGGGCACCAGCAAATATCTGTGGAAGTAAAGGTGGTCATCATGACACTGACCACATCACCCACTGAGTGCCAGTTAGTCTATATAAAACGGGTCTTGCACTATGTGCCCAATGCACCTGGTGGCACGTCAATAAGTCTTTTACTTGTAGCCTTTTAAAGTGCCCTCTACTAGCGGACTTGAGGGGAAACTAACTGCTACCCCAAGATGCCTTCACACACAATGCATGGAGATACAGATCAACAAAAGAGATGTACCAGTTTCACTATGTGACTCTAGGGTGAAAAGAGTGGAAACTGTTGCTCATGAGGACCATGAAGGTCTAAACCAGTTGGCAGGGCACATGATGATGCTGATTAGCCCTAATTCCATCCAGTTCACAATAGCACAAAGTCTGGGATGAACTGTAGAGACCATGTGTTGCCCAGGTAGCATGATCCCTCTCTCATCCTGCCTAGTTTACTCCAGAGGAAAGGTAACACCAATACACCTGGAACAAGACAGGCTGCAGAAGCTGCCGGATCAGCAAAGGAATGCTTTTACTGTCCACCTGTCGAGCTTCAATTCTAGACCAATTGCCAACCAAGGCTTAGGGCCTGGTCTGCCGTGCCATGACATATGGTCTTGAGGTTGCATTTCCTCGCACCATGATTAGGCTTGTACCCTCCCAATTGCACTCCTCCACCCGAAGCCGTTGACACAATGTGAGGTATCAGGTTTGGTGAGTGCTATCACACATTCAATGCTAACAGAGAGCAGGTAGTACCATCTACTCTCATATGGTAGCTCTGACTAAGACCATGGGGATCAGATGACAGATAAAACGACTCATCCAAATTTCTTAGAATTAGAAATGAGACAATCCTGCTACTAGACATGGCTTGTGATCCAAGACCCTAACAGGACAGCATCTATGCAAGGAATCTCATCATTCATTAAAAGGAGAATTGCTGCTATAACACTGCAGACTGCACATTAAAATAGCCCTCTAAACTACTAAAGAATATGATAAATGGCACCAGGGTTTCAGTCCAATTAAAGGAAACTCCCAACAGATAAAGGATGAACAGAACACACAAGTGTGGCAGTTTCCAGGACCAAGTATCTAATGGAATAAGTGACTGATCCTGCACTTGTCCTAACAGCCAGAAATAGCTGTCAACGGTACAGGTTACAAACCACTCAGGTTAATGTGGAAGCTGATGAAAAACCAGCACATTATCTTGCCAAGAATAAATGTATGTGCACTTCACAGATCTGGAATAGAGACATGACAATGTCAGAAACTTCATTACAATTCTTCAGACTGAATAACCTGATGTGGTATGTTAGAATGAAACATGTTTTTCTATGAAACAAAGACACAGCTTTTTTAGTGAATGCACACACCATCTTACCATTTCACAGAAGAGACACTTGCAGTCTGCCAGCTCAAACATTTCTTCCAGTGGGCACTCTGTCAAGCACAGCTTGCACAGGATGAGTGGATCAATAGCAAGGTCAATAGCATGCTTTGATGCACAATAAGTTGCCATGTTGAATTCTGGGTGACAGAAACAAAAAAATGCTTGACAAAATAACAATGAATTATTTATTATCATCATCACCATCATCATCATCACATGCCAACCTAGTGTAGGTGTTCATGTCTCTCCACAGATCTCATTTCCTGGAGTTCTGGATTCACTCTGATGATATTTCCCCACTTAAACATTTCAGTCCACCCAGCATTATTTCTCTCGGTCTGCCTCTGCCTCTTTAGCCACTGATCTTTCCAGTTGTCACAATGTTTTCCAATGCCTCTCTTCTCTTACATGAGCAAAGAACGTTGTTTGTCTCTTTCTTATAGCTGTATGTAATGTTCTACTTTCATTAAACAATCACTGTTTGTTACTTTGGCAGTCTGAAGTATTTTAAATACGTCTCTGAAACTACATCTCTGTTGCCTCCAAACTGCAATTATTAACTTTCATATTCATATAATAGTTAATGGCATAAAACAAAGACATTTAACATCTCAGCCCTTCAAACATGGCTAGATATTAAATCCACTGAAAAGGTGGAGATTCAGCCAAGTTTATTCTACCAAGATTCACATTACAAAATACCATGACAGTACATGTACAAATAACACTGTACAATTTACACATAATTTCTACTACACTGCTCTCTTCCAAGTCTTAGCAATTACATAAGCACATAAAATAATATGAAGGAAGTTATTGATTATCTACTCCTCCACAATATACTCAGCAATCCGAAGCCTAGAATTGTAAGTATTAGGGAGTAGATTGAGGCATGATGAAGCCACTATAGTGAAGTGACAATTGTTCAATTATCCATGCAAATATACAAGATGTAAACCAATGTTTCTAAAAGTGGGTGATGCCACCACCATAGAGGGCAGTGAAAATATCCGGGATACCGCAGTGTTTGAATTGTCAGTGTTTGAATTGTCAGTGTTTCTTCTTCTTTGCGTTCATCCGGAGTGATTTTTTCAGATGTGATTGCGGTGTGTCTGGTTAGGCACCCTCGGGTCGAAACCCTCAGGCCAACACATCCGACTTTTAGCGTGCATTTTTGACCAGGTTAGCAATCCTGGGAGACTCTCACTTTTGTGGTACCGTCCACATCTCAGCTGGTCTAGTTGGAACAGTCGAAGACTACACGGTCATCCCTCAAGTGAAGGCAGGGACAGTCCATAGCATTTTCCGCCATCCTGGGTGGCTTCCATAATTGCAGAGCCGGCACATAACGCTCTGGTGCTGGGTTTACCGAGGGAATCGTCACGTCCTGCTCATGGCTGTTTTAATTCCTCACTTCAATATATTGGGCATTTCGCTCGCCCTGGGCCGTTCCTGCACAAACCAGTCAGCTCTGCGGTTGGTTTCCACTAAGTGAGTTTTCGGACATGTGCTTGTCTCTGTGCCCATCAGAGCTGTTCCAGGCACGGCGGACATTCGGAAAACTACCTAGTCAGAGCTGTTCCGAACAAGAGCGGCATTCGGAAACTAGGTAGTCAGAGCTGTTCCTAGCACGAGAGACATTCGGACGAGACATTTCACTCGGACGTAATTGCGTAGTGTCAATTTTTAGTTTGCCACCCGTAGGACGACACTTCCGACTTCCGGCGGGCATTTTTTAATGAGGTTAACCTTCCTCTGATTTCGAGGCACGTTAGACTGTTGTGATGTCGCCCACATCTCAGCTGGTCAAGATAGAACGACCAACGACATCGCGGTCGGCCCTCAAGGGAAGGCAGGGGCAGACAATGGGCAGTCCCTCGCTATCCAAGGAGGCTTCCATAACTGCAGAGCCGGCACATATTACTCCGAGACTGGGCTCACCAGAGGAGTTGCCACGTCCTGCTCATGGCTGCTTTAGTTCCTCACTTCCATGTATTGGGCATCTCGCTTGCCACTGGTCGCTCAAGTGAGCTCCAGGGGCGGTCAGACTGCGGGCGACATCCACTCGGTAAGCTTTTGCTTTTGACTTTGGACCACGCAATAGGTTCGCTCGCCGTGCGTTCCATTTCGCGTTATTGAGACGTTTCTCAACTTTTATCTACACTCTCTATGAGTTAGATACAGACAGTTTTCGTAACCATTTCCTTCGACTGGGGCATTTTACTGACTTTTTGTACTCGCTCACGAGGTAGGCTACATGTGCTGCCGGCTCAGCACCTTACCTTCGTGCAGCAGTCAGTGAGAAACGGCCAGGCCATCTCATCCGGGAATCCAACATATCCCTCAGCTGAGAGCCTTCAAACAAGTGTCAGAACTGGGCATGTAGCTTGCTCAGTATCTCGATTCCAATTTTTCGGTAGGTGGATATCGGCCCGACTCTCAGATCCGAGGGTCTGTGGCTTAAAGGCGTTCAGCCTAAACCCTCGACAGAGAGCCTTAGAGTATTGTCCGAAACAAGAACTGCCTTCATGCGCCTGATTTAAACTTTTGACTGCTATCCTCAGTCTCCTGCAGAGCAGCAGGTTGTGTCTCTCTTAGTCTGGTCCCTATCCCATATGCTGTCCGATATGTAGTTTTCACCCATCGGCAAGCACATGGGGTCAACGGGACACTCAAGCTCCCCCACCACGGCAAGGTGGAGACACATCGGGGGAGTGTCAGTGTTTGAATTGTCAGTGTTTGAATTGGCCTAATGCTAAGATATAGGGTAGGTAGGTAGGTAACAAGTAGGTGGATGAGTGTGTGTTGGTCAGAAAGAGAGAGAGAGAGAGAGAGAGAGAGATGGAGAAGGATGGAGATAGAGAGAGGAAGGGATGGAGAGAAAGGGGGAGAAGGGGTAAAAGGGGGTAACACGAGGCTACAATAGTGCCATAGAGAACAAAGGGGCAGCAATAGTTTGGAAATCACTGATAACAACTAAGGATATCAGGATAGTTTTACATATACATGTTTGGAAATATTGTGTTAACTTTAGTATTTGTATAAGTATGATCTTTATATATATATATATATATATATATATATATATATATAGAGAGAGAGAGAGAGAGAGAGAGAGAGAGAGAGAGAGAGAGAGAGAGAGAGAGAGAGAGAGAGAGAGAGAGAGAGAGAGAGAGAGAGAGAGAGAGAGAGAGAGAGAGAGAGAGAGAGAGACATATATAAAGTCATGTTTGTCTGGTAACTTGAGAATATCTGAACTGATTGTACACACTTATCTCAACAGTATTGGGTATGTCTATGAGAAGGTGTTAAGCTATATCATCATGGTACAACATCTGCAGGCTGAGCTGTGAAGAAATATATTGCGATGCTAGGATAACAAACTTGTATGCAGTTCTAGACGGCCACTAACACACTGTATCTCTGCACTCGCACTTTTATCTCTGCACTCGCACTCTTATCTTGCCCTCCTGCTGGGCAATTTATGTGTGCACTGAAGCTAGTCACTTCAGATAAAGTGTGCTTTACATGTTATAAGATTCTTAGATGTTTCTTTGTATTCTGGTATTGTAGGCTTTAAATACCTACTGATGGTGGCCGTGTTGGTGTACTGGTTAGGATGGTATGGGTATAGACCAGGGTTATTATTTTACGCTTGCTCGCTTTGAACTCAAGCATACGCCATACACATTACTTCTGGTAGAGCTGGACTGAATTTTGTGTATGGATTCGCTTTCCATATTAACAGTGTCCCTCACCATCAGGTGAACCCACTCTGACTTCAGAGGTACTTGTAATTAACATCCCCAAGTCAAGGACGATAGGTCAGCGTTTTAGTCCAACTGTCTGGTGTAGGGGCTAAACCCCTTGCCTCGGCATCAGCACACCGGATGTTTAAAAACCTAGCATTCTTATCCATTCGACTATGCTGACATAATTTAGCCATATTAAACATCACAGTGGTTTGGAAAGGTCAGTGTTAGTGGGCAGAGTTCTTAGAAAAAGAGGCAGTGGTCAAGCAGCTCGAGGATAGACACATGATATTGCAGATGCCTTGGGCATGAGGATGCATGAGACAGGAGAAATGGCAAGAGATGGAGAAAATTGTCAGTGATGACAGTAACATTCTATAAAGGACCAATTATATGATAGTGATGATAGAAAATATGCCAGGGATCGTGGTTGGTGGTCGTAATATAAATAACTCATGTTATGCTGATGAGACTGTTTTGATAGCAACAAGTCAGAAGGAACTACAAGAAATGAAAGAGTGGTTGTATAAAGTGAAAAAAAATGGGCCTCATCTTGAATAACAGAAAGATAGAAGCAATATTAATATCAAAGAAACAGATTGAGTCTTCATATAAATTTAATGTAAGTAGTGTTCATTTAGGACTAATACAGAAATTCAAATGTTTGTGCAGATGGAAAATGTATCACAGAGATAAAGAAAGGACAAGCAAAAAATACATTTTATAAAATGAATACCATTTTATACAATAAATCCTTGTCATTAGAGATAACCAAGAGAATTCTTGCATGTTACTAGAACCGGTGTTAGTAAAGGGCTTGAATCCTGGACATTTATTACACACACACAAAATCCGTACAAGCTTCAGAGATGTGGTTGTATAGAACAATGCTGAAAAATCTGTGGACAGCCAGAGTGAGTAATTTTAATGTTTTGAAACAGGCTAGGACCCAGAGGTAACTTATCACAAACATCAGAGTGCTGGGGAATGAACAGGTGGACAGACTGGCTGGCTCTGCAAAACTTGGTGGAGTTTTGATGCATGACAAGGAAGATGTGGTTGCGGCCCTGTGGGAGCACGTGTACACCTCAGAGGAGCAAATGGATTACCATGGTCTGGCAAGAATGAGGCAGCGAGGGGTGATGAGGGGATCTGGCCGATGCTTGACGCTCAGAGGAAAGGTGAGATGGACATATAATCAGATTGCTACTGGTACTATTGTGTTGGAACTCTTCACTGGCTGCTGAGGATGGGGACAGAGCACCTGTGGGAATGCCCCCCCCCCCCCTGAGAAGAAAAAAACCAGGAACTTATTTGTGACAAAGAGAAAGATCTGTGGAAAGAGAGATAATGAATGACAGCAAATGAAAATGCTTCTAGTCTTGTGTCATGGCAAGGAAGGGTGTCTGGGCAGTTGATACAATACTTTTGGAGATTGCACGATATGAAGAAGCAATTACTAATTGAATTAGCATGATCGCCACACCAGTTGGCACTGCACTTGATGGTGAGAGGAAAATTATAGTTATAGTATTAGACTATTACTAGACTTAATTTACAAACATAAATGTTAAAACATACCTTTCAGAAATGTGCAGAAAGAAACTTGTAACACACTCCCTTCAAGTATTTGTGTAGAAGAATAGTAAAACAAGTCACAGAGTGAATGAACATTTATTTTGCTTTAAGAAATCACAGTAAAGTTTTGTTTCATGCTTCCTCTACATCCAACAGACTAGCAAGTTTCATCGCTTGCAATGATCTTGTAGCTTTTGCGTTACCGATCATTGTATTAAATGTCTTGTTTCTCTTATTTTATATTATTTTATCTTATATTTATTTGATCATTGTTGATTGAATCTTCCGTCTTACTTCACAATAAATTTCAAAATCATAATTATTCATATGATTAATATTATGATCATTGTCATTTCATTTTTCACCTTAACGTTCTTATTACGTTTTGCATCTTCTTGCAACAATAAGAAATAATTTCCCACAACTGTTTAAAAATCCTTCTACATGAATTTCATGAATTGATCTTCTATATAATACAATACAGGTATCCAAGGCCAACATAAGACCATGAGTTTTGCCATTTTGAGACTGCCATTTGGTTCATTTCATTTTTGAAGTAACCACAAGTTAAGTTATAAAATAAATATTTCAATAACTATATCATATTGTGTAATTCAGACACCATCTTTACAAGTATACTCAATTATATAAGTTATTAATGTTATTTCATGCTGTGAATTCTACACGGCTATAAGTTTTTGAATCAGAAAAGCACGGAAAGTAAATATCTTCTCCTTCCACGAATCCGGACACACAACAGTTGCCATTTGTAATATTTTTAGCCAACATAGTTACAGTAAATTTGGCCTTTGGGAAACGAAACAAAGACGAAATTAGACGAGCACCACACCAGTGAAGAAAAGGCTGGTGCTGGGCAGGACATTCGTTGAGAAAACCTGAGGATAGTATAACTAGAAAGGCCTTTGTCTGGAATCCGCAGGGCAAAATAAGGTAATTTTGCTTTCTTTCACCCCAAACAAACTTTGCCAGCTATATTTAGAGTCACCAGCTATATTTAGCGCCGACGGTGATCTCCTCTGTGTGCGGGTGTAGTGCGTGTCAGTGCGTTTCAATTGCCCCACACCACTGTGTTGTTTCTTTGGGCTGTGGCAACCGTTTCTGTCTCCCTTCGATCCTCATTTGCATCGGTCCTGCAATCACTTTCCGGTTAGGGTTAGGGGTTAGGATTAGGGTTAGGGTACACACACTAACCCTAACCCTAATCCTAATCCTAACCCTACCCCCTAACCCTAACCCTAACCGGAAAGTGAAAGAATAGCGCACCACCGCCGCATAGAATTGCGCACCGAGCTACGGCGCAACACACGGAAACCCCCTGAATGTTCGGCGCAACACAGGGAACCCCTGGATGTGACGTCATACCCTGGGATTCCCTTTTGTTTGGGGTGAAAGAAAGCAAAAGTACCCAAAATAAATAGAGGAAGACCTAACATTACGCAAAGACGAGAAGTAGAAAGGGGCATGAATAATTTTGGGAGGACATGGGTGAAGCTGTATGGGATAGCTAAGAAGAATTCTTCTTCTTCTTCTTCGTTCATCCGGAGTTTTTTTTTCGGATGTGATTGCGTTGTGCCTGTTTACAGCAGAGCTGTGTTCTTGCGCCGTTAGGCCGACACATCCGACTTCTGCTGGCATTTGTTGACCGGGTTAACCTTCCCGGGGGTTTCTTAGGACGTTTGACTCTCACTGTTGTGGTGTTATCCCCCATCCCAGCTGGTCCATATAGAACAGCCAAAGATCCTGGTCAGCCCTCAAGGGAAGGCAGGGGCAGACCATGGGCATTCCCCGCCATCCAAGGAGGCTTCCATACTTGCAGAGCCGATACATAGCGCTCTGGTACTGGGCTCACCCAAGGAATCGTCACGTCCTGCACATGGCTGCTTAGCCTCACTTCCGTATATTGGGCCTTCCGTTCACCATAGGCTGTTCTTCCGGAAACCAGAAGTATGCAGTCTGCAGATGACATCCACACAGTGAGCTTTCGATTCAGACTTTCCACGTAATGGATTTGCTATCCAAGCAATATTCCATTTCATGCCACTAGGACACTTTTCCACCTTTTATGAAGCCCACACAATGGGCTTTTGATTCGGACTTTCCACGTAATGGATTTGCTATCCAAGCAATATTCCATTTCGTGCCACTAGGACACTTTTCCACCTTTTATGAAGCCCACACAGCGAGCTTTCGATTTGGACTTTCCACATAATGGATTTGCTATCCAAGCAATATTCCATTTCATGCCTCTGGGTCTTCATGCACCTTTAAATGTCAACATGTATGTAGTTAAAGTAAGCTGCGGTCAACTTGAGCTTGTTGATATCTCCATAGAGCTTGTCCTCAAATGAAGCAGGTGTGGGCCAAAATATCTTTCTCTGTTCTGCATACGTTGGGCAATCCTGCAGCAAATGTTTTGCTGTCATTTTTCCAGTTCTACAATTACATTCATCAGTATCTCCTATCTTTAGTTTATTGAACAAGTGGTATTTCAGCCTGTTATGTCCTGTGCGGAGTCTGAAGATTGCTACTTGTTCTCTTCGGTCGAGTTTGTAATATGCATCATCCTTCTGATGGCCTGGATGCTCAGATTCCCATTTGGTTCTATAAGTGCTTTTTATCAACCTCTTTGCCTCATTATAGGTTATGTCTATGTCAGGCTGTGGTAGTCGTCCGCCCTCTTTTGCCAGCTAAGAAGAATTGAATAGGGTGACTTGTGGCTGAGTTGATTGATAGTATAGTAACTTGATAGCCTATACCCCACTGGGATAGCTAAGGAGAATAGGGTGGCTTGTGGGTGAGTTGGTTGATAGTATAGTAACTTGATAGCCTATATATACCCCAATGGGATATCTAAGAAGAACTCATCCTCAGTCGCCAGCGCTATCAAGACAAGTCACCTGAACAAGTCAAGCAACCTGATACGGGAGAAAAATAGCACGCGGCAAAACAAACAAAAAAGGCACGTAGCATCCAAGATGTGCAGTGTGGGAGCCGACAAGACTGTCAAGAAGACGAACGTGGAGAGCCTGCCTGTGAGCTGTAACAAAGAAACTGAAGCTACAGTCACTACTGAAACTACCACTAGGAAGAGCGACGACACCCACCACAGACAAGAGCAAAAACAGTTGAGAGGAAGGAGGAGAAAGACACCAGAGTCAGAAACACCGACTCAAAAACAGTCAGATGGGTGGTCAAGCGGATAAAAGTGGAGCTGTCAGATGAACAAATCCAGAAGCAGCTGCAGGAAGAAAATCTTCACATCAGAATCCTGAAGGCAGAGCGGATTCTGACATACTCAAGGATCCCTACAACGCTGGCGGTGGTGACGACTGAGGGCTGCGAGATACCACAAAAGGTATCGATAAACCAAAAACTACAACAGCCCGAGGGATTCCTACCAAGAATCACGCAATGTTCCAGATGCCAGAGGGCCGGCCACAGCAGAGCAATATGTCGCAGCAAGACGGAAATCTGCCGGTACTGCGCCGATCACCACGCATACAAAGAGTGTCCGCTGGCCAAGCTGGACACGGACTTCAGAGCACCCAACAGTAAAAGAAAGTGCGCCAACTGCCTGGGCAAGCATGGAGCAAGATACTTGGGCTGTCCGTACCTCCAAAGACACAGAGACGTGTTAAAGATCGCCATTGTCACTAAGACACCATTTAAGGAAGCAATGCGGAGGTGCGAGACAGCCACAGGCATCTCGCAAACTGAAAGAGCACAAATGCAGAGCCAGATCGACGAGTTGAAACAACAAGTCAAGCTTCTGCAAACTCCGGCACCGACCAGCGACATTGAAAAGCTACTTGCCGAAATAAAAGAGACCCAGAAAAACATAAAACAAGAGGTGGAGAACATGGTGCAGACAACTAAAGAAGAACCAAGAGATACTACAAGCAATAAAGCCGAGAGAAAACTTACAAACTTAGAGGGATTCAACCCAAATTAAACCAACAGAAGACACGATAAAGAACACAGAAAAACCACACGATGAAGATCAACAAGAAAACATCGAAAAGCTGCTCAAGACACTACATAAAAAAGGATGCAAAAAGACGCAGGATGAAGCCCAGCCAAAGACCAATGTAAAACCTCAAGAAGAAGCCAGCAACCCTTTCACATTTACGAATAAATTCAAGGGAAACCAGTCTTCAATCGGAAACGTGACACAAGCCTAGTCAGCCTAGATGCGACGATCAACCCTGTCGACGCAGATTACCTGACTAGTCCGAAGAAGATATAGAAAATGCAGCCAACTTCACCAGGGGACAACTACAAGAAAGCAACATCAGACGAGCCAGAAGCCAATGCCGACAAAAGAAACCATATAAAGAGATACACTCTAACGGAAAACTAACCTACCAGAGCCAGACATCACTCGTAAGAGCGCACAAGACAGAAACAGGGAAAAACCCCACACAAACCTACGGATCTCCACTCTAACCACCGCTGAAAAACGCAGGTTGAACGAGACCGAGTTTGGAATTTTGTTTTGAATCAAGCAAGCAAGCAAGCATCTAAGAAGAATAGGGTGGCTTGTGGGTGAGTTGGTTGATAATATAGTAACTTGATAGCCTATACCACAATGGGATAGCTAAGGAGAATAGGGTGGCTTGTGGGTGAGTTGGTTGATAGTATGTTGTTTGTCCACAAGAATGATGATGACCATTCATTTCATCCAGTGGGGTTGAAAGTATGGAGCCGTGGGTTCTAAGATGGCTGATAAGGTCTAATTTGGCTCGAAATGTTCTTTGACAATGTGGACAAAGAATGCTTGAATGTTTCTGGAAGAGGATTTCCTGCAGTGGTTTTTCTGTCCTGCCTTTTCTTTACAGCTCTTGATTGATAGTACAGTAACTTGATAGCCTATGCCTCAATGGAGGATAAAGGGTGAAAGAAGAACATGTGTGTGTGTGTGTGTGTGTGTGTGTGTGTGTGTGTGTCGGGGGGGGGGGGGAGGTATTATTACATTTTAAAAGCTGATAATCAAAGATGAACAGCATAATCATTTATGTTTTTTTTATTTTTTGTTTGCGCTCGCTCGCTTTGAAAGCGAGCGTAGTCCATACACACTATTTATAGTAGTGATGGTCTGAATTGTGTGTGTGTGTGTTAGCCTTCCCTATTAACAATGTCTCTCGCCATCAGGCGAACCCACTCCGACTTCAGAGGTACTTGTAATTAACGACCCTAAGTCAACATTTTAGTCCAGCTGTCCGGTGTAGGGGTTGAACAGCTTACCTCGTTATCAGCACGCCGGATGTTTAAGAACACGCGTTCTTATCCATTCGGCAATGCGAACCTGCTATCATGCTCACTTAATACAATATAACATTCACAACTATATGACAGACAGTATTTCATTATAATTATCATCATCACCATCAATTGTCTTGTCGCCTGGCGTGGGCGATCATGCCTCTTCACAAATTACGATCCGACGTCATGGATCCATTCGTGTGTTGACTCCCTTCCGTCATGCCATGACACAAGACTGTCAATAATCTGTCCACACTGTCTTCCTCTATATCTCTTTCCACAACATGTTCCAGTTTTTGTCTTCTCATAACGTGGCAAAAAAAAAAAAGGGGGGGGGGGGGGGCTGCCTCTTTCTGATGTATGTGATGCTTGCTTGCTTGCTAGTGTTCGTTGGCTTGAGCTCCAACGCGAAGTCCTGTATGTCGGATGAAGGCATCCTGTTGTTCAACATCAGTGTGATGTCATACAGGACCTGAGGTTTGCGTGAGTATCCGTTGTCCCATGTCTGGCTTATTGGTGTGCAGACTGGTGGTTCCTCGCCGTACAGGCAGACACTCTCCGACTTCGGAGGAATCGGCGATCCTACTGACTTTAGCCAGGACCCGGAAGGGACCTGTTGCCCAGAACGCTCGACGAGGACGCGTCAATAAGTCTTGGTCAGTATATAACCCGGCCCTGGTGCCTTGGAAACACCTCTGCGTCCCATGTTTGTGATAAAATTGTCTTTGCGACTCAGCAAAACATCCTGTTTGCTCTTTTTCGTTGTCCCGTTAATTTTCAGCATTATTCTATAACAAAGACACAAACAATAGATTGTACGATTTATTGCCTGGCATATTTCGTTGCATCTGCAGTATGTACCTGACGAGATGCAGCGACATATACCAGGCAATAAATCGTGCAATCTATTGTTTGTGTCTTCGTTATTGAAATTTTTCTATAAAACCACATCTCCAAGGCTTCCGGGAATTTTTTCGCATGTGCACTAATTGTCCAGGACTCACAGCCGTGTGTTAAAACTGGTTCTATTTTACATGCAAGAACTCTTTTCCTGATTTTCAAGGACAGTGACTTATTGCACAAAATGTTTTTGATAGAATGCAATATTTGCTTGCCCTATTCTGCTCTTTAACTCAGTGATGCATATTCCATCTGATGTTATCCATGTGCCCAGATATCTGAATTTCTGCACTTGCCCCAAAATAACGTCATATACTGTAATTTCACAGTTAGGCACAATATGTTTCTTTGATATCATCGTAACTTCTGTCTTTCTATTATTCAAACTAATGCCCATTCTTTCACTTTCTACAACCACTGTATTTATCATTTCCTATAGATCGTTCTGACTTGTTGCTATCACGACGGTATTGTCTGCATAACATAAGTTATTTATGTCATATCCATCAACCAGGATCTCTTGCACATTTTCGGTAGATTTCCTTATATATTCACTGTACTTATTCTTTTCTTCTTCTTTTATTTTATTAATTAAAAAAAAAAAAAACGCCCATATGAATTATGTCAATAAAAATAGCAGTTCTCTATTCTAAACCAATATAGTTTTCTTTCAACTAATGTAAAAATAGCAATTTATATCTTTGTAGCAAATTGTCAGGCGTCAATTTACCAATTAGCCGGTCACATTCTTCAGTATCTTTAGAGTTTAGCGCGTTTAGCATCTTATAGTCTGTCCAGAAATGAATGCCACCATTCACGATCAATTAATCAATTATTTTGAAAACTGTCTGTTGCATCGTTATGGAATTTTCCCTGCCGTCTTATATTTATCCCCCACCCAAGAAATATGTCTTTGATAGGTCCAAAAGCAACTTAAATCAGCGAAAGCGGCGACATTTCTTTCATGTTTTGGAGAAAATGCAGTGAATTCACGCTAAAAAACTAGTCTCGCAGTAAAGCACGTCATTTCGGGTAACGACACAAGTACAAGGCGTACCCAGATTCGTATGGGAGTGGGTGTAATAGAAGAAGTAGCTTAAAAGTCGACAGGATCGACTGCATTGCACCGGGTTTTTATCTCATATGGCTCAGCCTCTTTCCGCAGCGAGGAAAGCGTCGCACAAAGCACGAACTCCGTAGCTCCAGCGACGACCCTCGGGAGTCTCAGAAAAAATGCACTCGTGAAATAAAAGACGCGGCCCTGAATCGAACATACAACCTTCGGAGCCCGAGTCAGACGGCTTGACTACTTCACCACGGAGACTCCCGAGAAGGGTGCAATGTGTAATATTAGTGAAGACAGAATTTACAGAGGCATTGAATAAATACAGTAATGTGTAAATTGACAGAAAAGTAGAAGGAATATATTTCTTACCTTATTTTTCATTTCCTTCTTGTTTCTTCAGCTGCTGGTTAATAATGTATGTGTACACAAATATTCATGTTATTGGGATGCATTTAGCTTTTTATACTGAGTTCGTGAAAGCTTCCAAATAGTTGTGTGTTCATGTGCGAATGGAGTGAACAGAAATGATACCGCAATTTAGTCATCATGTGTCCATTTTTAAGGATCTGTTCAGCTGTCTGTGTAGTTTGTTCACACGTACATATGGGTGACAGACCCGCTTTGAGTCTTCGGGAAAGATTGTCTACTCTGCTGTTTATCCGTTCAGAGATGGAACATGATTACTTGTTTTGCACTATGAAAATAGTTGTCAGTGTCTCTGTAGTGGGCTTTTTTTTCTTAACGGCTTAAGGTCATTAAGATGATGATTTTACAGAAGTAACAGTTGCCAACGTAAAGTCCAAGCCACAAATTACCATCCTACAAACAGAGTAGTAACCAACTCAAACTGTGGTTTCAATACTACACACACTCTGTCACTGGCTGAACGCACTATAGAATGACAGAGACTCCGTCAGCGTTTTCCACAAATATATTAAGCACAATTACATGTCTGTCGTTCCACAATTCAAAGGCATCACGACACAATACAATTATATAATAATAGAGTGGCAACTCTAGATGGATCTCACCATGTCAATACTGGACGATGGCTCAACGCCGACTAACTTGTCTGTACCCCACTTCCTGTTAGGAAGCGAGTTCCAACGTGTTTCACGTTGTATGCACAGTGCCCACCTTTCACGTTCTGGTGTTCACTTGGTGAACACCGTCACTGAACTGTGCACGACTCTAGGTCATCTATACTGCGTGACACTTTGACCTACTCCAATTACATGGCACTGATGCTGTAATGTGTAGGGCCTGCAATTCGTCTGAATAGTTGGAGCAAAATATAACAGTAAGTGTGCATGTGGATTAAGGTCTGCGATCTGCTCAGACCTTAATCTGTGTTGGACGATTCCAGTAGGTTTATGACTGCTTTCGGTTGCATAATATTCAATCCATCATTTCCCCAATAGTCCTCTTCCTCTTTCAACACATGGTCCTCACATTTTTTTCCAGTAACTTTTATCAATGTTTAATAGCGTGGACTGGGTTAGTATCTTGACGTCAGACAATTTGAATGTAGTATTGGCAGCTACCACCTGTCCTTTAATTTTAGCCCACACAAGTTCTATAGGGTTTAAACGAGAATGATACGACGGAAATCTCAAGCACTTATGGCCATGCTTTTCTATCAACTTGTCGATTTGATATTTCTTGCTTTTTTGCGCCTGTTTTACAAGGGACAATAACTAGCTTGAAATATGTTTCTGGAAATGGTATATTTTCCCTTCGGAGCCATATATTTATTGCTTCCTTTGTGCTCGATGCCGTAGGTATTTTGTCTTCTTGGGCAACAACATTGTGATATGATGCATTATCCATGATTATACAAGATGCTCCATCAAGGGATGGAAGTACTGTATTCTCGAGCCAATCTCTAAATACATTACCATTCATCTCATTATGATAATCCCTATTGTCTGTATGCTTTGATACGAACACGAGTCAAGCATTCTGTTGTAAGCCATTATGCGTACTACCAGCATAGGCTATGACCAAACGCTGTCTTTTACTACTGGGCACATAACGCTTTATCTTTCCATCCACTGATTGCTATTCCTTTTCACTTGTGTGGTGCGCATTGTTCCACGTCTCATCCAAATACACTATGTCATAATTTTCTTTGTGCATTTCCCTTATTTCATGTAGGTATCTGCTTTTCATGGCCCCTAAATGCGGTTGCTCGCAAAGGATATTTCTACCTCGCTTGTACTTTCTAAAAGTGAAGCCTAATGTCCTTATAATTTTCCACAAAGTTGTTTTGGATAGCTCTATGTTATTGTTCTTTCTCAACTAAACCCTAAGTTTTCTTACGGTCACTGTTTCTTTGGCATCCATCATTTTTATAATAACTCGCCTTATGACATTCTTGTCAAAGCTGTCAACAATTGCCTTTCTACCCACCGTTTGCTTATCGCGTGCTGGTTTTATTCCAGATTCTTGCACCCATCGACGAAATGACCGGTTTACTCAAACCCAATGCATGCACCGTTCTTTTTTCGGGATTTGTAACAGTTTGAAACAATTTCCTGCGATCAGCTTCTTGTAAAAAAAATTGTGTACCACTTAATAGCGATGCTTTGAAGTGTACAAAATTTCACATTCAATCCCAGTGAACAATATTCACACATTCAGATGTTAACGATAAGTGGTAAGATTTACAAAAACAAAATAATCAGGATTCATTAAAGTACCCACATATTGACGACACCTCTGAACACTCCCATTTTAACCGGGGTTCTTGTCATAAAGCCAATTCCGTGAACCAGGAGGAAATTAACCATTCAACGCTAATGTTTCCGTGTGAAGACGTAATACTTCTAATAATGTGCTCTTCATCTCTGACCCGTAAATTATATACCGCATATAAACAAACTTTGAAATCTGCTGTACAATCTCCAGAAGAAAATTTTTTTTTGTTGGGTGGACATAATGATAAGGTTATATGCCAAATCTCAATTTTCCCTCAGTTGGTTACTGAGATATGAATTTTTATATTGAGGCAAACAAATGTGAATGCACTGTTTTTTTAATAGCTTATTATGTCTCGTGCAATCAGTAGATTGCTACACCAGGCGAGGATGCTGATAGTGATAGGTTAGCCTGTGCTATATAGTATGGATGGTTCGTTGAGAATCCCTCGAAAGACTCTGAGATTTAATGCCTAAGTCTGATGCATTGGCGTTAAACTCGTATGAGGTCTATAATCGAACAATATCTATTTTAGCCAAAATGTGACTCATTTATTCAACACATAATATAATATATAATTCTACAATATGCGCCCCACGAGATGAATGCAGTGCAGGATTTACGTATAAATCCAAAAAATATTGTCCGAGTGAGCAATTGTCATATATGTATACTTAAATATACTGCAGCATTATTAGTCCCAATGCTGCACATAGAATATCTGGACTTATAAAGGGCCCCATATTTCATATAACGCAACTTTGAGTGGGGTGTAGTACATCGAAGCCACTCCGCTGGAACCCTTATTCTACCCCTTCCTCAGGGGGAAAATTAGTGGTGGGAGAAAGGTAAGGTACGTTGCAAACTTTGTATGAAAAATAGTTATTTGAGAGCGAGACAAAGAAGGAGAGGGGGAGGAAAAAGAAGAAGGTGGAGGAGAAGAAGAAACAGGGGAAACAAACCGTGGCGGCTCACGCTTTAAAGTGTACCAGAATTATTAAAAATTTTCAGGGAGGACTCATTTTGCAATCTTCTTAAATATTATTGTAAAGTACATTTTCATTGTTAAATAGAAACTACTTTTCTTTGCAGCAAATTTTTTCCCAATAATAAATAATATAAAATAATGAGAAGAATATTATAAAAGCACAAACATATATCTCACTAGTAAAATATGCGAAATGTTAATAGGAATCTCTAAATAAACGAGCACCCATCATTGAAAGCCGAGAAGCTGTTGCGATTGGATAATTTCAACTCATGCGCCATTTTTCTGGTTGTTTGAGGAGAACATTAGAATGGCTGACGAGGAAAACGAATCAAGACCAGGCGATGAAAAGGTTGGTATAAAGACATTGATAGATTAATTTAAACGTTAAATTGCTGTGGAAATATTGTCGAGGCGTTTAAATTGTTTTTTGTAGAATATGTCAATGTAACATGCAAGGGAGCTTACAAATAACCTATTTTCGATAGGATTTGGGAAACGCATTATTTCTAATATTTGGACTCGGATTACTGACTCGACTGTCTAAAGCAAAACAGTTTTAAATATTCTTACTACTGTATTGTGATTAGTTAGATACTTCCTCATCTGTGACGCTCTGAAACATGAAGGTTCGTTGAAATGTGAACAATCTTTCAATTTTATGCTTAACATGTAAACTAGAATTTAAAATGAACAAAGTAAAATAAAAATACTTTTGAACTAATATTTTTTTTAGTGTTTAGATGACAATAATTTATACGAGATGAGCATTGCAATGTTGGATAGACAATAATTAATCCATTGGTATCTCATTGTGAAGTTTCTATAACCATTTTACTTTTTTTTTTAGTGAATTTGTTTATTCCAAGTGACTTGCCAGTAAAATCAGTAAACAAACTTGCAACTTTTAGGATGTTCCATCATGATTTTCAGTTTGAGTATTTACTAATGAGACCACCACCGTAGATAGGCCTTGAACAAACAAAATCTAATGGTACCTCAATTAATCTGTACGTCAATTCTAAGTGGAGATATTCACATTTTTGTGAAGATATAAATAATGAGTTACGATTTTCTCATGTTCTCATACTTTTGAGTACTCTTCAGTGTGTCTCTATTTTCTCAGCTTCCGGTCCATCCGAGATTCAACAAACAAGTCATTGTCGGATATGAAATCTGACTTTGTCAATATGTTCCGTCATGTTAAATGATAAAATAAATAGTTCAAGAAGTATACAAATAAATTATTAATAATCTTTAAACTTGTATTTTCTTTAACTTTAGTAGTTCAAATTGCACATTTGAGCTTTCCATGGCTGGCTGCCACCATCTTGGAGTTTCATTCAAACATCTTGCAGACTTTTTTTTTTAACAAGAGGTAAAGCGAAGCAAGCGATGAAACTCCAAATATATGTAAAAATGGGTGCTGGATTCGAATATCCAGTCTAAAAATATCTTAATATTAAATAATCAAGCTCTAGAATTTAAATTTACTTACTTTTTGCCAAGTAATTCAATTTATTTAAAAGGTCACGATAATTTCAACCAATCGCTGTGTACGGAATATTAGGCTAACCTTTTCTGCTTAACCTAAGGTGACGTCTGCTATTGTCACATGATATTTGAATGAATGAATGATGTAGAAAGTTAAGAAAGCATGAATGGTCTTTACAGCAGCCATTTTGGGGACGCAATGGGACAGGCCGGGGTGACGCCGTATATCACTTCCGTTTTCAATTCGGGCCGTGGCACGGTCGAATTAACTACGACTGTCTGCCAGGCCAGGGACATGCGTAACTCTGGGAATTTGTGGCATGATGGTTATTATTATTTTATTGTAAAGATTGTTGTTATATTTATTTTATCTATAAAGGACCATAAATTTACAAAAGTGAAAGAAATGAAGCACGTTGAATAAAACCACTATAATTAAATATGTGCCATCATCATGGTTTGCATTCTTACAGCAAGTCCTTGGCAGATTTCCTCTCAGAGGAGATTATTGTCCCCATTGTTCACAAGATTAGTGTCTACCCTAGATGCCCCATGTGGTGGTAAAGAGAGATCTTGGTCAGTTTTAACCCAGGCACATGTCTGCATAATCAGCATTGGGTTAAGTGGTTAAGCATCATTTGTTACTAGTCTGTTATGTATATTTTTTTGGGCACATTAAAAGACAGCACAAAGCCAGAGTTAACAGCAGATGCGAAAGAGGTAGACAGCAATACATATGGGACGGTAACAAGAGAAGGACAAACAGCATTCTGCCTGTGTAAAACAGGGTGAGAGTTAGTGTGTTGGAGTTTCACTGTGGTTCATTCATATTTCATTGACTGATTACTATCCGGATGTGTTGATGATTTGACATTCGCAATACATAAACAAACTGAAACGGCATTGTTCATCAACATGTATGGATAAAGTAAGATTAAAATAGCTCAACAAATAGTGTGATGCTAATTTACATAGATAAAATTACTGATTACCATTATATTGTTATTGTTTCAGCCTGAAGTCAAGGACACTGCAGACAGTGCCATAGAATCAAATGAGACTGTTGACAATGATAAGGAAAGTGAACAAGAACAAGAAAGCACAGCAAAAGATGAACCTGATGCTGCTAAAAAAGAAGAAAAGAGCCCCAAAAAGGTGGAGAAAGAGAAAGACCAAAAAGATGACAAAATTGTGAAAAAGGAAAAAGCCAAAAAGAAAGAAGAAACAGAAGATGAGGATGAAGATGGTGATGAAGACGATGATGATGATGAGGAGTCATTACCCCGTGAGTACTATAGCGGGTTTAGATTACTTTCTATGTGATTATTGTTTGAAATCAGTATACATATTCTCAGCGTACTCACTGGAATACATTCTTAGCAGGAGATAGCTTCAAATATATATTCTTGTATCTATTTAAATAAATTTATTAGTGCACATAATAGTAAGTGAGCATTTTCACTCCAGTTTGCTTGGTATACTCTCTTTCACTCGTTATCCCTTATTGTGGCATAGCCCTTCAACCAACTTACTCCAAGTCCACCCATACTTAGCTGTCCCATGCAACTTTGTCTATGTCTTCTCCAAATTATTCGTCTATTTCTTCTCTTCTGCATGTATTTTTAGTGGGGGATTTCAGACACAGATCTTACTATTCTTAGGTTTTATCAATGGGAGAGTCTATTCGCAGAGCCCTGCGAATAGACGCTTTGTTTATTCGCAGGGCCCTATGAATCGATACTTTATACTTAGTTGAAGTATGGCTGTTTAAATATCAGGCGAGTTTAAGAATTAACAAATAAACAAGGAAATGCTACGCATATAAAGTGCAGGAAAACCTGGTATATGTGAAGCGGGTTGAAAAGAGAGAAGAGAGAGATAGATAATGAAGATAGTGTGCGAGACAGAGATATGAGAAAGATGTGTTGAAAGACATAAAAAAGTGATAAAGACAAGAAAGAGAGAGAGGGGGAGGGAGATAGAGAAGAAGAGAGAGAGAGATGTCTGTATGCCTCTCTATATGTCCGCCTGTCTGTATGCCTGCCTACCTGCCTACTTAACCACTTTCGTGTCTAACTACCCACCTACCTAACCAACTATGAATATTACAAAGAATTATCGCCGAAGCAACGGAGTACGTGCTTTGTGCTCGATACTTTTGACAACAGCCAGCGGGGAGAGAATGAAGCGGAGGAGAAGAGGTAGGGGAGAGGGGGGAAGGAAAAGGAAGAAGAGGGCTGGAGCCAGAAGGGGTAGAAGGAAAACGGATCGTTTGGGACTCAAAAATGTGTGGGTTGGGTATTGGAATTGCCGTAGTGCAAAGCAACGAGGACCAATACTGGAGAAACTGGTACTAACTAAATTACACTCACTTTAAACAACACAATTCTAAATACCCAAAGAGATGAAGGATTGACTTTCACCCAATGAATTGCTGAAAAATTAAAAAAAACATTGTCCGGCAAGGAAACGAACGATTGACATTTGACTTTCATCCAATTAATTGCTGAACAATTAAAAAAAAAATGTCCGGCAAGGAAACGAACCTCGAGCTCCCGCCCATCAGGCGGGGACACTATCAACTATGCCACTGACGACACGTTTTCCAATCAACGAAAATGTATAATATAGCCGCAAACTTACGTTAAGCCACGTGACCAGCCGTGCCCTGCGAATAGACGCTTTGTTTATTCGCAGGGCCCTACGAATAGACACTTCCTTTATCAATACAGTGCAGAACTGATCAGGTGAACTCACCTGGAACCCAAGAAATAGTTCTTATAAAAAAATTCCTCTTATATGAGTTCAAGCATTTACAACGTACAATACAATATTCTTAACAGAAATTTGCCACATCTAAGATGGCCTTAAGCAGTTTGCACTGTATTAGTCCTAACCAACACCAGTGTCTTTTCTTCCATCTCTTTGTTCACTGGTACATTGCATAGTAATGTCATTGAGCTCCACATTGGTGATTCTGTCATACCATTTTATTCCTTCAGTTCTGCACAGGCACCAGTTAGTGAATGATTGTAGTCTATTTGTGATAATTTTCTTGTTCTCCATGTGCCCGATCCATACAGCAGCACTGATTTAACATTACAATTAAATATTCTAAGTTTTGTGCAAAGTTTAATTTCTTTTGACTTCCACAAATTGTTTAGTGTTTTAAATGCTCCTTTATTAGCCTTCTGTATTCTTATTCTATCTTTATCTGTTCATCCCTTTTGCTACTATTGCTATCTAACTAGGTGTATGATTGAAGTAAGATTTTACCAACGGAGATTAGGTTATTATTAGCTTGATTTATTTTCTTAGTATGACTAACCTACTAAATTATGTTTGCTAGTGCAGAAAACTGAAATTTGTTGGATTAATGGAGGTGCTGAGCTTAAACATACTTTTTTTCATGTAATATATTAGCATTGCCTTGTTACCAGTCTCTTTTTAATTATCTATTACTAAAATATGTATATATCTTTTCATTGCACTTGTAGCGGGGCTTCTTGAGCGTCCATTGGAAGTGGAAGGTAAAAGAGAAAAGAAGAAAGTAGAGAGACTTTCTGCATCAATGATCAGTTCTCCACCAGAGAAGAAAAAACTTGAGATTGAAAAGGGAACTGGGAAGAAGCTAGGTGACATCCCATACAGTAAGTCATTTATGTTATTTACTAGCGATACTCCTTTTCAGAAATGTATGAAATATTTATTGAAAGGGGAAAAAAAACAAATAGATCAAGGTAGTAGTTTAATACTCATTTTGAATAATTGTATCTAAGATAAATTTATACTCTTGTTTTTTGTTGATTATTATTTACGCGGAAACATTTTTAATCACTTAAAATTTATGGCTGCTTCTAACATGAACAACAAAATGATAATTGTCCTGTGTAATAACCTGTCCTTGTGTTTTTGCTTCTGTTGTACGTGCTTGTTATCTTATCTATTATTGAGGTTCTTGCCATTCTGTGAACTTATATATCAGTGATATCTGTTTCCAACGCAATATACAACATGCGACTTGTTTTCTGACCTCTGGAGAATAAAATCTAATCATACTGATGAATGTAACTGGAATTGGTAAAAAGACAGTTAAACATTTGCTGCAAGCGTGTCTGACATACAGAAGAAAGAAAAATATTTTGGCTTACACCTGCTTTATTGGAGGACACACTTGTTGATGTCAGTAACCTCAATAATTTTATCACGTTGGCTGTTGCTTTCTTAAAGTATAATCAGGTTGACGTCTGATATCTGGTGTACTGAGAAGGAAGATCTATTGAATATATTGTTCTACATGCAATGAGTATATAAAGATAAAAGGCCTGTAGAATACATTGTTCTACATGCAGTGAGTGTATAAAGATAAAAGGCTTGTAGAATACATTGTTCTACATGCAATGAGTATATAAAGATAACAGGCCTGTAGAATACATTGTTCTACCTGCAATGAGTGTATAAAGATAAAAGGCCTGTAGAATATATTGTTCTACATGCAATGAGTGTATAAAGATAAAAGGCCTGTAGAATACATTGTTCTACCTGCAATGAGTGTATAAAGATAAAAGGCCTGTAGAATATATTGTTCTACATGCAATGAGTGTATAAAGATAAAAGGCCTGTAGAATATATTGTTCTACATGCAATGAGTGTATAAAGATAAAAGGCCTCTACAATACATTGTTCTACATGCACTGAGCACGAAGGGTCTGTTGAATACTGTTCTTCTTCTTCTTTGCGTTCATCCGGAGTGTTTTTTCAGATGTGATTGCGGTGTGTCTAGTTAGGCACCCTTGGATCGAAACCCTTAGGCCAACACATCCGGCTTTTAGCATTCCTGGGAGACTCTCACTTTTGTGGTACTATCCACCTCCCAGCTGGTAAAGTTGGAAGAGTCGGAGACTGCACGGTCATCCCTCAAATGAAGGCAGGGACAGTCCATAGCATTTTCCGCCATCCTGGGTGGCTTCCATAATTGCAGGGCCGGCACATAGCGCCCTGGTACTGGGCACACAGAGGGAATCGTCACGTCCTGCTCATGGCTGCTTTAATTCCTCACTTCAATATATTGGGCATTTCGTTCACCCCGAGCCTTTCCCGCACAAACCAAGCTGGTCTGCAGTCAGCATCCACTAAGCGAGTTTTTCGGACATGTGCTTGTCGTTGTGTCCGTCAGAGCTTTTCCAGACACGTCGGACATTCGGAAACTACCTAGTCAGAGCTGTTCCGAACAAGAGCGGCATTCGGAAACTAGGTAGTCAGAGCTGTTCCTAGCACAAGAGACAATCGGACGAGACAATTCACTCGGACGTAATTGCGTAGTGTCAATTTTTAGTTTGCCACCCGTAGGACGACACTTCCGACTTCTGGCGGGCATTTTTTAATGAGGTTAGCCTTCCTCTGGTTTCGTAGCACGTAAGACTGTTGTGATGTCGCCAACATCTCAGCTGGTCAAGATAGAACGATCAGCGACATCGAGGTCGGCCCTCAAGGGAAGGCAGGGGCAGACCTTGGGCATTCCCTTGCTATCCAAGGAGGCTTCCATAATTGCAGAGCCGGCACATATTGCTCTGAGACTGGGCTCACCCGAGGAGTTGCCACGTCCTGCTCATGGCTGCTTTAGTTCCTCACTTCCATGTGTTGGGCAACCCGTTTGCCACTGATCGCTCAAACACACACCAGGAGCGGTCAGACTGCGAGCGACATCCACTCGGTAAGCTTTTTATTTTGACTTCAGACCACGCAATAGGTCCGCTCGCCGTGCGTTCCATTTTGCGTCATTGAGACGTTCTTCCACTTTTGTCTATACTCTCTGTGAGCTGGATACAGACAGTTTTCGTAGCCATTTCCTAAGACTGGGGCACTTTTCTGACTTTTCGTACTAGCTCACCAGGTAGGCTACATGTGCTGCCGGCTCAGCACCTTACCTTCGTGCAGCAGTGGACGAGAAACGGCCTGGCCCTCTCATCCGGGAATCTCTCATATTCCCCAGCTGAGAGCCTTCGAACATGTAATAGAACTGAGCATGTAGCTTGCTCAGTATCACGCTTCTATTTTTCGGTAGGCGGGTATCGGCCTGGCTCTCAGATGTGAGGGTTTGTGGCTTAGAGGCGTTCAGCCACAGCCCTCGACAGGGAGCCTTAAGAGTTTTGTCCGGACCAAAAGCGTCTGCCTTCGTCCCTTCGTGCACCTTTTTAAGCTTTTGACTGCTATCCTCAGTCACCTGCAGAGCAGCAGGTTGTGTCTCTCTTAGTCTGGTCCCTATCCCATATGCTGTCCGATATGTAGTTTTTTCACCCATCGGCAAGCACATGGGGTCGACGGGACACGCAAGCTCCCCCACCACGGCAAGGTGGAGACACATCGGGGGAGGAATACTGTTCTACATGCATTGTATGAAAATGGAGGATCTGTTGAATAGTTTTTGTATGCTATGAAATCCTGCCTTTGTATTAAGTTATTCAGTGTATTATCTCTGTATTTTTCTTCTGTTATCAATAATCTTAAATAGTTAAATGTCTATTATGTTTCAGTGTTGCCTTAACTGATAGTTTTGTGTGCTTTTTAAAAAAAATTGTGCCAACATTGTCAGTCATTGAATATAATATAAAAATACATATTTGTGTAGCAGATTTGCTTTTGTTTGTAAATTGTTTTGAAGCAATTTCTGCTAAGTTGTTTCTTTTATTTGTGTTACAGTCGAGCACCAGTTGAACATCACCAAGGCCATTGACTTGAAACCCCTTCATAGAGTGTTATTCCTTCGTGTTGGATCTAATAATGAAATCAAGAAAAATATTAAACAGTTTAGTGGTTTCACACATGGAAAAGATTCAAAGGAGCATGAAAAGAGGATAGCCTGTTTGAACAAGTAAGTGTGTGTTTCTCCCTCCTATCCTTATTCCTCTCTCACTCCCTCCCTCTCTCTGTATGAGATAGTATTTTCATGTAGCCATGAAAGCCTAATACACATGCCTAACAATCCGGTGGACTTAGATTGAAATCCTCCCATAGCCACACGGCTCAAGATTCAACGCAGTCTCATAAAAATTGATACAGGAAAATTTCTGGGAGACAGTTTAGTCTGTTTTACTGTCCCTCACTGCTACCCATTGAGTGTCTTATGGTCACAAAAATGTCTTGCATTGGATTCTCATTATTGCTGTGTGGGTCTCCCCGTGGTGAAGTGGTCAAGCCGTCTGCCTCGTGCTTCGAGGGTTGTGGGTTCGATTCAGGGCTACGTCTTTCGGTTTATAAGTGCATTTTTCTCGGAGGCCCCTGGAAGTTGTCGCTGGGACTAGATTTGGTGCTTTGTGTGCGACGCTTTCGGCAGCCCGCCCTACGGAAAGAAACTGAGCCATATGGGATAAAACGCGTTGCAATTAAGTCGCTCCTCTCGACTTTTTACTTTTTTGTGTTTCCCTTATTGCTGTGATAACATGGGAACTGGGTTTCTTTACCACATTCATGTCTCTTAGAGTTAACACATTTTTGGTGATTTGTATCCAACCTGGTTATTTGCAGATGTATTGGTGATCTTTTTTATGTATAGTGTTTAAATGTTATGTATAAATGTTGTCTATTTGCAGATTGGTACTGGCGGAACTGAAGGCTATATGTGTTGCATTGGGCCTTGAAAGAGGAGGCACTAAAGTGAATCTAGTTGACAGGGTTATGGATTTTCTTATGAAGCCCAAAGACAAAGGTCTAAATGTCAAGATGAAGACAAAAAGTGAGTTAAAAGTATTCATTTAGGGTACCAACATTTGATAGTAGCTATTGTGAGATTTTAAATTAAATTATATGTGTATCTGTGACTGTAACATACTGCTGTAGGTATTGTAACATTCTTATTTTCGTAATTCTGTTCTGTAAAGCTGCATTACTTTGTGACGACTTTGTATTATTTTATGTTGTTTAGGTATTTTAAAGAGATGCAAAGTTTAAAGTTGATGGAAGGGGGTAAAATATATGTACATATGTGCACATATATAAAATTAGTGTTAAAAGTAACAGAGCTGCTATGGCATAGCAGCTGTCAAGACAGTGGCCCCAGTTCAATCCCTAGATGGGACAGGATTATTTTTTCTGACCAATGCGGGTCTGGGGTTAACCCAGCTTCATGAATAATTTCTGGGAATTGTGTAGACAGGAACTTGTCATCTCACCTCAAGTCTGGAGACCTAGAATGTGTAAAGCACTAAAATCTCATACTCCAAAGGCAGTATCTGCTACAGGATTACCTTTGCTTAAAATGCCTCTAAATTGTAACAGATAGAGCATGTTCACCCCTGCCTGTCTGTCTGTCTGTCTGTCTCTCTCTCTCTCTCTCTCTCTCTCTCTCTCTCTCTCTCTCTCTCTCTCTCTCTCTCTCTCTCTCTCTCTCTCTCTCTCTCTCTCTCCTTCTTCTCTCTCCTTCTTCTCTCTCTCCTTCTTCTCTCTCTCTCTCTCTCGTTGCTTTATTTATAACTCCAGTTAAGTCCAGTCACTTTCTTTTTTTTCCTCTTTTCTCCCTCTTACCAAACCATTTCTGCTGCACGTGTGTTTTCTTTCATATGTATCTGTATTGTCACAACACCATCTCTTCAACCAGAATAATAAATGTGATTGTCTCAAAAATTTACTAAAAATATATCTGTATTGTCACAACACCATCTCTTCAACCAGAATAATAGATTTCATTATATTCTATATTTACAGAGAAGTCAAAATCTACAGGTGGCAAAACAAAGGGTACAAAAAGGAAGAGATCGAAAGAACCAAAAAAGAAAGGGAAAGCTAGTAAAGATGATGATTCTCCGGGAAGTGACAGTGATGAGGAAGAAGAAGAGGAGGAGGAAGAGCAAGAAGAAGAAGAGGAGGAGGAGGAAGAAGAAGAGGAGGAGGAAGAATCAGAAGACGAGGTAACATGTTACGTACATTACTAAAATTAACAGTTTGTATATATCATGTTAATACTGTTGTTAGTATAGTTTTAAATGTACCACGATTTCTTGAAAATGGCTCTTTTATATCACTTTTTTTTGGCACACGGTTGGGGTGGTTACCTCACTCACTAAACTCGAAAAAGAAAAATGCCAAGCTTGAATTTAGTTGCAACACAGTATTTTCTGAAAAATCTCTTTAGTGGCATAGTCCCCACAGATCTCTGTGTAGTGGTTTGTATGTTTAGTCATCTTGGACAGTGGTGAGAAATAGAGTAAGTCCACAATGCACTTGCGAAACCCTTAGTAGTTGGAAACTGTATAGATCATGTCGTTTAGGACAATGTCACTCTTGGCATTCAATTGGAGTCTGTTGACAATGAAATACCTAAAACTCATGGAAGAAACACATCCCAGCTAGTCCATATCCCAGTTAGTCCATATCCCAGTCCGTGTGTGCTGTGCTGAATCACAAGCTGACAGATGTGAAGTTGCAATACTAGTCCTGCACACTTGCTGGTCTCTGGGCTTGGAGAGGGTAAGGAAAGCTCAGCAAAGCTGTTCCTGTGGAAATTGAATTTTGTGGCGGGTTTAGTGAAGACATTTATTTGTACACTAACGTCACTCAGATTGATGCAAGCCTTTTCAGGGCTTAGGTGATGGGAATGCCCATGCATCAGACTTAATCAAGAGTTAAAATTCAGTCTTGTAAAGGATTCACAACTTGAACAAGCTGAGACGTATGAGTTGGCTGAAAAGTTTTATAATCACAGCTTGGTTTTTGTTAATAGCCTTGACACAACTATCATGTTTCAGGATGAAAGAGGAAGGCGTGTTGTTTGCATTTTTGTGTATATTCAGGTATCCTCGCATATTTTGAAAATGAGAAAAAAAACCCATGAATGACAATTTAGAATATCAAAAATGTTTTGCATATCCTTTACAGGACATTGCTGTCAACATCAGCATCTTTCAGCTGATTGTTGATTTCTTGGCAAGATTACGCTCAGTAGTTTGCTATTGCTTTCTGAGTGGCCGGTAAGTTACCGACGCGATTTGAACCACTGCTTATTCTCACCACCATCATGTTACTTACGAGAGTATATGAGATTACAGAGAAAAGTCGCTAACCTCTAGGCCAGGAAGCCGGCATTTAGAATATAATTGTTGGGAAATTGAAAAACCTTTAAATTTGCACACAGTAACTAGGAAATCGAAAGTAGCGTGAATGTCATTAAAGATTATAGTCACGAAGTGTGTGAATTTGCTATACCCAGCTTTGTATTACTAAATATTTATTTACCTCATAATTGTATTTCCTATGCAGGAAAGAACTCACTTAATTATGCCAGAACTGATTACCGTATCAAATTTTGCAGTGGTCATACATTATGTATAATGGCTTAATAGTCTTATCTACTATCGAATCAACCCACTGTAGCAAATTGGATGTAGATCTTTTAAATGTAGTTGTATCAATGTGTTTATGCTGACGAAGGCTCCAGCTGCACCATCCATTGTGTCACTTGTCATAGTATTTTTGTCACTCTAATTCAACTTGTATTTTATACAGCTTTACTGCAGTTCTACCAGTTTAATTTTTCATTAACTTATATGATTGATAATGCTGTTCCCATAGGATGGAGACACAGAATATAAATTATTGTCATTGTAGGAGAGTTGTTGCAGCCATCATAGTCATATGCCATGTCTTTGCAGGCGATCATGGACCTCCACAAACATCTGTCTGCTGTGTTCTTGATAATTTTAATTTTTAAATCATCTTCCTTACTGCTCTTTCAGCTCATCCAGCATTTTCTCCAGAAAAATCATAGGTCCTAGCATGCAATGGTGAAACTACATCTCTGATGTGTCCTCCCATCATATTTCCGCCCTATTGACTGTCCACAATTTGCAAAGACTAGGTTGTAGAACTGTTTCCTTGCAATAATTGTTAGATAATAAATCTACCCAAGGGTGGATGCAGGCCCATTACCTTGAATAGAACCTGTCTAGAGAAAGCAAACCTTGCACGAATGCATACCACGTGGACTTACTGATCTCTGAGATTTATAACTTAGGAATAATGAACTTGACTTGTCACATTTAATAAATATGCTTTGGAATGTATTTTTCAGGCCCCTAAAAAGAAAAAGGCAAAAACAGAGAATAAGAAGCCCACTCCTAAAAAATCTGTTAAAGAAAATGGTAAGAAGGAAAAGCCAACACCCAAAAAAGAAACAAAGAAGCCTAAACCTGCAGCAAAGAAAAAGCCAGGTAACTTTATATTAGATTGTAATAAAATAAAAGTGGTTTCTGTTATTGTTTAAAATAAAGTCTTTGGTGTACTTTTGTTAGCTTAGAAGCAGTACATTCATTGTTTGTAATTTTATTTTTTGAGTTTTAGACCTTTAGGATATTATCAGTTTAGTAGACTGTCTTATTTCTGTAGAGACATTTATCTTCTAGCATCATGTTTTCTTGTCGTTACAGCAATTGAGGAATCTGATTCCATGTCTGAAGATTCTGAGGATGAACCTATTGCTAAAATGAAGAAATCTCCACCTTCTGTAAGTATCCTATATGTGTGAAAATGTTTAATCTGATTGCTTTGATTAGTCATTAACAATGATATATTTAATTCATTCAGTAAACATGTGTTTTATGCTGTTTTAGCAGAGCTGATCATCTCCTCAGGAGATCGATCAAACTTTGATTAATTTGTTGTGGGCACCAAGTTTTACCGTGAGCTAATAAATGGTACAATGGTGTCTTTGTCTTCCACCCTTCATTCCCCATTGGAGCATAAGTCCTCAGTCAACTCATGGCAGGCCATCCTATCTCTTGCAGCTCCCTCATTTCCTTGTTTTATTATTCACATTCAAGCTGTACTATCACTTGAGCATTTTGCTTCTTAGTCCACAACATTCTTCTCAGAAAGGAACATCTTTCTTTCGCTATCTCGCAGTGGTACATATACTTCAACCAACTGACATCAAACCCTTAGTAGTGATTGTGTGTACTAGTGGTTTAAACTGGAGTATGAGTGGCTTACATGACTAGCATCTGCCTCTTAACTTGATGTGTTTTATCCAGTTGAGATCCATCTGCAACGCCAGAACCCATCAAGGAATAGTTATACGTTAGCCTGCTAAACATGTCATAAGATGTGACTGAGGAAGTTTGGCCACTACAGACGATCACTGTCTCCAAAGCCAGTTTGTGTTCTTTTTTTCATTAATGGGCCTTGCCAGACAATGAAAGAAAACTGACAGGGCAGAACATCATTCAGATGTCCTAGTAGATGACAGTGTAGGAGTGTTGTGATTTATCTTGATCTTCCTTGCGATTCATTATCTCCTGGCCTGGGCTGTGGCTTTGTGCACTTCTAGACAAAGTCACAGGAAATCCCCATGATCATGGTGTGTATTCAGCACCCGGTCTTTGCACGCACGCACGCACACACACACACACACACCACCCCCCCACCACCACCACCCACCCACCTACCTACCTACCTGTATATGATTGTCACGGGTATGCTGCTTGTTTACTGGGATAAAAACAATCACCATTCACCAAATTCTTCACGTTGTTCCCATATGTGAATATCTCAGTAAATGAGCTTCATATTTTTTTGCACTCGCTTGCTTTGAACTCAAGCATAGTCATTACACACTATTTACAGTATTGCTGGACTGAATTTTGCGTGTGGATTAGCTTTCCTTATTAACAGTGTCCCTCGCCATCAGGCAAATCCACTTTGACTTCAGAGGTACTTGTAATTTACATCCCCAAGTCAAGGACGATGGGTCAACATTTTAATCCAGCTGTCCGATGTAGGAGTTGAACCGCAAACCTCGACATCAGCACACTGGATGTTTAAGAACATGCATTCTTACCCGTTCTTCTTCGTTCATCCGGAGTTTTTTTTCGGACGTGACTGCGTTGTGCCTGTTTACAGCAGAGCTGCGTTCTTGCGCCGTTAGGCCGACCTCTGCGGGCATTTGTTGACCGGGTTAACCTTCCCGGGGCTTACCCGTTCGACCATGCGGACCTGCATGAGCTTCATATAACAGTAACAATCCACTTGAGGACAAAATATTCAGACCATTTATTTGTCTAAGGAATCTGATGATGGTGTTTTTGTCTCGCTCGTAGTTTTCCCACCTCATCCCCACACATGCATATGTACGTATATTATTTTGGTTTTGTGAAAGCAGCCATGAATATGTTTGTAACACTGTATAATATTTACTTCAGAATGCTGAGATTAAAGATTTAGTCAAGAAAATTTTGGATGGTGCAGATCTGGAAACAGTGACTATGAAAACTGTAGTCAAACAGGTAGGATGATCCTTCCCTGGGGCTCTTCTCTTGACATTTTATCAGGTTTTATAATCATCACTTTGTCATGCTGAAAAACTTAGTAGGGAAAATTTTGTTTGACTGACAAATCGTCAGTCTTGGATGGTAGTCATGTTTTGATTATGCCATTTGGATGTGCCATATCGGTATTTAGCTCTGTCCTTGCTTTTGCCCTTTTCCTATCAAGTTTGCCATCTGTCACATCTTTTTAAATTTATTTCACTGCATATTCACACTTGTCTAAAATATATTGACTGTCTACATCTAATTTTTCTAATCAATGTGTGGTTTCGACCTCCTCCTTGGACTGCCTGATTTTTAGTCTTGTTCTCATGATATAAATTATTTACATGCCTCGTAGAGCATGTCTCTAGCTGTTACCATGCAACATTTTTGTCATCTAGTCTTTGCCATTTGTAATATTTAGCTTAAAAAATAGGTTGATCTTGTTGTATCCTTGTTGCTGACATGAAGCCCAAATGTCTTGTTTAAGTCATTGCTGCAGTTCCATAACTTCTGCATTATTTCTGCTTCCTTGGGTATCATAAGTTTCAGCCTGTTAGACTTTGTGTTTATGGTTTTTAACTTGTTCCACATGTGCATTTGTAGATGAAAACTATTCTTTGCCCTTGTATTCTTCATATTAATTTGATTTCTCCCATTGATTGTGAGTTCTAGTGTCTAACAATTTATTTATTTGCTTATCTTGCATGTATATTTTCATTTGTAACCTATTTAAGCCGAATGATCCAGTTTCTTACAAAGTATTTACCATTTTATATAGTTCATTTCCATGTGTATTACTATCATGTGGACTAAAAAGAAGAAGAAAAAACAAAACAGATTTGACAAGATCTTAACATAAAACTGGATTATACACTGCATCATGTCTCTGGAACTGAAATATACTAGGACATATAGAAATGTCACAGTAGTTTGCAAACTACAGCGATGTTAGGCACGGTTTCTGGATGGAGAATAAGAGGTCAACCAGCCTTTGGTAGACGCTGGACATCGCAGACACCCTTAGAGTATTAGGCAGAATTAGCAAAGAATCAAGACAATTTTAGGTGTGCTCTGTGAGAGTAATGATGTGCAAAGGTCCTCATGCATGATGATGATGATGACTACTATCATTGCTTTCTGGACACATGCTTAAGTTCAAAGCAATGACTATACTGAATTTGAATAACTGAAGACAACCAAGTAGATTGCACATCTTACTGCCTGGCATATTTTGCTGCATCTCATTAGGTATAGGCATGCAGAAATCTCACAACATAAACTAAAGCAGTAAGAAATCCTTCAGGCTGAAATATACAACACATATTCTCACAATAATGTGAATTGTCTGCCACAGTAATTTAAACTAAAGCAGTAAGAAATCCTTCAGGCTGAAATATACAACACATATTCTCACAATAATGTGAATTGTCTGCCACAGCAATTTAAACTAAAGCAGTAAGAAATCCTTCAGGCTGAAATATACAACACATATTCTCACAATAATGTGAATTGTCTGCCACAGCAATTTAAACTAAAGCAGTAAGAAATCCTTCAGGCTGAAATATACAACACATATTCTCACAATAATGTGAATTGTCTGCCACAGCAATTTAAACTAAAGCAGTAAGAAATCCTTCAGGCTGAAATATACAACACATATTCTCACAATAATGTGAATTGTCTGCCACAGCAATTTAAACTAAAGCAGTAAGAAATCCTTCAGGCTGAAATATACAACACATATTCTCACAATAATGTGAATTGTCTGCCACAGCAATTTAAACTAAAGCAGTAAGAAATCCTTCAGGCTGAAATATACAACACATATTCTCACAATAATGTGAATTGTCTGCCACAGCAATTTAAACTAAAGCAGTAAGAAATCCTTCAGGCTGAAATATACAACACATATTCTCACAATAATGTGAATTGTCTGCCACAGCAATTTAAACTAAAGCAGTAAGAAATCCTTCAGGCTGAAATATACAACACATATTCTCACAATAATGTGAATTGTCTGCCACAGCAATTTAAACTAAAGCAGTAAGAAATCCTTCAGGCTGAAATATACAACACATATTCTCAACAATAATGTGAATTGTCTGCCACAGCAATTTAAACTAAAGCAGTAAGAAATCCTTCAGGCTGAAATATACAACACATATTCTCACAATAATGTGAATTGTCTGCCACAGCAATTTAAACTAAAGCAGTAAGAAATCCTTCAGGCTGAAATATACAACACATATTCTCACAATAATGTGAATTGTCTGCCACAGCAATTTAAACTAAAGCAGTAAGAAATCCTTCAGGCTGAAATATACAACACATATTCTCACAATAATGTGAATTGTCTGCCACAGCAATTTAAACTAAAGCAGTAAGAAATCCTTCAGGCTGAAATATACAACACATATTCTCACAATAATGTGAATTGTCTGCCACAGCAATTTAAACTAAAGCAGTAAGAAATCCTTCAGGCTGAAATATACAACACATATTCTCACAATAATGTGAATTGTCTGCCACAGCAATTTAAACTAAAGCAGTAAGAAATCCTTCAGGCTGAAATATACAACACATATTCTCACAATAATGTGAATTGTCTGCCACAGCAATTTAAACTAAAGCAGTAAGAAATCCTTCAGGCTGAAATATACAACACATATTCTCACAATAATGTGAATTGTCTGCCACAGTAATTTAAACTAAAGCAGTAAGAAATCCTTCAGGCTGAAATATACAACACATATTCTCACAATAATGTGAATTGTCTGCCACAGCAATTTAAACTAAAGCAGTAAGAAATCCTTCAGGCTGAAATATACAACACATATTCTCACAATAATGTGAATTGTCTGCCACAGCAATTTAAACTAAAGCAGTAAGAAATCCTTCAGGCTGAAATATACAACACATATTCTCACAATAATGTGAATTGTCTGCCACAGCAATTTAAACTAAAGCAGTAAGAAATCCTTCAGGCTGAAATATACAACACATATTCTCACAATAATGTGAATTGTCTGCCACAGTAATTTAAACTAAAGCAGTAAGAAATCCTTCAGGCTGAAATATACAACACATATTCTCACAATAATGTGAATTGTCTGCCACAGCAATTTAAACTAAAGCAGTAAGAAATCCTTCAGGCTGAAATATACAACACATATTCTCACAATAATGTGAATTGTCTGCCACAGCAATTTAAACTAAAGCAGTAAGAAATCCTTCAGGCTGAAATATACAACACATATTCTCACAATAATGTGAATTGTCTGCCACAGCAATTTAAACTAAAGCAGTAAGAAATCCTTCAGGCTGAAATATACAACACATATTCTCACAATAATGTGAATTGTCTGCCACAGCAATTTAAACTAAAGCAGTAAGAAATCCTTCAGGCTGAAATATACAACACATATTCTCACAATAATGTGAATTGTCTGCCACAGCAATTTAAACTAAAGCAGTAAGAAATCCTTCAGGCTGAAATATACAACACATATTCTCACAATAATGTGAATTGTCTGCCACAGCAATTTAAACTAAAGCAGTAAGAAATCCTTCAGGCTGAAATATACAACACATATTCTCACAATAATGTGAATTGTCTGCCACAGCAATTTAAACTAAAGCAGTAAGAAATCCTTCAGGCTGAAATATACAACACATATTCTCACAATAATGTGAATTGTCTGCCACAGTAATTTAAACTAAAGCAGTAAGAAATCCTTCAGGCTGAAATATACAACACATATTCTCACAATAATGTGAATTGTCTGCCACAGCAATTTAACTAAAGCAGTAAGAAATCCTTCAGGCTGAAATATACAACACATATTCTCACAATAATGTGAATTGTCTGCCACAGTAATTTAAACTAAAGCAGTAAGAAATCCTTCAGGCTGAAATATACAACACATATTCTCACAATAATGTGAATTGTCTGCCACAGCAATTTAAACTAAAGCAGTAAGAAATCCTTCAGGCTGAAATATACAACACATATTCTCACAATAATGTGAATTGTCTGCCACAGCAATTTAAACTAAAGCAGTAAGAAATCCTTCAGGCTGAAATATACAAACACATATTCTCACAATAATGTGAATTGTCTGCCACAGCAATTTAAACTAAAGCAGTAAGAAATCCTTCAGGCTGAAATATACAACACATATTCTCACAATAATGTGAATTGTCTGCCACAGCAATTTAAACTAAAGCAGTAAGAAATCCTTCAGGCTGAAATATACAACACATATTCTCACAATAATGTGAATTGTCTGCCACAGCAATTTAAACTAAAGCAGTAAGAAATCCTTCAGGCTGAAATATACAACACATATTCTCACAATAATGTGAATTGTCTGCCACAGCAATTTAAACTAAAGCAGTAAGAAATCCTTCAGGCTGAAATATACAACACATATTCTCACAATAATGTGAATTGTCTGCCACAGCAATTTAAACTAAAGCAGTAAGAAATCCTTCAGGCTGAAATATACAACACATATTCTCACAATAATGTGAATTGTCTGCCACAGTAATTTTAAACTGACCATCATGTCGTTTTTATTTTTTACACAAAGTTGGCTTTTGCTATTCTGGTGATTTGAAACAGCTGCTGCTAGCCCTTTTCTCAGGTTAATATTGTCTGTAGTTTCTAATGTTGTTCATAACATTTCACTAGTTAACTAATTGTCATCAGCACTGTAGTTGGAATGAAGATATCAAAGCTGTTGCAGTCCTTGACACCTTTGTCTTGTTTGTTGGTCAGGTTTATGCCAAGTATCCATCATTTGATTTGTCGGATCGGAAGGACTTCATTAAAGACACAGTAAGAGAGGTAAGATTCTGTGACAGCATATGCTGATGTTAGTTCGATGTACTATTTTATAAAGACCAGATGTTACATGCTCCCCCCTTCTCTTTCTCTCTCTCACACACGTTTTTCCTGCTCGAGCAGAGGATGTCTAGCCCTCTGCAGTAAGGATGCAGAATTAAGACCAGAATTGTGCATACATTAAACATTCCGAG
This sequence comes from Cepaea nemoralis, assembly GCA_014155875.1. Taxonomy (NCBI): domain Eukaryota; kingdom Metazoa; phylum Mollusca; class Gastropoda; order Stylommatophora; family Helicidae; genus Cepaea; species Cepaea nemoralis. The sequence goes on along the minus strand of JACEFZ010025553.1, from coordinate 438,744 downwards.
GCAGTTGGAAGTAACAAGGTGTAGAGAGATTAGGTTACTGAGCTGACGGAATTAGAAAACATGGGAAAACCACAGAAGACCAGTACTGGAACTTCATCTGATGAGAGGCATATTATTTTGCTTCTTTATTTGCCTGTTACCTTTTGTTTTGGGTGTAATTGCGCTGTGTCAGTTTAAGTAGTGCGGTCGATGGACAATATTTACCCATGATTTGGAGGTGCACTGATCAGTGCCAGCAGTGATTTCTAATCACTGCATCTCCAGGAGCCACCAACACCGAGATCCACTACCAATTTTGTTGATTTATTTGTGGTGTATGACAAGGAAGGACACTCCACTATCCATACTCTACTATGAAGAATCAGATTCGATGGGCTGGCCACTTGACTCGCATTCCAGATCTCAGGCTCCCTAAACAAATTTTTTACGGGTAGCTGCGCATTTGGTAAATGCTCCAAAGGCGGCCAGATGAAACGCTTTAAAGACACTGAAATCTCACTAAAAGCTTTTGGAATTCATCATGACACTTGGGAGACTGCTGCCAAAATTTGTGGCGTACATCATTACACACTTGTGAAGCAAACAGGACTGCAAGAGCTGTGAAAAAAAGACTAGACAGAAAAACCACTACAGGAGATCCTCCTCCTGGAATATCAAGCATTCTTTGCCCACATTGTCAAAGAACATTTCGAGCCAAAATAGGCCTTACAAGCCATCTTAGAACTTACGGTTCCAAACTTTCAACCCCACTGGATGAAATAATGGTCATCATCATTCTTGATGGACAAACACCATTATGGCAAGGAGGTATGGTATGGCAGAAGTCATCCATGAGGTCAGAGCTCGCTGATGTTCAAGGTGTGGTACTAGGGTATCCCTGTTATACACATCACAACAGCCTTCACACCCCCGCATGCCTGTAACTGAAGTCAGCACGCCACGGGAGGCAATACTGTATGTTATTTGGTGAAGACTAATTCAGGCTGGCTGGAATCAACACTATCCCAGCATTCACAATTGTTTGATCACAGGGCACTTTGTGAATCATGTATATTTATGCAATGAGCTGACTTTCCTAGATAAATATGTGGGACCTGTCTCTTTCTGCATGTCCTCTACCTCTTGTAGTGTCAAGCCTGGCTGGTAAGGATGACCAAAGCTAAGAAACCAACAGTATCACAGGACAGAAAGAAAAAAACCACTAATAACACTAGTGGCTGGCCTTACATACAAGAACAATGATATTGCGTCCATCGTGAACACTACTAAAGAAATCTGGCTAGATATTTTAACAAGCAGCACTTTGTTTTGCCCATGTGTTACCAGGACCTGTAATGGAAGCAAAAGAAAAGTAATACTACCTACCATGTAGATTGTAAGAGTGGCACTAAGGAGGGCTGACGATAAACCCAGCCAATCATGAACAACTCTAGAAAGGGTTTGCAGGAGATGGCTGAGGACCAGTGCTTCATTGGGAGATCAAAGACGAGAAAAAGAAGTGTTGTCTTTAATCAATTTGTATATAGACCTCAAAGCTGTGAAGTTGTCTACGCTTTAAGCCGAGCTTAATATTTACGAAATTGCAGGCCGTCTGCAGCTGTTCCAGGGATCCTTAGACTTTGTTTATTGGAAATGGCTGTAGTAGCTTTTGAAAGAGTGGTCATTTCAAGAGAAGGTGATCAGAGTTTCCATAAGGGTGAGAACAAGCTTTTGAAAGTAATGGTCATTTCAAGAGAAGGTGATCAGAGGTTTCATAAGGGTGAGAACAAGCTTTTGAAAGTAATGGTCATTTCAAGAGAAGGTGGTCAGAGTTTCATGAGGGTGAGAACAATGTCAGCACAGGGGTGCTTACTGGGGATTTATACTTTAGAAAGCTATTGGATCTAGCATGCCCAGTTCGAAACTGAAAAATTAGGCTCCGGTTTTTCTTAAGGCCCTTGATATACAAGGTAAAGGTGTATATGTGTAGCTTCTCTGAAAGCAATGACTCATGCTGTTTTACATTGTGACCGTCATCCCCTTGGATATCTGCCTCAAAATGTTTCTGGACTGAAAGAGTTGTGAACACAAATCATTGTGGCAATTGAACCTCATTCCTCTGTGGTGGAAAACCATATCACTGGTTAGTACTTATCCCCTGCAGGCATTGGTTTGGAGTCTTCATGCAGAAAATATGATCAACTTAGGCCTAGCCTCAGCCAGTTCACATGTGCTGTGCTGAATTTACATCCTTCTATACTTCTCCACAGATGTGAGGTCACAACACCAATCTTGGAGAGGGGGAGGGCAGCTCTACAACAGTTCCCAGGGAGGTAGTACTTTGGTCCCGTGCCAGGAGAACAGTTCAACCTCATTTAATTAAACACATGCCTGTTTTGCAACTAAAACAACCTGAATGCAAATGTTTAGACTTGAGAGTTAAAGTTTGGTTTTAGAGAGGTTTCACCAACAAACCAACCAGCCATCCCCGGGCAAAATCTGTCTTCCTGTTCCATTGAGGGCATTTTCACATATCTCCAAACATTTGTCATGCATTAATGTAACATTGTTTGTTTTCTTTTGCAGGTGATTTCATGAGATCGAGCTTCGTGTCCTCTTTAGGCAGCTGTGTGAGTGTATCTGAGTGTTGAATGCAAGGAAATACAGTTCTTTTACAGCGTATTTGTGTCTCAACTTGTTTGTAGATGGTTTTATTATCATTTCAGATCACCTGTATTTATGCCATATCAACATTGTGCCTTTTTCAGAGCATCATTTTGTAGGTTGTTTTGGTTAAATTTTTATGTTTGTTAAGACTTTTGAGGGCAAAGATTTCTTTCTTTAAAGTAAATTGTATCATGTATAAATTAGCGTAATGCAGTAATGTAATTTTATTCTTTCAAAATTATGAAACCATAAAGGATTCTTACTGAGTGAGTTGATTTTCCCTGAGAGTGACAATTTATTACGACATGGTTATGCCTGCGGTATACAGATTTATATTTCTTATATTTCGTTCTGCCGTCTGTTCATGAGATCACTATAATACTTCTGTGTAGAGTGAACTGGTGAAGTTTAAATGGGAATCATGCTCTGTGGTGGTGTGTGTGAGAGTTACACTTTCCTGTCATCTTTTAGATTAGTACCTACTTGTCGACCAAACACTTGTCCATAGACAGTTTGCTCATATGTTTATGGGAATGTCCCGAATGCTGTGATGTCGGTTCCTAGATCAATCAATCAATCAATCATATGTAAAAAGAAACACTTCATTACTTTAGAAGGCTGCATGTATTGTGATGCATGCACAAAATGACAGAATATACAAAAATCAGGTGGGCTTTTTTTTACTGAGATATGAATCTGCATAAATCAAACGGGCTTCATACAAAGATAAGAATAGGAGAAATCAAGTGGGCTTCTTACAAAGATATGAAGAGGCAGAAGTCACATGGGCTTCTTACGGAGGTTGGAGTGGGGACAAAACATTTTTCACTAGTTACTGGCATACCGCAATAAAAGCTGCATTTGTGCTAATGCTACATTAATTTGGAATCACGAAACGATTAATGTTACGCTGAATGTTTTGTTGCCATTTTACGCCATTGTAAAATCCTGTCATACAAGTGGAAATAACATATTTGGAATAACTGCGCTGCACTATTGTGGATGTAATTTGTAGCATTTTTAACATTCACATTATTCGTGTTTGTCTGAACAAGAAATACAGATTGTTATATTTCATAATAGCAGGGGAATTTGAACATGTAGGATTCTATTACTGCTAGTTTCATAATATGTTAAAATAGCAAAACTTCCGTGATCATTTTGCAAGCATTTCACCTGTGTATTTGACACAGCAAAAAATGGTTTCATACCTTTGTAAGATTTCATGCCTGCAGTTTACGTGTAAGATACATCTAGGTTTATTGCTTTCTTAATGATGTTATGTTAATTGTATCTTAGTTGTAAACATTACTGCCACGGTTTATAAACACAGAGTGTGTTCTTCAAAGAACTGTTCTTTCGCCCTTTTTCCTACTTTTGGGCTTAGACCCGTAACTAAACTCACTCCAAGATGTCCTATTTTAAGATTACGCTATTGGGCTTCGGTAGTTTCTGATTTTGTGTCTCTATGAAATGGGCATTAATAAAATGTGATGTTATGCTTTATGAGATCAGCATGGCGGAGAAGGATAAAGACGCTCTTGCTTAAACTTTCTTTTTGTTGACAATAGGGTAGTGAGGTGTATTCATATGCTGGTACTGAACATACAGTTGCCTAGAAAATCCACATGGGGTTGATCGCAATGTCCTGCGAATGTCATGCAACATTTGGTTTTGGTTATGCTTTAGGATTACTACTTAGACTAGTTTTATTTAAACAATGGACATAAAACCCTGTTTGACACAGTGGTACAAATGATAAGAAGTCTAGCCAGCGCAATCTGTCACTTTCTTGTTTTGTACTGTGTGTGAATTTGTTGATGGTGCGCCTGTTTAATCTTTGTTCACATCCAGCATTTGTATCATGTCACAACTTACAGCCATAGTTTCATATGAATTGCTGTTAATATTATTTTAATATGTACTTCTTTATGTAATAAAAATCTGCAGATCCCAAATGTTCTTTGTTTAACATTGTGTGATTTAGTTGAAGTATTGAATTGGGATGTGGTAAGACTACATGTGTCCAATATTTCCCAGTGGAGCAGAAGCACTTACCCATCTCATGTCAGGCGTTCCCTTCAGTGCTGTCTGTTGTAGTTTCTTCCATGCCTTTCCCATATTCTTCGCCTGCCGTCATCTCCACAGGTACACAGATCTCCCTACTCACATCAAACCCCTTGTAGACTTAACATCTCCACAGGTACACAGATCTCCCTACTCACATCAAACCCCTTGTAGACTTAACATCTCCACAGGTCCATAGATCTCCCTACTCACATCAAACCCCTTGTAGACTTAACATCTCCACAGGTACATAGATCTCCCTACTCACATCAAACCCCTTGTAGACTTAACATCTCCACAGGTACATAGATCTTCTCCCTACTCACATCAAACCCCTTGTAGACTTTAACAGCGGTCTAAGCCTGTAGTGCCAAACATAATGTGGTGTCAAAAGATGAAGAATATTCTCTGCAGTTTATCTCTGTCAGTCGAGGTGAGGGTTCTTAAGAATTAATACCAAGATGCTAGTGTGGGGGTGTTGACTTCAGGATAATACTGCTGGCAATGATTACTTGGCAGATGCTTAGATGATCAAGACAAGAATCATGGTGACACATGGTATAACATTTATTCTGAGAGGATGTGCATCCAATATGTTCCCACAACAGGCTAGGATACTTTTAGTCACAATAGATGGTCATAAGATGACGCTTCTCCATCATGGTCAGTACACTTGTTGGCCCTCAATAATATCAACACAGTCCAGCCGTAGCAATCTGTAAATCTCTCAAACTGTACTCTCGCTCCACCGCAACTTGGTACAGCTCAGTAGATCAGATTATTCTGTCTCGTACGACAATGGATGAGAACTCTCTTTCCTCCTGCTAGTTTACACTCGACGATCAACACTGCCATCAACTACTGGAACTTTCCATCACTCATTCTAGTTTGCAATTGCACTGCTCATGTCCTTTCAATATTAACAAATTGAGCCAATCCTGATGTTCAGAAGCGAATCATGGTCAATTAGCAAAGAAAGTGAGAAATTATGTGGAAGCTATGATGTCATTTTATGGAAGAATGGTGAAAACACTGGGCAGATAAAAAGAGCAATGAAGAAATCTTGAAAGAAGTAAATCGCAAAGAAAACTGGTTAACTCTCATGTTAACGACAGCTCACATTCTTTCTGCATGTCATGAGAAGAGGACAGCTGGAGGGGAAGAGAGAAGATGCTGGACATTTTGACATGGCATGGAGGAACATCGGTATCAGAAATGATTGGAAGCATGAAGCAGTCTGTGGACAGACATTCCTCTTCTTCGTTCGCTTGAAATTTGTCTATAACTACAATGTTGTCTTTTGTATGAATTTAACTGTTTTTTTTTCTTAGTTCACTCAGTGGTCCATATAGTTTATCTTCCACTGTTGTTTCTCCAGGTTTGCCTATATGTTTCATATTTTGAGCAGTCTTTGAATATGGGATCTGTTGCCAGCAGCGCCAATCCACATGTGCACATGGCTGATTCGACACTCCTGAATTTTGTATACATGTGATTGCGTAATCTATTGTCCTGTTCTGAGGCGCAGAATGAGGAATTGTTCTGGTCTGTCCATAAGGTGGTAATCTTGAGCAGGTTTTGGTGACTCTGACTAATTTGATAATTCGTGGGCCGACACAATGCACACTGCATAAATAGTAAAACGGAATCTTAATAGGAATACAGAAGTTGTCGTAAAGGTAAACAAATGATAGTAGATGCTAGATGAAGGTAATGGACATTGGTAAAGTTATGGCTAAACATTTGTTACATGTGTCCAACATATGCAGAAGAGAAAATTACTTTCACCTACACTTGCTCCATATTTACTGAACAATTCCAAAGAGGAGTTCACACATTGGAGCATTTTCATGCCAGCTATTAAAAGTTGTGAAATGTGAAGTAGTTAAGGCCAAAGTAGCATTGACAAGATGAAGATTATCTTATGCTATGAAGGTCAGCATGGCCAAATGGATAATAGAGCTTGTTCTTAATCACCTGGTGTGCTGATGCTGAAGTAACGGGTTCAACCCTACACCTGGTCAGTTGGATTGACTTCTCATCCTTGGGAACATAAAATTACAAATACCTCTGAAATGGGAGTGGATTCTCTTGTTAGTTAGTCAGTCATGGTTCCAACTTCACGGCAACGAGTCATTCCCATTATGCTCCTGTTCCTGTGCCAGTTAATATCACAAAAAATGCTCCTCACTGTCCAATGTGAAAAGTGGAACAGACAGGAGTCTCGGTAAGCCAACAGCCCGCACAGGTACATTGTGCATAATGCTGCCGCCAAAATGCCAATACAAAAGTCCTCCAAGAAAAATAGTTTCATCGGCAGTCACCAGAAAGAAAGACTTCATTGACCCGGGTTTTATCCCACATGGCTCGGTTTCTTTCCGCAGGGCGACCCACCAAAAGCGAACTCCGTAGCTCCAGCGGGATTCTCTTGATGGCGGGGGACACTCAATATCAGTCCAGTGCACTAAAAGTAATAGCACATATATGGCATATGCTTGAGTTCAATGTGAACGGGGGAAAAAACCACTTGTACTAAGTGTCTTTGTCAGTGGCGGTGAGAAAGAGATATGTTGGGAGTTCCACACAGCCAGTTGTGATGTATGGAAGCCAGTCATGTACATATTAGTGAGAAATCACTTGGAGACCGTTGGGATGTGGTTCTGTAGTTCCACCAAATTTTATTCTGTAGAAAGAGATATGTTGGGAGTTCCACAGTCAGTTGTGATGTATGGAAGCCAGACATGTACATATTAGTGAGTAATCACTTGGAGACCGCTGGGATGTGGTTTTATAGAAGAATTCTGAGAACCCACTTAATATATAATAAGAGCAATGAAGACATTTTCATCTACACAGATGGGTCGATCGTCCGACGTGTGAGAAGCTCATGGGCCTTTACGGCCCAGGCTGAAGGGAGAATTGTGGAGGAGGACTGGTGCATTTGTTGAGAGCACAAGTAGCCTGACTATGGAAGTCATGGCAATAAGTAAAGCAATAACATGGCTCGAGAGACAGACATTCACTAGGGCATGTTTCCTTAGTGCCTCAATGAGCATGCTTAAGAGGATAGAGATGGGGTGGATCCGAAGACAGTGGTTGCTGTCTCTGGAGCGGTCTCGACTTGCAAAGATTAGTTTCATCTTCGTGACAGGGCATGCTGGAGTACAAGGAAATGAGCGGGGTGACAAGCTCACAGGTAAGGCTACTGTGGAGGGCGGACGCGCCATGGACCAGGCTGACATTCTGAATGCTCTACGAGGAGTAGGACTTTTGCGAGAACCAAGTGATGACTGTGAATCTACACCCATGGTCAGACTGCGAGAACAGCAAATTAAAAGAGATGTGGGCAAACAAGAACACTACGCAGGAAGCCAAAGAAAATTGATAAACCAACACAGAACTGGTGTCGTGAGCCGCTACACGCTGCGGGATTTGCTGAGGAAGAGATCCGAGCACTTATGGACTGAATGGTTCTATGTGCAATGAGGATGATCTGTAGACTAACTTCCACCTTCACTTTCCAAGATGTTTCCCGGAGCCCACTTTAGGCTGCAATAATTAGGCATCCCAGGTCAATTCAAGAAATCCGTCTAAGCGAATTCGAAGCCATGCAAAATGGTCCGGTTTTAAAGTATTTAGCCATTACACCCATAGATCTGTACTACATAAGCAATTTTATAACAAATATAGCCACATAGATGTGAAAGACTAGCGGCATTACTTAAATGACAGTACAGTATTAATTATTAGGTCATTTCTTTTTGAAGCGGGGTAACCAGCTCTTTTACTCCCCTAACCCCATTTTCTTCCGCATCTGAAAATAAAGCCAGGCATATTTGTTGTTTTAATAATGAGGTTTGTTAGAACTATTTCTTGAACACGAAGATCCCAAAGCCACAATAATACAGCTCCCTTAAAGCTTAGAGGGTGGTTGACTTTCAAATAAGATGCAGTGGAAGAAAATTAACACAAGTCAAAATAGTGCACGTAATTTGTGCGTTATTTGAATGTGAACTTATTCAAAACCAACAGACTGCCATCGTTAGTAGTAGTTGAGTTGTTGAGCTGAGCTAAGAACTGACATTACTGCACTCATGACATGCTCCGTCTCGTTCAACAACCAGCGAAGAGTCACACTGCTAATCGTTTCCACTTCTGTCTGACTGAAAGTTCTCCTGGTCTTCCCTCAGTTTTGAGATTCTACCAGAATCCCGACTAATCCCCCGCAATCTCATCCTTTCCACATACGGGTTCTCAGTCTGTTCCCCTACCTTCTCCACCTAGTCCCACAGGTGCACGACTACCTACCCTTTGTCCATAGGTAATCTACCACCAAGAGGTGCATTCCCTGCCAGCCTATCAGCCTCTTCGTTCCCCGCATTCCCGCTTGGCCAGAGCAAAAAATCCTAAACTTCTCACAATCTGTGACCTCTGAAGCGAGGTGAGCCATTCCATACGAAATATTCCTTTCTCCACCTTACTAAGCATACTCCCTGAGTCCATGACGAAGACAATGTGTGTTGCGGTAGTCTCCTCTAACCAAAGGAATGCCGCTGTGACTGCTTCCACCTCTATTCTCATGCTGGAGATGGTAGCCTCATATGCCAGACGCTCCCTTTTTTTAAGGATCGTCCATTAGCCATCGCAATGAAACCCCAACTACTCCGTCTGTTTCTCACCACTGACTAATCAGTATAGATCACTATGTCACCTTTATGTGTATTACTCTGGATCCGTTTTTGCACCTCAAACTCTGTGCGGCCCGCTGCCCATTCTCTGCACTCACAACACAGTGTTACTATTACACTAGTGCCATTCCGTCCTGTCTGCCGGTACTTCAACCCACTCTTTTTTCACGATTGATGGTCTCTAGATCACGCACCTGACGTATAAATATTTCTGCCTGTGCCATCCAAGACCTGCCTCGTCTTAGTCTATGACCCTTGACCATATCATATGGCTTCATACAGGGGGTGATCCCTATCTGCAGCAACTCTCAGGTATCATTTGGCTTGAAGGACCCTATGCCTATCCGCCATTATTGGTAGCGCCAGGATATACCTCATGCATATAATTGGTGTGTCCTTTGTGAACCCAAGGTTCACCCGCATGGCCACATTATGTATGCGCTCCAACCTTTCAAGCTGGCTCTTTGACACTGTCGGCATCCCCAAACCATACTCACTGAATGAAATTATTAACTTGCTGAAATAGCCCGTAAAGCAGTAGTAATAACTAAGACCAGTTGTTTTTCTAAACCAAAAGACTGAAATCGTTAGAAATAACTAAAACCAATTGTTTTATCCAAGGTGAAGCGAGCTGCACTGATAGTGTCACTGACACCTTCAGACGGGGGTACGTCAAGAAGGCCCGCCGCCCTTGAAAGTGAGGGACAGATTGGCTACCTATACCTCAGCGCATTAAGACCTACACATTTTCCTGGCACAATCAGAGAACGGACCCATAGCAGGAAACTACTTAGGGACACACTAATTGTTTTTTCTTGATTCACCCCCCCCCCCCCGATGTGTCTCCACCTTGTCGCAGTGGGGGGGGGGGGGGGTCGCGCTTGAGTGTCCTAGTGACCCCAAGAGCTACGCCGACGAAAGCACAACTGCATGTCGGACTGGTTTTGGGGTAGGGGCCAGACCAAGAGAGACACAACCTGCTGCTCTGCAGGTAGACTGAGGATAGCAGTCAAAGTCTAAATCAGGGGCACGATGCCACTAAATTTTGGTCCGGACACATATTCTAAGGCTCTCAGCTGAGGGATATGGCTGAACGCCTCTAAGCCATAAACACTCGGATGTGAGAGCCGGGCCGATACCCACCTACTGAAAAATGGAGGTGAGGTGCTAAGCACGCTACATGCTTAGTTCAGATACTTGTTCAAAGGTTCTCAGCTGGGGGATATGAGGGATCCCCGGATGAGAGGGCCTGGCCGTATTTCGCTCACTGGAACACGGAGGTAAGGTGCTGAGCCGGCAGCACATGTAGCCTACCTCGTGAGCGGTACTTAGGTGGCAAATGGTAGAGCGGCTTAGTCCCACGAAGAGGTTACGATGAAAGTCTGTATCTATACCCATAGAGTAAGCGTAGTCAAAGGTGGAAAAAACGTCTCAAAAACACGAAATGGAACGCTTGGCTAGCGAATCCATCACGTGGTAGCCCGAAGCGAAAGCTTGATGAGTGGATGTCGCCCGCAGACTGCCCGTCCCTGGTTTGTGTGGGGAGCGACCAGTGGCAAAACGAAATGCCCAATACATGGAAGTGAGGAATTAAAGCAGCCACGAGCAGGATGTGGCGACTCCTCGGGTGAGCCCAGTCTCAGAGCGCTATGTGCCGGCTCTGCATTTATGGAAGCCTCCTTGGATAGCTGGGAATGCCCATGGTCTGCCCCTGCCTTCCCTTGAGGGTTAATCGTGATGTCTTTGACCGTTCTACCTTGACCAGCTGAGATGTGGGCGACACCACAGCAGAAAAAGTCTAACGTTTCTCGAAACCCCGGGAAGGCAAACCCGTAAAAATGCCTGCTGAAGTCGGATGTGCTGGCCTACGGGTGCAAATAAATCAGGCACAACGCATAAAACGTCCGAGTGAAATGTCTTTCGTGCTAGGAACAGCTCTGACTACCCAGTTTTCCGAATAGCTCGTGTCCGGAACAGCTCTGACTAGCTAGTTTTCCGAATGTCCGTCGTGCCCGGATCTAAAGAGTCGAGCTCTGACTATATTGTCCCCGGGCACAGAGACAAGCACATGTCCGAATCGAAAACTCGCTGAGTGGATACCGTCTGCAGACCGGTCTGGTTTGTGCGGGAACGGCCCGGGGCGAACGAAATGCCCAATATATTGAAGTGAGGAATTAAAGCAGCCATGAGCAGGACGTGACGAGTCTCTCGGTGAGCCCAGCACCAGGGCGCTATGTGTCGGCTCTGCAACTATGGAAGCCACCCTGTATGGCGGAAAATGCCATGGACTGTCTCTGCCTTCCCTTGAGGGATGACCGTGAAGTCTTCGACTGTTCCAACTTGACCAGATGGGATGTGGACGGTACCAAAAAAGTGAGTCTCCCAGGAATGCTAACCTGTCAAAAACGCACGCAGAAGTCGGATGAGTTGCCCCAAGGGTCTCGGCCCAAGGGTGCGTAACAACACTCCGCAATCACATCTGAAAAAAAACACTCCGGATGAACGCAAAGAAGAAGAAGAAGAAGAAGAAGAAGAAGAAGATTCATTTTATAGCAGAAGCGAATGCCTAGGGTCGTAGGTTCAAATCCTGATGAAGGCATGCTATTTCCCCCCCTCATGACAATGTGCTTTGAGATGTACCCGGCTTCATCAAACTGGTAACAGAACATTGTCTTTGAGGTTAGATGGTCGGCGTAATAGAAATGCCTCAAATGCCGATCGCCGTATAGTCCAGCTATAGGGGCATATCCATATCATATCCTCCATGTCGACGATGGCCAGGATACGTGATCCTTTATCTTTTTGTATTTTACATTGTAACGCAGTTTACACCAAACATTCTGTTATGCACTGGGCAATGATTCTAAGTAACTCTGTCTTTGGACTTTTCAACACGTGATGTATTATCCATACGTTTATTGGTTTCTCTACACAAAGCAATATTTTATTCAGTAATTACGAAAGCGCTTTGACAGCTACATTATATCATCATCATCATCATCATCATCATCATCATCATCATCATCATCATCATCATCATCATCATCATCATCATCATCATCATCATCATCATCATCAAGTACCTTGCCGAATGACGTGGGCGATCATGCTTCTCCATATCTTGCGCTATGTAACGGTATGCATCAATTTATACATTATAAATGTTTAGGAAAAAGTTTGGCCTGTTCAGACACATTGAAACAAATCTTATGCCAGTTACGAATTTCTGTTCTCTCCCACATGTAAACAAACACAAAGAAATGATATATCAATGTTTGCGCATCATTCTTATTCTGCCCTGTATCTCCCTCCCATTGGGGCATTGGCCATCATCCAACCCACGTCATGCTGTCCTCTATCTGTTGCCACCTCCCTCAGCCTTGCCCTTGTCCCCCATTCTACTCATCTCTGTCTTTAATTCTTTTCTCCGTGTGTTTTAAGGTCTCCCATTATTTCATTAGCTGCGATTTGGCAGCAGACCACCTTGAGTTTTTTTTTTTACAAAATGATGTAGGTGCCCGTCTTTCAGAAAGCAATGGCAAACTACCGATCGTAAACTTGCTAGGAGATCACAAATAGTCAAAAATGGCTGGGGTTGACTGAGACGTCTTGTAAAGGATATGCAACTAACTAATATTTTGTTAGGGCCTAAGGATGTCAGGCAAGGGAATGTCTAAGTAATCTGCTCTCAGGTTTTCTCATTGTGTGTCGTACCAAGCGCCACTGTCTTTTCCTCAGGTCTGGATTCACGGGGTATTGTTTAGTTCTTTCCATGAGCTAGAGACTGGTGATTTTGTCATACCATTTCGGTCTCACTGTTCTGCACAGACATCAGTTAACCTATTCAGTGCCAAATAAAAACTGTTACGACGAAACATTGTCCACAATCAAATGAACACGCATTATAATGTACATTTCCGTTCACTGAGCATTGAAATTGCGGAAGATGCTAGAAAGCCCAGAAACAAAACAAATAACAAGACGACGTAAGGTATGGCGACAAATCGTCCCTCTGTCCCAATGGTTGGTCACATGAGGCGATATATTATACTTTGGCACGAATCAGTTAATGCATGTTTGTAGTTTATTCTGTCAGTCATTCTCCATGTTTGAGATGCATCCATCCATCCATCATGTGCCATGCCAGTAAGCGTGAGCGGTCATGTTCTGCCATTTCACTTGATCACCAGAGTCGTGGATCAGCTCTGTGTACCTGTCTTGACCATGCCACGTGGCCAAGCAATCCAGGTATTTACTTCTCGATCTTCCTCTTTGTCTCTTCCCTTAGATCTTGTCAGTCGTCACCAAGTTCTCCAAATCATTTCTTATCATAACATTTTGACTGTCTACGTCTATTGTCTCTAATCAGTTTACTATCTTCATTTGTGTCTTGAAGGACTTGTTCATTGGTTTTACTGTCTGTCCATGGTATTCTTTGCATTTTCCTCAGAAACGACATTTCCACAGCCATCAGCTGTTTTTCAGCTTGACTGCTTATTGTCGACGCTTCACTTCCATACAAAAGTATAGATTCTATGTAGCACTTCAACACTCTTTTTCTCGTTTCAATTGATATCTTTTTATTGGTCAGTATGTTTTTCATCTTGCAAAAGGCTACCTTCGTAATGGCAATTCTTTTTCTAATCTCTTCAAGGCATCTCCCATCAGATGTTATGACTGTGCCGAGATAACTGTATCGATTCACTTGCTTAAAAATATGCCCATTTACTCGTATATTACATTGTGGTATTTCCTTCTTCCCACTGACGACCATAATCTGTGTCTTCTTAATATTCAATTCTAACCCTAGTTGTTCACTGTGTTCAACAACCGAATCTACTAAATTTTGCAGGTCCTGTTCATTGTCTGCAGTCAAGACTGTATCATCTGCATATCTAATGCTATTGATGTATCGTCCCACCAATGTTGATTCCTTTCATATCTTCTATATTTCTGAAAATATTTTCACTGTGCAGGGAAAAAAAGATATGGAAACATTACACATCCCTGTCTCATACCTTGTTTAATAGGCTGATATTGACCTACATCGTTATCAATTCTCATGGCAGATTGTTGTTTCCAATATATGTTTTTTTACAAGTCTAAGGTCTTTTCCAAAAATTTGTAGCTCTTCAAGCATCCTTATCATGTCGACATGTCTCACTTTATCGAAAGCCTATGTGTAGTCAATAAAGCAAAGATATAGATCTTTGTTTACTTCTATAGAACGCTCAATTACTGTTCTCAGTATATACACAGCATTTACTGTGCCCTTGCCTTCTACAAACCCAAATTGTTCTTCTCCTATTTCGGGTTGTATTTTCTTCCTGATAATTCTCAGCAGAATCTTCGTGATGTGGCTCATTATACTAATTGTTTGATGTTGATCGCATTCCAAGGCTCCTGATTTCTTCGGGATTGCAATAAATATAGAATTACATAATTCAGATGCATGGTAGGCTCTTATTTTATAGTAGTATTAAACATTCTAATTTTTTTTCCTCCGAAGTCGGAGAGTGTCTGCCTGCACGGCGAGGAACCACCAGTCTGCACACCAATAAGTCAGACATGGGACAACGGATACTCACGCAAAACTCAGGTCCTGTATGAGATCACACTGATGTTGTCAACAGGATGTCTTCATCCGACATACAGGACTTCACGCTGGAGATCACAGCCAGCGAACACAAGCAAGCAAGCATTCTAATTTTGATGCAGAGTTTAATTTCCGCGACTTCCACAAATCTACTAGAGCAGTGGTTCTCAATCCGATGGGGAATTCCTCGCTAGGGAGGAATTTTAGGGTTTCCAGGAGGGGGGGGGGGGGGGAAGGAGAATTAAGATTATTTCAAGATCGCGTTAATACAAGAACATATTACTTACATATTACGTACTTTACGGTTCTGTACTTCTTGCCTTTCTCAAATTCGTTTTTATAACGTAAGTAGACCCGCAAATCACGTTTTATGTAGACGCCTAGACGTGTTCTAGTATGTGTTATTAAATTTAGCTTCCACTTTTACGTATACTATGTAGGGGTTGGGATGGCGGGGAGAGGGGGGAGGGGGAATTTATAGGGAGGAAATACAAAAGTGGGGGGGGGGGGGGATAACATTCTGTACATATCGTGAAGGGGTGCATGGGCCAAAAATGGTTGAGAACCACTGTCCTAGAGATATTGAAGCTTCCTTGTAACTCTTGTTTTCTTATCTTAATGTCTCTATAAATTTTTACGCGAATCCAACCAAAATCACGATATGCATTAGTTTTTATGAAGGACTAAGAATCGGACTGGGAAATAATAGAATTGGCGGGAATGAATGTCAAGCAAACCCATCTACTAATCATCATCATGTGGCCAGTCATGTACGGGACACCACTCTTAATATAGCCCTCCGGACAGATTCTGGATCCTTCGCCAGTTTATTTTAATACCTGTCTTTAACTGATTGGGTGCCGAAGGATAGCATATCGCAAAATGTTAACTTCCAATTATCGTCACATTAGGGTCACCGTGTTATTTGTTTTGTTTCGTGGTATCTTCCACAAATTCAATGCTCAATGAACGGAAATTACATTACACAGTAATACTTGTTCATTTGATTATGTGCCGTGTTTGGCCCAATCCTACTTTTTGTTTTGCACTGAATCAGTTAATAGCCTGTGTGTACAGTGGAGTTAACCGACGCTGTAACTTCAGTGAGACGCGCAGTTTCATAATTCCACTCCATATTCCACTCAAAGGTTGGAAATCAGTTGCGGGCGACTTGGACGCAGAGCACTTTGCGCTGATTTCGACAGTATGCGTTGTCGGCTGTTCAGAAAGCTAAGGGAAACTACTGAATTAACATTTCAAACACAAAACCCACAAACAATATGCTGCACGATTAATTGCCTTGATTATTTCGCTGCATGTCATCAGGAGTATACCGGAGAGTTATATATCTTCTGAAGTGAATAATTGAATAATACAGTGGAGTCTGGATAAGTAGAAGTCACAGGGACCGAAGGAATTTGCTCTACTTATCAGAAATTCTACTTATCCAGACTGCACACATTTACACTAACACTAATACCATGTAATAGCATTGAGTAAAATTATTGTACCACTTAGGAAACACGGTTAGTGAAAAAATAAATAGCAATACAATATCAGACATTTTGAAATGTTTAATTTTGAAAATTTCCAAATTAATTAAAGAAAAAGTCTGTGATTTTGCTTTGCTTCTTGACTTGTGAAAAATGTCTTCCCATGGCCTGTTTAAAGGCACAAAATGGTGAGACTGCATCATCTAAACATCCAGTCTGCATCATGTAAATGTCAATTGTGTCAATCCATTTCAAAATATCTGACTGCGATACAGATTGTCCTTGCAGCCCACAGCCATCCTCATCTGCAGAATTATATTTAGCTAAAGCAGGTCTGAGCACGTATTTTATCCATGAGTGAGTCGTTGCTTCGTCGACTGACTGTTTCTCTTCACACACATTCTTGTACATGATGGAATGTCGTTTTTTTGAAACGATCCAATCAGCCAGCACTACAATTCCAGGCTGTCTGACCTCCAAGACGTGCAAATTCTTCTGCTTTCGCAATAAGTAGAGGCCCATTTACTGGTACAATTGCCGATCTAATCACAGTGAACCATTTTAAAAGGGCAGCATCAACAAAATCACACGCGACAGTTCTAGGTCGCTGTCTGTCACCGTCGATTTGGCATTCGAAAAATAATTTTCTGTAGCGGTCTTTATGCTTTAAAATGCCAAAAAGTATCGATGTTGGAATACCAAATTCTCTAGCTATATTCACTTTCTTATGACTCTCTTAAGGTAGCCAAATGCCTCGTCATCTAATTAGTGACGCGCATGAATGGATTAACGAGATTCCCACTGTCCCTATCTACTATCTAGCGAAACCACAGCCAAGGGAACGGGCTTGGTAGAATCAGCGGGGAAAGAAGACCCTGTTGAGCTTGACTCTAGTCCGACTTTGTGAAGACACATGAAGGGTGTAGCATAGGTGGGAGCGCAAGCGCAATTGAAATACCACTACTTTTATCGTTTCTTTACTTATTCAGTCTCTCGGTAGAGATTTGTTCGCAGCAGACGAGCATAATCTCCGGCGGGCCTATTCTCGCTGGTCGCGAGATCCGCACAGTGGAAGTATGGGAGATTTGCTTGCAAACAGACAGGAAATATCTCCTGCGGTAGCTATGGCGGGCCTATTCCCGCTGGTCGCGGGGACCGCTATAAGTCAGGCGGGGAGTCTGACGATAGTGCACGCTTTCCACAGGTCCGGACACTTGTGATGACAGATGTGCGCGCCCTCATGGTCCGGGCACGTACAAGGCCCTCACCTGTGGGACATGGCTGAACGCCTCTAAGCCGGGTCCCTTGGGTGTCAGGGTCTGGCCATAACTCGCCACCGGCTCGTGGTGGTGAGGTCTCGGTGGATTGACGCTGAGCCGCCAGCGTCTGCAGCCTACCTTGTGCCAGACGTATTGGTTACCCATTCCTCTGGAATACACAAGACTAGGCCGAGGGAGGGATCATGTCGTTTGGGCATCACATGATCTCTGAAGCTCTGCCCAGACATTGTGTTGGAATATTGGCCACATTCCACTCACATACTTTGGTCTGTCAAGACTGCAAGGTGTCTACTACTTCCCACTATGTTCAACCTATTCCAACATCTCAATCTTTCTTTTTAAAGTTAAAATACCAAGCTTTCGTCCACTAGCCTCCATTGTTGACAAGTAGCGAGATATCGTATGTGCCGTATCGATTTTTGTTATCTGGGCTGACTAAAAATAATTCTTTCGCGAAACAATTTTTTTTTTTTGGGTGTGAAATGAACAGTTCGAGTTAAACGTGAACACTTATATAGTCGGTATTCATTTTTATGTTCGACTAATCCGAAAATTAGAGTTAACCGAATTCGACTTATCAGGACTTTTAATACAATGATAAAGAAGGATAATGGCCGGGACTAAGCCAGTAATGTTGACTTAAGCAAAATTCTACTTATCCGAGTTCGACTTCAGTGGCCTCACTGTATTTAAGCTGAAACAATTAAATCACATAGTCATGGATATTGTTCGAATGTGGAACGGTAATTACCGTTGGGATAACAGACATTCGAACAATATATTGCTACAATATGTTGTTTGAGGCTTCTGTGATTAAATTCACTAAGGGAATAAATTGTTTTGAATGTCTGAATTAACATTGCCGAGTATATCTCAGACATTCAACGAATGTCGAGGTTGATTGCAACGTTGTGTAACGGACATGCAACTTACATTTGTAACAACCGAGATTGTCGACCTCCTGACTGTTTTACCAAGATCGACGCCTTCCATTACTGGTCTTTGTAAGCAACAGTAATGTTCAATCATCATCATCATCATCATCATCATCATCATCATCATCATCATCATCATCATCATCATCATCATCATCATCATCATCATCATCATCACCACCATCATCATCATCATCATCATGGAGCAGATCCTGTGCTGAATGGCGCTCTCATGACAATCCATGGAATAGACAAGCAGTCTTTCGTCAGCACTCACGTCTGTGCGTTTTTATGCCTATAGTGTCTTCAGTGAGGCTCCGTGATGAAAGCGTTACGGACGCAGTTCGTAATACCGCATACCCGCGTTCGAAACACAGCTGCATGCGATTTGGCAATAGACCGTCTCGCGTTGGATTTTTCTGAAAATGGTATGGGTGCTGGTCGTTCAAAAAGCAATGGCAAACTACTGAACGTAAAACTTTCCAAGAAATCACAAACAGCCAAAAATGCTGGGGTTGACTGTTACGTTCTGTAAAGGACATGCAACAAACAGCACAGCGTGTATTCAGTATACCGTATCCACATTCGTGTCGGTGACCCCTGTCTCATCTGTCAGGAACCAGGCCCTCCATTACTGGCAAAGCCCTTTTGACAAGCGATAGTTTGTTACATTGTGCTTCACAAAAGACTCATAACTACAGGGTGAATTTGTAATGACTGTGCAGTGTTTGAAAATATTGCCGGTCCAAGTTTTGTATTCACCCTCTGCAAAGTTCATGCCACATAATAGGTAAATACAAAACTTCTTCTTCTTCTTCTTCTTCTTCTTCTTCTTCTTCTTCTTCTTCTTCTTCTTCTTCTTCTTCTTCTTCTTCTTCTTCTTCTTCTTCTTCTTCTTCTTCTTCTTCTTCTTCTTCTTCAGCATTCCTAGCTATTGAGGTTCTTTGCTGCAGATACAACCCGTCTCCATTCGTCTCTCTGGTGGACCTTCTCTTGCCAGTCGTTGATTCCAAGTGCTTGTAGGTCTGTATATGTATTATCTCTCCACCGCCTTCTTGGTCTACCTCGGGGTCTACGGTCATTTATTTCTTGAGTGTAAGCGAGTTTTGTTTCCCTATTATCTTCCGTTCTTTCTATATGCCCCAGCCATTACAGTCTATTAGCCTTCATGATACCAGTGATTAGCGGGGACTTAAACAGATCATAAATGTCTTTGTTGCTTCTTCTTTTCCACTCTCCACTTTGTGTATCCCTAATGGGCCCAAAGATGCGTTTTAAGACTTTGTTCTCAAAGGTTTGTAACAAGGCTTCGTCTCCTTTAGTTGTACTCCAGGTGTCAGAGCGATACAGCACAAATGGTCTAATCAGTGTTTTGTATATTGTGATCTTGGTGTTACGAGATAGAGCATTTGATTTTAGCAGATGTTGTAGTGCATAGTATATCTTATTTCCAGAGTTGATTATAGGCTTGTATTTCTTCCCTTATTATGTTGGAGCAGTTGAAGATTGTACCCAGGTATTTGTATGTTTCCGTTCTTTTAATGGTCATATTATCTATTTTTATGTGGCCAGAGTTTTTAGCCGTTCCTTCTCTTGAAATTACCATATATTCTGTATTATCTTGATTGATAACCAGCCCCATTTGTTGAGCTTTTTCCTTTAAGTGAGTCAATGTTTCCAATGTCTTTTGTTCATTTTCCCTTATAATATCTATATCATCTGCATAACCAAGCAGTTTGGATGTTCCTCCAATAGCACATTCCTCCTTTACCTTCCTTACAACTTTTTCTAGAGCCAGATTGAAAAGGAGCGGCGATAGTGCATCACCCTGTTTCAAGCCAGATGTTATTTGGAAAGGGTCTGATTTCCTGCCTTTATATGTTAATATATTATAAGTATCTTCCATGCATAGTCTGGTCATGTTAATTAACTTCCTTGGTATTCCAAATTCCTGCATAGCATTCCACAGACTATTCCTATGGACACTATCATAAGCCTTTTTAAAATCCACAAAAATGTTATGGAGATCTCTTTTGTATTCCCAACTTTACTCTGCTATTTGTCGTAAGATAAATATCTGATCTATTGTTGATCTATTTTGTCTGAAACTCGCCTGGTAGTCACCTAATATGTCTTTTGAATATGGTTTTAGTCTATTTAGTAATACATCGGATAGTATCTTATAACTTATGGACAGGAGCGATATTCCTCTGTAATTTTCACATTGGAATTTGTCTCCTGTCTTAAAGATAGGTATCAATAATGACTCTTTCCAGTCATGGTATAATTCTTCTGTCCTCCAGATTTTTATTATTAGTTCGTATAGCTTTAGATGTAATGCATGGCCGCCTGCCTTTATAAATTCAGCAGCAATTCCATCAGCCCCAATTGCCTTATTTTTTTTAAGTCGTGTTATTACATATAGGATTTCTTCAAAAGCAAGTTCTTCAATTTGTGGTTCACACGTTAGAACCGCTTCCTGTCGGAGCTTCACAATTTAGTAATTCAACAAAGTATTCTTTCCATGTGTTATACATTTCCTCATTGGTATTTATCATATTCCCATTGTTGTCTTTTAAACCATAAGTGTTGTGATGGTGCCCTCGTTTCACCGTCTTCAGTTCTTTAAAAAAACTTTCTGGATTCGTTTTTCTGGTGATTAGTTTCCATATCTTTAATTATATTGCTCATATATTCTCGCTTCTGCTGCCGAACTATGTTTGTAGCCTCTTTACAAAACTTGAACCGGCAATATTTTCAAACACTGCACAGACATTAAAAATACACCCTATACAGCCCAATATGGGGTTAGCCAGGCAGAATGGATAAGAGCGTTCTTTATTACACATCTGGTGTACCGATGGTGAGGTATGGGTTCAACACCTACACCAGTCAGTTGGACTAAAATGTTGAATTTTCGTCCTTGACTTTGGGACGTAAATTACAAGTTCCTCAGAAGTCGTAGTAAGTTTGCCAGATGACATCTAATACTCCAATTTGTCTCTTGTATGAATTTAACTGTCTGTTTTAGTTCACTCAGTGGTCTACAGAGTTATCTTCCACTGTTGTTTCTCTAGGCCATTAGGTTTGTCTACTGTCGCGATTAATATGACGAAAATGGTTAACTTTCAAAGCTGTTGTATGACCCAGGTGTCTTGTATGTTCAGTCCTCGTAGAATGTCAACATTTTTATTTTAATTAATCTTGGTCAACCGCATTCTAAGAATTGTTTTGTGACATTTACGCTCAAAAGCCTCGATTTTCTTCTTCAGCGATTTCGAAATGTTCCTTGATTGACACCCGTGTCTTGTCATAGGAAATATGCCTGTTCTCGAAATTGTTACGTTAATAAGTTTTCTGGTATTGTGAAGAAAAGCTCTTAAATGTTGTTTATGTTCTGCGTTGCTAGGGCCATTCTCCTTATGACTTCTTTAGAAAAGTCCAAATGGCTGTAAATTATAAATATATTTAGGTTACTGAGATGGTCGAACGGATAAGAGCACACGCTCTTAAACTTCCAGTGTGCTGATGTCAAGGTAGGTCAGTTAGACTAAAATGTTGACTTCTTGTCCTTGACTTGGGGACGTTAATTACAAGTACCTCAGAAGTTTGAGTGGGTTCGCCTGATGGCGAGGGACACTGGTAATAGGGAAAGCTAATTCACAAGCAAAAATCAGTCCCGTGCTACGAGAAGTAGTAGCAAGTATATGGACAATTCAAATTCAATGGACGAATTCAAAGCGAGCGAAGGAAAAAAAAAAATCCAGGCTACTCAAAGTGTGTGACATTTTCAGCGTCTTCATTGTTGATCGAAATGTTTGGCTCACGTTTTATTTTGCCTGTGGATACTCGTCTTCTTTCGTTCGCTTGAAATTTGTCTACAACTGCAATGTTGTCTCTTGTATGAATTTAACTGTCTTTTCTAAGTTCACTCAGTGGTCCATAGAGTTTATCTTCCAGCATGTGTGCATTGCTTTAATATTATTTGTATATGTTCGGAAACATATTTTGATATACTTTATTGCATTATTTCAGGTGGATACGCACACCACTGCTAACAGTTACATATTTGTCTTTTGGCACTCGCTCGCTGTGAAATCAAACATAGTCCAAACACGCTACTTCTAATAGCACTGTGATGAATTTTTTTCGTGTGGATTAGCTTTCTCTGTTAGGAGTATCCCTCCCCATCAGGCGAACCAACTCCGGCTTCTGAGTTACTTGTCATCTACATCCCAAAGTCAAAGACGAGAAGTCAACCCAACTGACCGGTGTAGGGGTTCAACCCACTATTGTATTCATGGTTCTTAACTTGTTCCAAGCTGCTGCTGGTGCTTCATGCCCCTCCTCCTTCTTCTTGGCAACCTAGTTATTTTATTTATGTTGTTGGAAAACTTGTGCAGTTCTGTGTAAGTCATGTACTTCACTTACTTTGCATGAAGCAACCGACCAAATTTTCTTTAAGTAGACTTACTTTCTATAAAGTAACCAACCAGCCTCTCATGAAGTATCGTGTACTTTCTATAAAGTAACCGACCAACTTCTCTTGAAGTAACATGTACTTTCTATAAAGTAACTGACCAGCTTCTCTTAAAATATCCTGTACTTTCTATAAAGTAACCGACCATCTTATCTTGACGTATTCTTGTACTTTCTATGAAGTAACCAACCAGCTTCTCTTGAAGTATCCTATACTTTCTATAAAGTAATTGATCAGCTTCTCTTGAAATATCGTGTACTTTCTATAAAATAACTGATAATCTTCTCTTGAAGTATCCTGTACTTTCTATAAAGTAACCGACCAGCTTCTCTTAAAGTATCCTGTACTTTCTATAAAGTAACCGACCATCTTCTCTTGACGTATCGTGTACTTTATATAAAATACCCGACAATCATCTCTTGAAGTACCCTGTACTTTCTATAAAGTAAACGACCAGCTTCTCTTAAAGTATCCTGTACTTTCTATAAAGTAACCGACCAGCTTCTCTTAAAGTATCCTGTACTTTCTATAAGAGTAACCGACCATCTTCTCTTGACGTATCGTGTACTTTATATAAAAATACCGACAATCATCTCTTGAAGTACCCTGTACTTTCTATAAAGTAACTGACCCGCTTCTCTTGAGGTCTCATTGCTTTCTATAAAGTAACCGACCATCATCTCTTGAAGTATCGTGTACTTTATATAAAATACCCGACAATCATCTCTTGAAGTACCCTGTACTTTCTATAAAGTAACTGACCCGCTTCTCTTGAGGTCTCATTGCTTTCTATAAAGTAACCGACCATAATCTCTTAAAGTATCTTGTCTTTCTATAAAGTAACCGACCATCTTCTCTTGAAGTATCTTGTAGTCTTTATAAAGTAACCAACCTGCTTCTTGTAAAGTATCCTGTACTTTCTATAAAGTAACCGACCTGCTTTTCTTGAAGTATCTTGTACTTTCTACACAGTAACCGATCTGCTTCTCTTGAAGTCCCCTGCATTTTCAATAAAGTAACTGACCAGCTTCTCTTGAAGTATCATGTACTTTCTATAAAATAACTCATAATCTTTTCTTGGAGTATCTTGTACTTTCTATAAAGCAACCGACCATATTTTCCCGAAGTATACTGTACTTTCCATAAAGTAACTGACCAGCTTCTCTTGAAGTATCGTGTACTTTCTATACACTATCTGAACATCTTTTCTTGAAGTATCCTGTACTTTCAATAAAGTAACCGACCAGCTTATATTGAAGTATCCTGTAGTTTCTATAAATCTATCTTCTCTTGAAATATCCTTACTGTCCATAATGTAACCCACTAGCTTTTCTTGAAGTATTGTGTACTTTCTATAAAGTAACCGTTCTGCTTCTTGTGAAGTATCCTGTACTTTCTATAAACAACCGACCTGCTTTTCTGGAAGTATATGTACTTTCTATAAAGTAACCGACCTGCTTCTCTTGAAGTATCCTGTACTTTCTATACAATATCTGAACATCTTCTCTTGCAGTATCCTGTACTTTCTATAAAGTAACCGACCTGCTTCTCTTAAAGTATCATGTACTTTCTATAAAGTAACCGACCAGCTTCTCTTGAAGTATCCTGCACTTTCTTTGAAGTAACCGACCTGCTTCTCTTAATGTATCATGTACTTTCTATAAAGTAACCGACCTGCTTCTCTTGAAGTATCCTGTACTTTCTATAAAGTAACTGACCATCTTCTCTTGAAGTATCCTGTACTTTCTATAAAATAACCGACCACCTTCTCTTGAAGTATCCTATACTTTCTATAAAGTAACCGACCATCTTCTCTTGAAGTATCCTGTACTTTCTACAAAGTAACCGACCATCTTCTCTTGAAGTATCCTGTACTTTCTACAAAGTAACCGACTAGTTTTTGTTGAAGTATCCTTACTTTCTATAAAGTAACCGACCAGCTTCTCTTGAAGTATCCTGCACTTTCTTTGAAGTAACCGACCTGCTTCTCTTAATGTATCATGTACTTTCTATAAAGTAACCGACCTGCTTCTCTTGAAGTATCTTGTACTTTCTACACAGTAACCGACCTGCTTCTCTTGAAGTACCCTGCACTTTCAATAAAGTAACCGACCAGCTTCTCTTGAAGTATCCTGTACTTTCTATAAAATAACCGACCATCTAATTAATATGTCCTGTAATTTATTTCAATTAATCGACCACCGAAACATTTCTGAACACAAGAACTAAACACCAAGACAAAATATTCATTATTTTGTTAATGAACGTAATAAATAAATCGTTACAGGAAGACTGACAATTACCGGCATAATGAAATTTTAACAGATTAATTTGTCAATCACTGACATAAAATATCAACAGATTTATATTTTAGTTATTGGAATCACGAAACCTCAAATGATTAATTTTTCAATTACTGAAATCACGAAATCTCATTAGATACATGTGCCAATAACTTACATTATGAAACTTCAAACAGATTCGTTTGTCAACCAATGACACAATTAATCGATATTTTAGGTAACTACCGACACCTCGAACTCATAACAGATTAATTTTCTAGTTCATGCCAACTCTGAACAATTAAGTTTGCCGATTATTAACAAGTGAAAATGTGTGTTTTGTCAACTACTCATGTAATTAAACATCAATAGATTAATTTGCACACAGCTAACAGGTTAATTTGCTAATTGTTGATATCGTGAACTCTCAGCAGATTAATTTGCTAGTTGTTGACATTATGAACTCTGACCAGATTAATTTGTCTAGTTATTGACGATATGTCAACCTATAAACAGATTAATTTGCCTGTTATTGCGATTGTCACTCTGAACATTTTAATTTCCTAAGTTAAATCAAGAACTCTCAACAGATTAATGTGCCTGTTACTGACATCCTGAACTCTCAGTAGATTAATTCGCTTGGTGTTGACATTGTCCATCTCCGAAACGTGCTCGTTGTTGACATTAGAAACGCTCACCAAACAAAAGCCCCACTTGCTGACATCATGCATAGAAACGATTAACATGTCAACTGCTGGAATCACGACATCGGACAGATTTAAATGTCATTTAATGGTATTTGTCATCAGCACCAAGTGCCTTGCCAGCTGGCGGAGGCGTTCATGTCTCTCCACACATCTCGGCCTTTGGTGTTCTGGATCAACTCTGCTGATGATATTCCTTTATACCACCGTCTCAGTCCATACAGCATCGTTTCTCTTTGTCTGCCTCTGACTCTCTTCCCCTTGATCTTTCCTGTCGTCACGATGTTCTCCAATGCCTCTTTACTCATCGCATCACCAAAGAAAGCTGTTTGTCTCATTCTTATTGTTGAATATAATGTTCTAGTTTCATTAGCTTTTTTAAGGCAGTCGATGTTAGTTACTATCGTATTCCAAAGAATTCGCAACATTCGCCTGAGAAACTACATCTCATCTCTGTTACTTCCAAATTTGTTCATTTACATTCCAAGATTAACTGCCATACCACAAAACAGGTTCCATATAGCATTTCAGCACTCTCTTTCTCACATTCAATGATAGTAACTTACTGCAAAAGGTACCTTTCATTTTCTGAAATGCAGTTTTTACTTGCACTATTCTGTTCTTAATCTCTGTTGCGCATCTTCCAACTGATCTTATTATTACCCTTAGGTATTTAAAATGTAATGGTATTACACAAGAAAATCAAGAAAACAATAAAAGATGTGCATGTCAATTAATAAAAGTATGAAACCACCAACACTTTCATATCACTTACTCATATAATTGAAGCCCAAAGTGCGAATGTCAATTATTTCATCAGATTAACATGACATTGACTGTCACCATGAAGAGTCATCCAATGAGCGTTTGTCAGTTACTAGCCTCATGAAATCACACATTCAAATATCATGTACAGCCACGAAGGCCCGAGACTTTCATGTCAATTACTGACACTGTCAAATCCCAGCCGATTTTCATGTCCTTTAACGACATTAAAAAATTAGATTACAATGGCAGCTTATTTGTTTGTTCTGTCCCCCATTGGGGGATACACCCACAACCAACTAAGGCCAAGCCGTCGTATCTTGTGTTATCTCCTGAAGCTCCGTCCATATTCCCTCCATATTATTCATCTCTGTCTTTAATTCTCTTCTCTACCTGTTTAGGTCGTCCACTATTTCTTTCGCCATGTGTATTCAGACAAGGAA
Organism: Cepaea nemoralis; assembly: GCA_014155875.1. NCBI lineage: Eukaryota > Metazoa > Mollusca > Gastropoda > Stylommatophora > Helicidae > Cepaea > Cepaea nemoralis. The sequence goes on along the minus strand of JACEFZ010025553.1, from coordinate 411,365 downwards.
GTTTTTTGTGTGTGTGTGTCGACGGATCAACATCACGGCACACGGGTGTAACCCATAAGTGCTCCGTTCTACTCCTAACTCAAGCCTGAGTCCGGGGAATCTCAGCTCAGTGCACGAACTCCGTAGCACCGGCGAGGATCCTGGAATACTTTGGGTAGATTTTTAACTCGACACTTTACTCGGGCAGCGCCGTTAGGCTACTCTTTTTCGATTTCCAACTGCCAAGAGATTTTTTTACGTGGTCAACAATACACACGGGCGTCCGATCTCACTACACAGAGACCAGGGGGAAATTTTGTTACTAGAAGTCCACGTGCCGGGCTCGTGGAGCTGAGACCAACTAGAGAGGGTCTAGTTGATCATGCATCGAAGTCTTGTTCCTGCAGCGAGGCTCCGTCGTCATTTGGAGGTGACAAGTTCGAATCTCAGTCGGTAACTATGGCTTTCAAATTGCATGTTGTCTATTGCGTCCTCTAATCTCTACTTCCTTCTTCTCCTTCTATGAGCGCCAAACAATACTATGTATTCAAAACAATGTTTTCCCGTAGTGAATTTGAATAACGAAGACACAAACAATAGATTGCACGATTTATTGCCTGGCATATTTCGCTGCATCTCGTCAGGTACATACTGCAGAAATCACACAACTTACGTGAAATTAACTAGATAAATCCTTCAAGTTGAAATATACACAATTTCGCACAGTAATGTCACTTATCTACCACGGTAATTTTAAGCTGACTAACATCTGACTAACAAACTGGTGTCAGAACACATACCTCAATGGGTCAACAAGATACAACACACAGGAGATGATAGCCACGAGGAGCCGACACACCGGAAGCTCCCGGCGTCTTCAATCGGCAGACACATTGTCGCCAGTGGTCACGTTGTGTCCAGAGACACTGCATTTCGCGTGTTGTTTAGAACACAGAATACTCGCTTGTTAAAATTTGCAGAAGCAATTATGATCTATCAACGCAAGCCAGAATTGTGTAAACAGAAAGACATGTTAGTCAGCTTAAAATTACCGTGGTAGATAAGTGACATTACTGTGCGAATATGTGTATATTTCAACTTGAAGGATTTATCTAGTTAATTCACGTAAGTTGTGTGATTTCTGCAGTATGTACCTGACGAGATGCAGCGAAATATGCCAGGCAATAAATCGTGCAATCTATTGTTTGTGTCTTCGTTATTCAAATACTATGTATGTTTATTTGTGAACTGTATGAAACACAGCTGCGCGAGATTCGGCAGCTGATCGCATCGGTAGTGAACCGGTCATTCAGAGACCAATGGCACACTACAGAACGTAAAACTTGCAAGATATCAACTAGTCTAGAGGATACATAAATAAATGTTTGCATATCCTTTACAGGACATTGCTGTCAACATCAGCATCTGAGCGGCCGGCTCACATACCCCGTAAGTTACTGACGCAATTCGAACCACTGCTGATTCTTACCGTCGTCACGTTACTTACGAGAGTATACGAGATTACGGAGAAAAGTCGCTAACCTCTAGGCCAAGAAGCCGGCGGTCTAGAGGATACATTCACAGAAATATGGTCTAGACTAGGGGAACCATTCACAGAAATATAGTCTAGAACAGTGGTTCTCAACCTTTTTTGGCCAGTGCCCCCCTTCATCATATTTTCAGAACGTCATCGCCCCCCCCCCCTTTTTCGTATTTCCTACCTAACATTTTGGCCCCATCCCCCCTTCACCATATTTTCAAAATGTCATCCCACTCCCGCCCCCATAAAATGTGATTTGTGGGTCTACTTACTTTATAAAATGAATTTTAGAAGGGTGAGACGTACACAACCGTAAAGCATGAAGGGAAAGCAATATCAAGTAATCGGTTGTTGTATTAACGTGATCTTGAAATAATCTTAATCCCCCCTCCCGGGATACCCTAAACCTCCTTCCCCCCGGGGGGGGGGGAAATTCCCCACCGGTTGAGAACCACTGGTCTAGAAGTATCTTTGACAAAAATACGGTCACGGGGAATAATTCACAGAAATATTGCCTAAGGGAATCATTCACAGACATGTGGTCTAAGGCAGTGGTTCTCAAACTTTTATGGCCCATGCACCCCTTCACCATATGTTTAGAACGTCATCCCTCCCCCACTTTCGTATTCCCTCCCTATAATCCCCATCCCGGGGTGCCTACACAGTATACGTAACAATGGAAGCTGAATTTAATAACACACTCTAGATCAAGTCTAGACATCTATATAAAACGTGATTTGCGGGTCTACTTATGTTATAAAAGAAATTTCAGAAGGGCGGAAGTATACAACCGTAAAGTATGGAGGGAAAAACAATATCAAGCAATCAGTTCTTATATTAACGCGATCTTGACATAATCTTAATCTCCCCACCACTGGGAATGCTAACACCCCCCCCCCCCCCGGGGGATGATTCCCCACCGGTTGAGAACCACTTGTCTGGGAGAATCATTCACAGAAATATGGTCTAGGGGGCACATTCACAGAAATATGGTCTGGGAATATCATTGATAGAAATATAGTCCAGAAAAACATCCAGCGAAATATGGCCAAGGGGGAAATTCAAGAAAAATAGGACCCACGGTTAAAATCGGGATTGAGTTATTTGTTATGTTAAATTATCACAGAAGATAATATAGTTAAAGCAGCCTACATGGCACAAATATATATTTATGTCATGGTGTTAGGCTGACATGAACTTTTCACATGTAGAGTAACAAAGACACCCGTTGTTCCCTATATGAATATTGCCAAAGTTCCAATTAAATCTTGCCAAGACGATATGAAATGAATTTCGCAATTATATAAGGTGGAAAAGAAGAAGTAACAAAGACATTTATGATCTGTTTAAGTCCCCGCTAATCACTGGTATCATGAAGGCTAATAGACTACAATGGCTGGGGCATATAGAAAGAATGGAAGATAATAGGGAAACAAAACTCGCTTACACTCAGGAAATAAATGACCGTAGACCCCGAGGTAGACCAAGAAGGCGGTGGAGAGATAATATACATACAGACCTACAAGCACTTGGAATCAACGACTGGCAAGAGAAGGTCCACCAGAGAGACGAATGGAGACAGATTGTATTTGCAGCAAAGAACCTCAATGGCTCGGAATGCTGAAGAAGAAGAAGATAAGACTGACATTATTTCTATGTTTAGAACGCCTTTATTTAGCATTTTCGCAATGGTTATGATTATTTTAGCTTGCACACCCACTTTGAGATTACTTTTAGATTACCGATATCTTATCGGCTGTTCTTATGTAACATATTTTTCTGAATGTATTTCTGGATATGAAAACAATGGATATTCTGTTTGCCTCTGCTGGGTTTTATTTTGGGATAAATAGTGTGTATTATCATTTCATCTCTGGATTTATGTTGCTTCGCACCTTTATGTCTTGCTCTTATGTATATAATGCTCCCTTTTTATACATGGGGTTTGTTTGTCTGTGTTGTCATTCATGCTTCGAGAGAGAGAGAGAGAGAGAGAGAGAGAGAGAGAGAGAGGAGAGAGAGAGAGAGAGAGAGAGAGAGAGAGAGAAAGAGAGTTACGAAGACACACAGATATATACACACAGGTGAGAAAGAAAGTGAATTAGTAAGAGACAGAGATTGAGATTGAGATTGAGATTGAGAGAGAGAGAGAGAGAGAGAGAGAGAGAGAGAGAGAGAGAGAGAGAGAGAGAGAGAGAGAGAGAGAGAGAGAGAGAGAGAGAGAGAGAGAGAGAGAGAGAGAAAGCGAGTTAAGAAGACACACAGATTATACACACAGGTGATAAGGAAAGTGAATTAGGAAGAGAGAGATTGAGAGAGAGAGAGCGGGAGCGAGCGAGAGAGAGAGAGAGAGCGAGTTAAGAAGACACACAGATTATGCACACAGGTGATAAGGAAAGTGAATTAGGAAGAGAGAAATTGAGAGAGAGAGAGAGCGAGCGAGCGAGCGAGCGAGAGAGAGAGAGAGAGAGAGAGAGAGAGAGAGAGAGAGAGAGAGAGAGTTACGAAGACACATAGACATATACACGCAGGTGAAAAGGAAAGTGAATCAGGAAGAGAGAGAGAGAGAGAGAGAGAGAGAGAGAGAGAGAGAGAGAGAGAGAGAGAGAGAGAGAGAGAGAGAGAGAGAGGGGGGGGGGGGAGCGCTAGTTACACAGTATCTATAAAATCATCTAAGTAATTAGAGAATGAATTTAATGAACACGTTGTGATTAAGTAGATTTGACATTTGCAGAAGAAGCAATGCAATTAAGACTAACCCAGAGAAATAGAAGGTAAGACAGAAGGTAAGATTTAAAAAAAAAAAATATTGGGATATCATTGAGATCATTGACTTGGTATGATAAATAATTCACAGGTATTAATTGAAACTTACAGAGAAGTAGAGAAAATGTATAGAGATCAGAGAAGACACTAGACAATATAAACATTGATAGTTATAGTGACAACATATAGACACATCGGCTGATCAACCGATCGAGAGAAGGACAGGTGGACAGGCAGACAAATAAACAGACAGACAGATAGATAGATAGATAGATAGATAGATAGATAAATAGATAGATAGAAAGATAGGTAGATAGATAGATAGATAGATAGATAGATAGATAGATAGATAGATATATAGATAGATAGATAGATAGGTAGATAGATAGATAGATAGATAGATAGATAGATAGATAGATAGATAGATATTGTATTTCCCCATTCTAACTATCGACCCTCGTGTACAGACATCACAATGTAATATACAGCAGATAATTATGTGCGTCAACTTCAAGCAGTTTTAACAATCCGTTATACATCTGAGCCATCATTGCTTATACAATTCACGCTAACGATGCGCATATCATTGTCATGTGAACATTTTTATAAACACATGAATATCACTCATCAAAAACATCTGTTTCATAGATCTGTGCCGATCAATATCTGTGCGTGATTGGAAAAGTCACAATACCGATCTCGCCAAAAAAGAAATAACATATTACGTTTGTTACACAAAACATTTGTTACACTTTGGTTTCTTTTCTCGCAGAACCATACCCAGCCAACATAGGATTTGGCTTGTTTAGTGGAGGACAGTCATCTATCCAAGGATCGTTTATTCCAATGAAAGCTCGACTTAGTCCATCTCTAGTCACGGAATCCAGCTGTCGCCGGATCAGTGGTTTACTTATGTCTATCACCTGCGACGCATGAGTCTCACCCATACAGTACTCTCCGAAACTGGAAGACTTATCTCCTTCAGAATAAATTTCATCATCTTCATCGTAGGTATAACCCCATCGGTTGCCGTAGTTTTCACATTCGTCTATAGTCAGCAAATCGTCATCTATTGAATCCATGTCTGGACAAGAGGATTTTAGGTTTTGGGGATTATATTTTGTGGGTGCTACGGTGTTTTTTGGATCGCAGTAGTAGCTCTTAGGGCTGCCAGGGCCGAAATAGGTTTCCCTGGGAAGTAGGTTTGATTTCTCGTGCATGCCGTCAACTGTTTCGTGTTTTGAGAAGCTCCGGAGAAAGTATTTGAGATTTTTAAATACACCAGACTCTTCAGTCAATAAGGTAATATCACTGAGAATTTTCATGACTTCCTCCTCATCGCTGCTCACAGATTTAGAAAGAGAGTTGAGGATAGATTTTCCATTACTTCTGAAATCTTCCTTCACTTTTCCATTGCTATTAGAAATTGATAATCCATTTGGGTGATGTTTAGATGAGCTCAAGTGTGTCACAGCATCGTCTTCTTCTCCGTCATCTATGGACAAGGTGCAGGAAAGAAGAGATGTTCTTTCAGATAAGAAATCACTAAGATCTTTATGTCTTTCGTCACCGCTGACGCTTTTATTTTTAATCGCCGGACTTCCTTTCTTCAGACTACCAAAGAAGCTGTTGCTACCTTTCATACTAGCGGAATAGTTCAGCAGTGACTGACTGTCTGCCTCACTGTCTAAATTAGACAGACCGTCAAGCGTGTCCATGTCATTGCTGGCGTTTGCTTCCCCTAAAGGAGGCATATTGGCTAACAGTTCAGACACCTCCAAAGAACAAGACGAAACGAGAGCTGCTTCTTCTGGGGCCGTTGTATAATGAGAATGCACAAGAACATCCTCACTACTCCGCTTTGTTGGGACATTTAGTGAATTTTCAGCGCTGCCCCCTTCTTTATCAGAATCACATTCTATAATGGGCAAGAACGTACTGTCTCCTCCGTCAAATTGATAATTACGTTCACGGTCGTCATTCTGGTAACACGTCTGGTAGGAATTTCCTTCAGTAGGAGGGTCTTCCACAGGAAGTAAGCGCACTTCAACTGTGCTGCTCCACTCATGGTCATCTTTAATCCCTGTTATACAATTAATCCCCTCATCACCCCATTCAATGGTAGGCGCACTCTCAGACACACATTTGGAACATAGTTGCTTGTTGCAGAATTTCTTCCCTAAAAACCCATTTTTTACAGAATTGATTCTTGGCGCCAAGAAATGTAAAGCTTTCTCTGGTAGTCTGTTCATAACACCCATCAACAGTCAACCTGGTGAATGTGTTGCCATTCCGCGTGGTAGTCTGGTTTTGGTTTTTATGTTTACTTGTGGTTCTCTGGATCTTGGGCGTGTTCCAGATTTCTTCTTCTACTGTAGAAAGTGTATGATTTTCTTTGGGGGTGCTCTTTCCAAATATCCTTTTCATGAACTGCGTATTTTTGTACTGAGCCGAGCGAAACTTGTCCCTGGATACAAATTCATGATAGTAATTTCTAAGATTAGCTTCCTCCCTTTCGCGACGAATGTATTTGATCATGAGAATGGCAATGCTGAAGGCGTAAAACATAAGAACGATTACAATGTAAAGAAGAGCGTCAAGCGAACCTGGAAGCTTCGTTGCAGCTGGAGTTTGCGATGAAAACGCTTCACTACACGGCTTGTTTGATATGAGCACCAGAGAATTGTCCGTTGTGTCCCGCATGGTATTTTGTCGATAGTCATCTACAGGGATGACCACGGGATGGAAGTACGTACCAGAGGTGCTGTTAGCTTCCAAGTCGCTAGAATTCATACTAGGTTCCACTAGAGAATCTGTGAAATTCATGTGTGAATGTTGGGCTGTAACTCGTTTTATACGTAGCAGTCAGGAGCCCGCGGTGACCTGCTTGACTCACTTCTGTAATTCCCGCCGCTTGAACGTGGAAGACTAGGAAGACCGAACGTGCATTTCCCCAAGACGGTAATCATGCCAGGCAAAATGAGAGTCTTTCCAGCAGGTTTTGATGAGAGCGACGTTCTGCAAAACACTTGTTTAAACGTAGCAGTCAGGAGCCAGCGGTGACCTGTTTGATTCACTTCTGTAATTCCCGCCGCTTGAGCGTGGAAGATTAGGAAGATCGAACGTGCATTTGCCCAAGATGGTAATCATGACCGGAAAAATGAGAGTCTTTCCAGCAGGTTCTGGTGAGACCGACGTTCCGTAAAACACTTGCCACCGGCTCATGAAGCAACATTTAATGCTGTTCTTTCCGTCTGGTACCGGCTTATAAGTTACAAGCTTAGTTGTGCAGCCTTTTCACGTTTTTTGTGGATAGTGTGCCAGCTTTCGATAAAAGGCAGATCGAATGATAATCACATTCATGCAATTTATGCCAGTAATTAATTGTAGCAGAGTTCTTTTCCAGCTAGGAAGGCAGTTTTCTACAGAAAGCTCACTAAATGAAAGGTAAGCAGTCACCTGACCTGGCTCAAATTGTTGTAGGCGCAGTTATGTGTGCTTCAGAACTGCGCTACCTTCATTTTAAGCGATAATTTATGGTATAGAGTGATCCTCCCCTTGTTGTAGATCTCATATTATATTTTACATAAGCTCGTATTAGTGATATTTTGCCTAAGAAAGTTAAATTTTAAAACCAGCCTTTCTGTCATCAATATCATTGTTAGCTTTAAAGAGTTCCTTTTACTTTAAAACAATACTGTTAACGTTTCAAAGTATTAATGTCTCGTTATTAACAAATGAGGCATTAACACCAATAACTTTTAAATTAAAAAAAACAAAAACAACAGTATTATTAGTATGTGAACTGCAACAGCTCGGTTCTGAAATTCATAGATTGTAATACCAACATTAACAGTTCTCTTTTCGTGCCATTTTCAAATGATATTTTTATGATGTTAAAGACAGTATATTACCGATGCTATTATAATCTTTATTGTTATTATTATTTTCATTATTAAACGCCATTTGTACTTTTAAAAACTACGCTTTCGTATTATTGCAGACTGCACTATCAACACTTAAACAAAAATGGACTTTCTCATCATTGACTAAATTATATTTTATATGTGAAAACCGCCACTTCATATCATTAACAAAATCAGTGGTGACATTTGAACAATCTAATGTTTTTACGAATCACATAATCACGGTTAGCATTTACAAACCCTTATTTCCTACAGCTCACAAAATCAATACTAGCATTTGAATGCTCCGTTTCTTAACACATACAAAATCCTTATTAACTTTTGAAAAGGCAGATTTATTTTAATCATGCACAGAATAGTTTCTCATGTTCCCGGTAAATGAAACCCATCCAGTAATTCACATCCCTCATAAATTGATGACTCCAGAGCAATATTAAATGTCTATCGCCAAGTCGCCGTTCAGAATGCACACGAACATAACTGGTCCAGTTTAAATACGGTATTCATTGATACTGATGACCATTTCCCCTATTTCTGATATCCACGCAGGAAATAATGGCCTGTGATATGCTAAAATTGCTTTCCGTATGTTCAATAAATTGAGAATCTCGGTGGAAATCCTAGGCAAACGACTTGACTGTTCCAATCCTGCACAACAGGCACCGTTGTCTCATTTGTGTGAGATAGAGTTTCTTTGTTTCAGGTGTTGATTCACGCCGGCAGGAAATATAAGTGAGGTCATCTGTGGAAGACAGAGAGAATACATGATCACATTAAAGTCTGACATCTCTTGTTGCGGTCTTGACTAAAACAAATTACAACAAATTCTCTTTATTCTTGATCAGCCATGCAAATGTCAAAATAGTAATTTGTAACTGTAAACCAGCACCACGACTGTATCGCTTGTCGGTCTAATGCCTTGCCTCATTTATTAACGCTTTACCTAAAGGTCAGTATGGCCGAATGTATAAGAGAGGCTCGCTGTTAAACTTCCGGTTCAACCCTTAAACCGGTCAGTTAGGACTAAAATGTTGACTTCTCGTCCTTGATTTGGGGACGCAAATTACAAGTACCTCATAAGTCGGAGTGGGTTCGCCTGATGGAGAAGGGCACTGGTAATAGGAAAGCTAATCCATTTGCAAACATCAGCCGGTACGCTAGAAGTAGTTGCATGTCCAGGGTGTATTTTTAATTACTGTGCAGGGTTTGAAAATATTGCCGATCCAAGTTTTGTATTTACCTATTATGTTGCATGAACTTTACAGAGGGTGAATACAAAACTTGGACCGGCAATATTTTCAAACACTGCACAGTCCTTAAATATACACCCTATATAAGGGCTTTGTTTGAGTTCAAAGCGATTTAACAAAAACAAAAAAAAAAACCTCATCACCCCTGTAGATGTTTCATATTACTATCCGAAATGTGACTGATTCAGTCACAGGATCATTAATCTTAGGCTGGGATGGGCCCTAGTTATAACTTTTCTTCTGAGGTTGAACGGGGTAGGGGTTTTGAAAATATGGATGGGTGGACTGATGTTTGCGAGTGTGACCTTCTTTATTAAAATAACTTCTCTTTTATAATGGACAACCACGAATATTTCACAAAGTAATTGATAATTGTAGATTGTTACTGTAAGGTTTCAACTGTGTTCAAACTCATAAACTGTGGAACATCATGCGCGAAAGTGGTTCTTAGCACATTTGACTCACTTAACTGAATCACATCCCGAGCAACAAGCAGCTTGTCAGAGTAGCCGGTAAAACACTAAACTGATTTCAGACGTAAGGGAGAGTAACACAGGGATGCATTATCTCCCCATACCTGTTAAACATATATGCAACAAATGTTATAAGAAACGTCAAAAATAATGAGAATACTGACAATTTTGATTCATTCTTGATTTGTGGAACTCAGATATGCAGATCCCCTCTGCTGTGTGTCCACCGTGACGAGGTAGAGGGGCTTGTGCGTCCCAATGACCCCAAGAGCTATGCCGACAGTAGCACAGCTACTGGTAGGGCCACCCATGTCGGACAGGTCAAGGGAGAGGGACCAGACAAAGAGACACACAAACCTGCTGCCTTGTAGGTAGACTGGGGACAGTCAAAGGCTAGGGAAAGCATCCCGAATAAATGCTTGTCGAAATCGGATGTACTGAGCCACAGGCTTGACAAAGCAGTGCAACGTAAAACCTGCTGCCTTGTAGGTGTCACGAGATAGAAGCCATAGATTCGACCTTGTGGTATAAGGCAGACAACCCTACTATTGCCCGACCCGGTTCTCTGGAAAATGACCGCCCTTTGGCTGGCGTTCTAGATGATTCTAAAAACCCAGACCAGGTGAATTTGATTCACCGGCTGACAGCGCATGGTTTTGGCGCATGCGCCGAGGATTAGGCCGGGCGGACAAAGAACAGTTTCTGGCTGTCAGGGCGCGTGGACAGACGCTTTTGTGCACAGTGTGTTTTCATTAGAGAGAGCTGGGGCGACAGATGTCTCAAGATGGTTAAAGAAATCCGACGTTTAGTCCTGCCTAGTTACAGCTACTCCAGTATGAAACTGTGTTCAGCAATCTGAAGGTATGTGTACCCTTTAGTTTATTTAACTTTGGTACTCAGTGACCCGATAGTGCTAGGCGGTGTGTACTAACCGTGGCGCGGGAAAGTGGGGCATGTGTGAACAGACTACTGGCGTTGCCTGAAGGCAAAACCTGTTGAAGCGTTTATTTGCTAGCAGTGTAATACAGGGATATTTATTGTGTTAGCGGCGCTGGGGTTATTCACAGCTACTGTAGGTTGGGTTAAGTTGGTTCAGGACAACGAGAGCTGTAATTTGAGGTCACACATGAGCCAGCTTCCTGAAATCGAACGTCGTCGATGCGGAATGACGTCACAAGGAGGAAAGCGGAAGTTGTGTAGGACGTCGCCTATACTAGGGCATGTGCGGGCTCAATCGACGCAGCTCGGCGAGGCGATTGTAGTGCGAAGATATATAGAACTCTCGGAGCTCGTTTCAAGGTCGTGACTTGAGTCGAAAGTCTTTGTCACTTGGTGGGCGACCACTGGCTTCTTTTCTTGGCTTTCCTCTCATCTGTCTTATAGATAGTGTTCCTCAATGGACTGCCAGCTTAATATATAGTGGATTCCGGAGAGGGGGACAATGTGGGAGAATTGACCGACGGGACAGGGCTGTCCTATAAGGGCAGTGACACCGTTCTAAATGCTCCGGCCCTTGAGGAGGGAGGGAGAGAACGGGGTGTGGATCTCTGCTACATGGAGAATTATTAAGACCATGTATATACTATTGGATTTAGATTTTGTACCTGAGGCACGGTACTATATCTGCGCTGGCTGGTAATAGGGACATGAACCAGGGAGATTGGCGTGACCCAGGAAGGGGTCCAGATGCTCATCACCGGCCCTACTTCAGGGCCATTCTGCCTAGCATTACTAATGATTCACTAACCCTATATGTCATGTAGAAGTTTTGCAGAGTAGGCCGACACCTCAGTGACGAGTGACCAGCCACCTTGGCACAAGCTATACTCCAGTCCGGGGAAGATAAAGCGGGACTTAGCCGCCTGTCAGGTCCTGGACCCCGTTCTTCACTGGCACCTGTGAGCAGCATATGAAGGGACTGGGACTCTCCTGTGAAGAGTCCATGTAGCTGAGGAAGGTGGTGAGAGTGAACTCGCTCAGGGTAAGCTTGGTTCTAGATACTTTCACTGAGTGTTGTCTTCCGCAGGTCTACCTTCGTGAGTGAAGTCTTATCAGATGGTGACGGGTCCAGTGAGTGAGACCAGGCAAGTGTGATTAGCTGACCAAGAACCCTACGATGAATCCTACCATGTATGTGTCACCCGAGTTTACTACACAAGAGGTTGAGTCCGACTAACCCTTGGCCGTCGTCAATACCAAGTATGTTTACTATGTCTATGATATCTGCAGACCGACTACACTCACGGCAAGTACCTTTATGGAGTGATTGTGCCTTGTACCAGAACTATCGACAGATCCACTACCAGCTAGAACCAGAGTGTATTGACTTTGAGTGCCAGGCCAGTTTGGCCTATGAATCCGTTGGAGTCTAGAGACTGTATCTCCAGCATCAACATTCCCCATCATCATCTGAGAAGTTGCTCTCATATTTATGACACTCTTTTGAACTTTATCAGAGAGGGCAACTCCGTGTTCATATTGTGGCCTCCTGCCAGATCTTGAACATTTTGTCATCTGTGTGGAACACTCATTTGGAGCATCACGGAGTAGGTTTTCGGGAACTAGTCCAGGTCGACCAACTATTATCCTTTCATCTGGGCGAAGACGAGAGCTGGATGGAAGACTATCCAACCCTGGTGAGATCTAGTAACATGATGACCTGTGGCGTATACTCGAAGCCTTTCCAGTGATGACTGCTACACCCTTAAGCTACGCCCAGGCTTGCTGTCTGGACTGTTCTATCGGTTAATAGGTCTATCTCATCATCATCATCCCCACCATCATCACCCTCATTTGTACAATACAAATTTTTGTTTTCATATAGCTGCCAGAGTTGAGTGTTGAGTCATGCAGTCAGGACGATGTGTGGGTAGGGTAATATCCCTTGGTTAACTGCAGTGAGATAGGTATTCAGAGACCGGTGGGGTAACGTAGACTGAGGTTCCCTAGTCCCAGGCAGATCACTTCCCGTTAGTAAGGTGTGACACCAGTTTCCCCTCACCCCAAGGAATGGTGTGACATTATTTGGGGGCTCGTCCGGGATGGTGTGACGATTCAGCTCTGGCAATTACTAGGTCATTGACACCTTATCTTGTTTTCTGTATAGCAAGTCTAGTCTACATAGGTCTTTGGTCCTATTTCCACTCTTGACTTTGACATAGTGACTTGTGGTGTGCAGTGTTGTGGCCCATAGATTAGCTTTGTGTATTGAGATATATACATTGCCTTGTTGGTTATACCACTCACACTACTAACCCACTCTCTTCAATCATGGCAGCTACCAAATTAAATATGGCAGAGGTGCGAGCTACAGGCGTAGATATGGGCCTGGAAGGTGACGCACTCCAGAAGTACATACTGGAGGTGGAGAGAGACTTCCGTCAGGAAGAACGAGAGAGAAGACAACGTGAAGCCGAACAAGAGAATAGAAGGATAGCCTTAGAGGAACGCAAGATGGCTCACGAGGATAAAAAGCTCGAAGCTGAAAGGGAAGCCAAGAAGCTTGAGGCTGAACAAGCTGTCAAGAAGCTTGAGGCTGACCAAGCTGCCAAGAAGCTGGAAGCGGAACAAGAGGCTCAGAAGAGAGAACACGAGTATAGGATGCGGGAGTTAGAACTCAAAGCCCAATCTGAGGGAGCGGTAGGTGGAACTGGTCTCCCTGGTTCACCTAAGGTAGATAGACATGGCTATCACGCCATGAAGTTCCCTCTTGCTCCTTTTGAAGAGGACAAAGAGAAAATAGATCAGTTTTTGCAAAAATTCGAGGCGATGGCTGTTGCCATGGGTCTTGACAAAGACAAATGGTCTCTGAAACTGTCCCAAGGTTTACGAGGGACCGCGTTCGAGGTCTATACGAGGTTACCGGCGGGACAGGAAAACAATTATGATGCATTGAAGTTAGCGTTGTTGAAACGTTTTGAAATGACCGCTTACACGTACCGGAAGAAGTTTCGAACCGCAAAGCGAGAACCGGGCGAATTGTTTGCCGCGTTTAGTTTGCGACTGAAGTCCTATTTACTCAAATGGATGGAATTAGCTGGTTTTGCCCAAGACTACGAGAGTCTCGAGGAACTCTGTATAGTTGATCAGATGCGAAAACAGATGTCTAAGCCGCTTAAACTCTTCTTGGGAGAACAAGGGGTGGAACGGTTGGACGTAGTGACTAAGTTAGCCGAACGGTATGTATTAGTCCATGGGGAAGCAGTTGAAGCCGGTCCCAATAGTGCTAAAGGTTCGGATAACTCTGATAAGAAGAAGAAGAAATTCACTCAACAGAAGAAGGTAGATTCTCCGGGGAAAAGTCCAGATAAGACGCAGTCTGGGAGCAGGAGCCCACCTACATCTCCCCCTAAAAGGAGATGGCATGAGAAATGGTGCAAGAAGTGCAAGTCGCCCACTCATAATACGAGAGACTGCACTGAAAAGGTGAAGAGCTCCCACTTCGCGGCCTGCCTAGTGGAACCAAAGGGGTTTCCACCGAAAAGGTCAAGGTTGCCGAAGAGACTCTGGACCCGGAAAGACCATCGGTGGTAGAGTTGATCGAAGTGAACGGTCAACAAGCTGAATGCTTATATGACACAGGACTGGATTGTGAGGCAGTCATAGCTGCCTATCTAGTCAAGCCAGAACAACTCACCGGGGATAAAATCGAGATACAACCGGCGATGAAGAGTGCTGTGGCTATGACTTTGCCGATCGCCCAGGTTGAGATCAGGTCAAGGTACGCCACGGGCACGATTCAAGCGGCCGTGTTATCCGATCCCCTCTTTCCCGTAGTCCTGGGGTCCCGATATGTATTCCTAGGGAGCCGAAGGAGCCCATCCGCATAGGCGACCTACAGACGCGGTCCCAACGGGGAAAATGTAGAGGCGGACGCAATAATCTCTAAACCCCTGCCGGGGGAATTGCGCACTGCCCAGGGCGAGGACGCGACCTTACGACCTTGCTATAAGAAGCTACCGAGAAGTACTGACCCACCGAAACGGGGTCAGTACTATATGAAGAATCAGCTGCTCTACCGGAGAGCAGGAGGGAGAGAAAAACTGCACGGGCAGTTGGTGGTCCCGAAGGACTCCCGTCCCCAAATTCTTCATATGGGGCACACCATGTCCGGAAGGGGACATATGGGTGTCAGTGCGACGCTTCAACGGATATCCTGCCATTATTACTGGCCAGGAATGACCGGCAATGTACGCCGGTGGGTTAAGTCTTGCCCAGTGTGCCAAAAGACAACACCCAAGAACTGGACTAAGAATAGATTATCTCTGAAGGTGGGAGACGGAGTATTAGTGTGGAGTCCAACGGTCACCAATATACTCGAGGTAGGATGGCAAGGACCTTTTCCCGTGGTAAGGGTAGTGTCTAAGACCAACTACGAGATCTGGATCCGTGGAAAAGGGAAAATTTTCCATGTGAATCTCCTCCAGGAATGGGAGAAGAGATCCGGTAAGAAGTCTCCACACCTGATGGCGATGGCTGTAGCTGTTAAAACGGTTACGGGTCCAGACGGGGACCGAGAGAGCCCAGTACTACATAGGGAGTTCTATGGGAACGTACGGGGTAGATCGGATTTTCTACCCGAGGATAGGGGGAAAACCACCCGTCGGAGAGAGGCCCAGAGTGACAGGGTCACGGGTAACTTAGGTCGGAAGGGAGGGAGAGCGTCGGGTAGGGCGCAAGAGACCCTGGACTCCGTCCGACGATCAGCTGACCAGCCGCGCTCTCGAAAGAGATGGCTGGGGAAGCCCCAGTCCAGAGGGTTCTGGACAAAGAGACAGTCCGTCGAGGACGAAACCGTTGATCCATGGGCGAATCGCGTATGGAGACCTAGCGGTAGGGACGACATGGTTACAGGGGGAATAGGAAGGTCCGCCTGTATAGCGACCCGTCGCGTATGCGAGTCGGAGACCACTGCCGACCGAACGTAACTACACGATGGTCGAGTGTCTGTCGCTGTTCTAGGCTGTCCAAGAGTTCCAGCCATACTTGTATTGTGTACCATTCCGGTACAGTCAGATCATCAACCGTTGATGTTCCTGGCAACCTCCCAAAAAGCTCAACGCTCGTATGAAGCGTTGGTCTTTGTGGCTTCAGCCCTACAACTTTACTGTTGAATACATTCCCGGAAAGGAGAATGTGGGGGGGGGGGGGGGGCTGACTTCCTGTCCAGACATCCAGTCCCGGAGGAAGAGGCTGAGACCACACGGACCGAACCCCCGGCGGATAAGAGTCGACTCGGTCAACTCTCTTAAGAGAGGGCCTATGTCACGAGATAGAAGCCATAGATTCGACCTTGTGGTATAAGGCAGACAACCCTACTATTGCCCGACCCGGTTCTCTGGAAAATGACCGCCCTTTGGCTGGCGTTCTAGATGATTCTAAAAACCCAGACCAGGTGAATTTGATTCACCGGCTGACAGCGCATGGTTTTGGCGCATGCGCCGAGGATTAGGCCGGGCGGACAAAGAACAGTTTCTGGCTGTCAGGGCGCGTGGACAGACGCTTTTGTGCACAGTGTGTTTTCATTAGAGAGAGCTGGGGCGACAGATGTCTCAAGATGGTTAAAGAAATCCGACGCTTAGTCCTGCCTAGTTACAGCTACTCCAGTATGAAACTGTGTTCAGCAATCTGAAGGTATGTGTACCCTTTAGTTTATTTAACTTTGGTACTCAGTGACCCGATAGTGCTAGGCGGTGTGTACTAACCGTGGCGCGGGAAAGTGGGGCATGTGTGAACAGACTACTGGCGTTGCCTGAAGGCAAAACCTGTTGAAGCGTTTATTTGCTAGCAGTGTAATACAGGGATATTTATTGTGTTAGCGGCGCTGGGGTTATTCACAGCTACTGTAGGTTGGGTTAAGTTGGTTCAGGACAACGAGAGCTGTAATTTGAGGTCACACATGAGCCAGCTTCCTGAAATCGAACGTCGTCGATGCGGAATGACGTCACAAGGAGGAAAGCGGAAGTTGTGTAGGACGTCGCCTATACTAGGGCATGTGCGGGCTCAATCGACGCAGCTCGGCGAGGCGATTGTAGTGCGAAGATATATAGAACTCTCGGAGCTCGTTTCAAGGTCGTGACTTGAGTCGAAAGTCTTTGTCACTTGGTGGGCGACCACTGGCTTCTTTTCTTGGCTTTCCTCTCATCTGTCTTATAGATAGTGTTCCTCAATGGACTGCCAGCTTAATATATAGTGGATTCCGGAGAGGGGGACAATGTGGGAGAATTGACCGACGGGACAGGGCTGTCCTATAAGGGCAGTGACACCGTTCTAAATGCTCCGGCCCTTGAGGAGGGAGGGAGAGAACGGGGTGTGGATCTCTGCTACATGGAGAATTATTAAGACCATGCATATACTATTGGATTTAGATTTTGTACCTGAGGCACGGTACTATATCTGCGCTGGCTGGTAATAGGGACATGAACCAGGGAGATTGGCGTGACCCAGGAAGGGGTCCAGATGCTCATCACCGGCCCTACTTCAGGGCCATTCTGCCTACCATTACTAATGATTCACTAACCCTATATGTCATGTAGAAGTTTTGCAGAGTAGGCCGACACCTCAGTGACGAGTGACCAGCCACCTTGGCACAAGCTATACTCCAGTCCGGGGAAGATAAAGCGGGACTTAGCAGCCTGTCAGGTCCTGGACCCCGTTCTTCACTGGCACCTGTGAGCAGCATATGAAGGGACTGGGACTCTCCTGTGAAGAGTCCATGTAGCTGAGGAAGGTGGTGAGAGTGAACTCGCTCAGGGTAAGCTTGGTTCTAGATACTTTCACTGAGTGTTGTCTTCCGCAGGTCTACCTTCGTGAGTGAAGTCTTATCAGATGGTGACGGGTCCAGTGAGTGAGACCAGGCAAGTGTGATTAGCGGACCAAGAAACCTACGATGAATCCTACCATGTATGTGTCACCCGAGTTTACTACACAAGAGGTTGAGTCCGACTAACCCTTGGCCGTCGTCAATACCAAGTATGTTTACTATGTCTATGATATCTGCAGACCGACTACACTCACGGCAAGTACCTTTATGGAGTGATTGTGCCTTGTATCAGAACTATCGACAGATCCACTACCAGCTAGAACCAGAGTGTATTGACTTTGAGTGCCAGGCCAGTTTGGCCTATGAATCCGTTGGAGTCTAGAGACTGTATCTCCAGCATCAACATTCCCCATCATCATCTGAGAAGTTGCTCTCATATTTATGACACTCTTTTGAACTTTATCAGAGAGGGCAACTCCGTGTTCATATTGTGGCCTCCTGCCAGATCTTGAACATTTTGTCATCTGTGTGGAACACTCATTTGGAGCATCACGGAGTAGGTTTTCGGGAACTAGTCCAGGTCGACCAACTATTATCCTTTCATCTGGGCGAAGACGAGAGCTGGATGGAAGACTATCCAACCCTGGTGAGATCTAGTAACAGGATGACCTGTGGCGTATACTCGAAGCCTTTCCAGTGATGACTGCTACACCCTTAAGCTACGTCCAGGCTTGCTGTCTGGACTGTTCTATCGGTTAATAGGTCTATCTCATCATCATCATCCCCACCATCATCACCCTCATTTGTACAATACAAATTTTTGTTTTCATATAGCTGCCAGAGTTGAGTGTTGAGTCATGCAGTCAGGACGATGTGTGGGTAGGGTAATATCCCTTGGTTAACTGCAGTGAGATAGGTATTCAGAGACCGGTGGGGTAACGTAGACTGAGGTTCCCTAGTCCCAGGCAGATCACTTCCCGTTAGTAAGGTGTGACACCAGTTTCCCCTCACCCCAAGGAATGGTGTGACATTAGGTAGACTGGGGACAGTCAAAGGCTAGGGAAAGCATCCCGAATAAATGCTTGTCGAAATCGGATGTACTGAGCCACAGGCTTGACAAAGCAGTGCAACGTAAAACCTGCTGCCTTGTAGGTAGACTGGGGACAGTCAAAGGCTAGGGAAAGCATCCCGAATAAATGCTTGTCGAAATCGGATGTACTGAGCCACAGGCTTGATAAAGCAGTGCAACGTAACTTAATTCATGATGTCACAAATCAAAATTAATCGTTATGGTGCTAATCCCGTGAAGTCCCATCAGGCGGCGATAGTGCCGGGCCCCCTGCCTCGAGGGGGTCCACCCATGACTACTGGTGGTCACCTTCCCCTGTGCTGTGGAGTCAAGGCACAGAGGAGTAGGTTAAGAGCTATTGACCAAATACCCCGGACACTCAACATACTACAGTGGAATGCCGAAGGAGTTTACAAGAAGAAAGACTCCCTAACACAGCGTCTTCATAAAGATAGAATAGATGTGGCATGCATTCAAGAGACACACCTCAATGCCAATCACAAATTCTCAGTCAGAGGATATCAGGCCACACGTTTCGACCGCGAAGGACACAAAGGAGGAGTTCTAATACTTACACGAAATACAATACCTTGCAGCGAAGTATCTGTGATCTCTGACAACCAAACGGAAATTATAGGTGTTGATATAATGATAAAGGACATGAAAATAAGAATCTACAATCTGTATAGCCCAGCAGATAAGGACATTAAACTCTCAAACATGAAAATAACTGACACAAACTGCATTATTGTCGGAGACTTTAATAGCCGTTCAGAAAGATGGGGATACCCAGATACTGACAAAAGAGGAGATGAATTGGAGGACTGGGAAATAGACTCAAATCTCCATCTACTCAACAAAGCGGATGACACACCGAGCTTCTACTTCAGAAGATGGCTTACCACTTCTACTCCAGACTTAGCTTTCTGCACAGGAGACATCCTCCACAAAATCGATCGCCATGTGCTGGACTAATTAGCAGGTAGTGACCACAGACCAATCAAGCTTGTAATGAATATGGAATATGTTCCACAGGAGCAAAAGCCCTTGCCCCGCTGGAATTACAAACGAGCAGATTGGGACAGATTTGCCATACTAACAGACAAATATTGTGAAAACATAAATACGCGATATGGCAACATAAAGCAAATGGTGGAAAGTCTAAACAGAGCGATAATACAGGCAGCCACTGAGTCCATTCCAAGAGGAGCGAGGAAAAATTACAAACCATACTGGACTGAAGAACTACAAAGTTTGGAGGACAAAGTTGAAGATGCCAGGAAGACAGCAGAGAGAGAACAAACAATTGAAGCGAATATCTCTCTCAAAGCCATCTCAGCAAAATATAAAAGAACAGTAAATCAAACAACAAGAGATTGTTGGGGAAAAAAAACAGAAAACCTGAATTTTGACAGGGATGGAAACAAACTATGGAAACTAGTGAAAGCCATGAACAATGAAGGACCTAGCAACAAACAAATAACAATTAAACAAGGAAATGCCTTGCTTACAGGAAAAAAGGCTGCAAATGCACTAATGGAAACACTATGTAAATGCAAACCACATTGATATTACAACCGAACAGAAGAAAGCAATCAAAGACAAACAGATACATCATACAAATACAGAGACAGCAGCAGAATATATGATGGCAAATCTAACAATGGAAGAAATGGAACAGGCAATGAATACCCTAAAAAAGAAGAAATCACCAGGAAAGGATGGAATCACAAACGAAATGCTAATAAACTAGGCACTAAGGCAAAAAAGAAACTACTAGCAGTCATAAATTACAGCTGGAAGAGAGGAATAGTCCCACAGGCATGGAAGGAAGCTATACTAATACCAATCCCAAAGAAAGGAAAAGACCTGGAAGAACTAAATGGCTATCGACCTATCAGTCTACTTAGCTGTGTAGGAAAATTAATGGAACGCATTATTAATGGCAGGCTAACATGGCATCTGGAAGAAAACAATCTCTTAACACCACACCAAGCAGGATTCAGAAAGTACAGATCCACTGAAGATCAAATAACCTATATAGCTCAGGAAATAGAGGATGCCTTCCAAGAGAAAAAGCACACACTAACGGTCTGGATAGATTTAGAAAAAGCATTTGATAAAGTATGGAAGGAAGGACTGAAGTAACTGCAAAAAATGCATGTTTGTGGGAAAATGTACAAATGGATCAGCCACTACCTTGAGAACAGAACTGCCAGGACAAAACTACAAGGACAAACCAGCAAAATGATGCTGTTGGAGCAAGGTGTCCCCCAAGGAGGAGTTCTTTCACCAACATTATTCCTAGCATATATAAACGACATCACAGAAAATTTTCCAGCCAGAGTACACACATCATCCTTTGCAGATGACTTAGCCATATGGACATCTGAAGAATATATTAGTACAGCTAACAGCAGAATACAGCAAGCCTTATTAGCACTAGAGGACTGGTCAAAATCATGGCTAGTGAAGATAAGTGAGGAGAAAACAACATGCACAGTGTTCTCCCTCTCAAATAAAACTCAACAACCTAAGCTGGTATTGAATGGAAAAATATTGCGCCATAAAGAACATCCAAACTATCTCGGAGTCACCTTTGATCGTCGCCTGACATGGAAAACACAGGTTGAGAAAAATCGAACAAGAGCAAGGCAAAGAATGGCAATAATGAAAAAGCTTGCTGGTACAACGTGGGGAGCAGATGAGAAAGTTCTCAAGAAGTTATATACTGGACGGGTGAGGCCAGTACTGGAATATGGCATTGCAGCTTGGGCAACAGCAGCTAAGTCAAACTTTAACAAAATAAGTAGAGTCCAAAACCAAGGAATGCGAATCATAACTGGAAGCCTGAAGACAACGCCTATTAATGAACTAGAAAAGATCACTTGTTTACAACCAATGCAGGATAGAAGAGATAGCAGAGCCCAGCAACAAGCAGAAAAATTTAGAAGATTGACAGACCACCCTATGTACAACAGATTTAATGGTTTTGGAAAGGGAAGACTGAAGCGTGGCAACTTTGTAGAAACTGCAAAACGAAGGATTAGGGCAGATCCTATACTTAACATATCAACAGTCAAGCCCATACACAATGCACACAAGTTCCCAGCTTGGAGACAGCAGCAACTGCCTGAGATGATAGAAAACATTCCTGGTATTGAGAAAAAGAACACACAGCATGAAACCGAAAGAAGAGAAATAACCCTAAACTACATAAAAGAACATTACCCAAGCAGGAATTGGACCCATGCATATACAGATGGATCAGCCAAAAATTCAATAGAGAATGGAGGAGGAGGAATTCTCCTAAATTTAAAAAATGGAGTGAAAAAAACACATTCAATGGCAACTGGAAAATTTTCAAGTAACTTCAAAGCGGAGGTAGAGGCTTTGAAAACTGCAGCAGAAATGCTCCTGATGGAGGAAAATAAAGAGAAGCAAATAGCTATCTTCACAGATGCAAAGTCAGCTGTCTCAATACTGAAGAGCAATAACAGCACAGAACTAACTGACCTAAGAGCAGCACTCCATGGTCTATGCCAGAAATCCAAAAAAGTTGTAATACAGTGGATCCCATCACATTGCAGTATACCTGGAAACGAAGAGGCTGACAGACTGGCAAAAGAGGGCGGACGACTACCACAGCCTGACATAGACATAACCTATAATGAGGCAAAGAGGTTGATAAAAAGCACTTATAGAACCAAATGGGAATCAGAGCATCCAGGCCATCAGAAGGATGATGCATATTACAAACTCGACCGAAGAGAACAAGTAGCAATCTTCAGACTCCGCACAGGACATAACAGGCTGAAATACCACTTGTTCAATAAACTAAAGATAGGAGATACCGATGAATGTAATTGTAGAACTGGAAAAATGACAGCAAAACATTTGCTGCAGGATTGCCCAACGTATGCAGAACAGAGAAAGATATTTTGGCCCACACCTGCTTCATTTGAGGACAAGCTCTATGGAGATATCAACAAGCTCAAGTTGACCGCAGCTTACTTTAACTACATACAGGTTGACATTTAAAGGTGCATGAAGACCCAGAGGCATGAAATGGAATATTGCTTGGATAGCAAATCCATTATGTGGAAAGTTAGTTAGTTAGTTAGTTAGTCGACAGATCATCCTCGTTGCACATCGGACCATTCAGTCCATAAGTGCTCGGATCCCCTCCTCAGCAAATCCCGCAGCGTGTAGCGGCTAACGACGCCAGTTCTGTGTTGGTTTATCAATCTTCTTTGGCTTCCTGCGTAGTGTTCTTGTTTGGCCACCCCTCTTTTAATTTGCTGCTCTCGCAGTCTGGCCATTGTTGTAGATTCACAGTCATCACTTGGTTCTTGCAAAAGTCTCACTTCTCGTAGAGCATTCAGAATGTCAGCCTGGTCCATGGCGCGTCCGCCCTCAACAGTAGCCTCACCTGCGAGCTTGTCAGCCCGCTCATTTCCTTGTACTCCCGCATGCCCTGGCACGAAGATGAAACTAATCTTTGCCAGCCGAGACCGCTTCAGAGGCAGCAACCATTCTCTTCGAATCGACCCCTCCTCTATCCTCTTGATCATGTTCATTGAGTCGCTAAGGAAACAAGCCCTAGTGAATGTCTGTGTCTCGAGCCATGTTATTGCTTTACTTACTGCCATGACTTCCATGGTCAGGCTACTTGTGGTTTCAGTGAAAGCACCAGAGTCCTCCTTCACAATTCTCCCTCCGGCCCGAGCTGTAAAGGCCCATGAGCTTCTCACATGTCGGACGACCGACCCATCTGTGTAGATGACCGCGTCACTGTCTAGCGAATTCTCGAAAATCAACGCTTGTACTTCAGCCTCAACAGCAGCCGGATTTTCTTGTCTGCATTTTCTATCTAGTTGGATGCAAACTGAAAAGGATGTGCAGAAGTCTGTTGGCACTTGCACCCACTCCTCGCCAGGTTCTAAGTCCTCAAGTGAACACACCTGTTGAAGAATGTCCTCGGCTTGACCCATCCACGACCGTCCTCTTTTTAACCTGCTGCCCTTCACCTTCCTAATTTCACTATGCAGTGGATGCTGTGTGTTTGCGTTAATTCTGAGGTAGGCACGTGCCCTGCAAACTTGCATTCTCTCTTCAATGGTTGGAAAATCAAGAAGGTAGCGCATCGCCCTGCATGCTGTATCTCTTGTACATCCAAGAATAATGCGCATAGCTTCATTCTGTATCCTTTCCATCCTTTCTATCTGCTTATGGCTGACAGTCAGGATTGCCATTGCATACTCCAAAACAGACATGACCAGCCCCTCGTACAGAAGACATAGATGGCGCTGCTCACAGTTTACTGCCGCCATCACCCGCATCGCTGCCAAACCCCGCTTGGCCTTTGTTATCACCTGGTCTATGTGCACATTATAAGCAAGGCTTCGATCAAACCGTATCCCCAGGTAATTCATTGCCTGCGTTCTTTCCACCGTCTCTGAACACAGCATTACAGTTGGTGTTGGATTGTTGACAATATGATTATTCAACGAGAACCAGGTCACTATTGCCTTAGTTGGGTTGACCATTGCCCCAGCTTCATCACACCAAGTACTTATGCGATTGAGTTCGGTTTGTAGTTCCACAGCAACCTCCTCTCTATCCTTACCCTGACGATACACTAAAACATCATCGGCATATGACAATGTCCTGCCAGGTCCAGTGATCTGCTCACTGGTGATTCTCACTGTGTAGGCGTTGAACAGTACCGGAGATAATGGTGATCCCTGTGGTAGGCCAGGATATATTGTTGTTGGTTCCGAAGTCCAACTGCCACATCTAAAAACTACTTTCCGTTGGAAGAGAGCTGCAGCGATCCAACTAAGGAGGAATGGACTTACGTTTAGTTCAAGAAGCTGAAACATTAAAAAATCCAGTGGTACTCTGTTGTATGCGTCCTCAAGATCAATCGCTGCAGCAACGGTTTCAGTGCCTGAGTGGAAACCTTCATAGACATCGTGGGCAAAGACTGCTGCATTGGTCCAGGTTTCTCTTTTTGGACGGTACCCACCCAGGGTAGGTGGGAAAACACCTTGCCTCTCTAGTTGGCTTGATATTTTCCTGGCAATTACCTTCTCCAGCAGCTTGCCTATTGTATTCTGCATGGTTATAATTCGATATCCCTGAATTTTCTTGTGGTCTTTGTCAGGCTTCGGCAAGGGAATCAGATAGCTGTGTAACCATTCCTCCTTGATGCTAGCACTCCCTATACTGTTGTTGTACATGTCTGCTAGTTTCTCTAGCTCATTGTCGGTACACCTATTTATGTCGTCGTATCTTATGCCATCAGGACCTGGAGCACTGTTTTTTGATCGTCGAAGCACAGCCTTGATTTCTTTCACTGTCACTGTGTCTTCATCCGAAGTGTCCTGGGCCTTGCATCTGTCTGAGGTGACCTCCTTGGCCAGATTCCGGCCTCCCATGTCTGTCTGGTTGCTCTGCTCAAGGTAGCGTTCAAAGAGGGCTTTGCCCTTGTCCTCGTCAGTCCTCTGCCAGATGAGGTCAGCACCTTGGAAGTCAGAAATGCTCTTATTCTTGACTACACCACTCATGCTTTTATGTAGTCGCCAGAACAATTTCAGTGACTTGTCTGTGCTTACTCTTTGACACACCTCTGCCCATTTTTCGCTTTTAACCACCGTGACCAGTTTTTTGAAATAGCTTACTTTTGTGTGCATCTCTCTTTCTAAGTGGAAAGTCCAAATCGAAAGCTCGCTGTGTGGGCTTCATAAAAGGTGGAAAAGTGTTCTAGTGGCACGAAATGGAATATTGCTTGGATAGCAAATCCATTACGTGGAAAGTCCGAATCAAAAGCCCATTGTGTGGGCTTCATAAAAGGTGGAAAAGTGTCCTAGTGGCATGAAATGGAATATTGCTTGGATAGCAAATCCATTACGTGGAAAGTCCGAATCAAAAGCCCACTGTGTGGACTTCATAAAAGGTGGAAAAGTGTCCTAGTGGCACGAAATGGAATATTGCTTGGATAGCAAATCCATTACGTGGAAAGTCCGAATCGAAAGCTCACTGTGTGGATGTCATCTGCAGACTGCATACTTCTGGTTTCCGGAAGAACAGCCTATGGTGAACGGAAGACCCAATATACGGAAGTGAGGCTAAGCAGCCATGTGCAGGACGTGACGATTCCTTGGGTGAGCCCAGTACCAGAGCGCTATGTATCGGCTCTGCAAGTATGGAAGCCTCCTTGGATTGCGGGGAATGCCCATGGTCTGCCCCTGCCTTCCCTTGAGGGCTGACCAGGATCTTTGGCTGTTCTATATGGACCAGCTGGGATGGGGGATAACACCACAACAGTGAGAGTCAAACGTCCTAAGAAACCCCTGGGAAGGTTAACCCGGTCAACAAATGCCCGCAGAAGTCGGATGTGTCGGCCTAACGGCGCAAGAACGCAGCTCTGCTGTAAACAGGCACAACGCAATCACATCCGAAAAAAAAAACTCCGGATGAACGAAGAAGAAGAAGAAGAAGATATGCAGATGTACGGCCATTCTCTCAAATACTGCTGAAGTATTATAAGAGTTAATTCAATTCGTGATAATATGTAATGAAACTCAAAATAATATTCTGAGTACAAAATTAATGTCGACAGAAGGAAAACAGTATGACAAATTGTAGAGGTAAGGAAAAAAAAAATAAGGAAGGTTTAGTAATTATATATATATATATATATATATATATATATATATATATATATATATATATATATATATATATATATATATATATATATATATATATATATATATATTGTGGATTACTCAAAGGTATTTGACTGTGCACAACAACAGAAACTTTGGGAAATCATGGGCTTTCCATCACATGTAATACAACTCATAAAAATGCTCTATCTAGACCAACAAATAGCTGTTAGAATAGATAGCGTGACATCAGATTGGTTTGACATCAAACAAGGAGTCCGTCAGGGCTATTTGTTTTACCTGTTCGCCGAAAATATAATGAAAAATGTCAGAGATGATATAAACAGGGAGCAATATGATGCCCTAAATATCGGTGGTCATGACATACAAGCGATTCGATATGCTGATGATACAGTATTGCTACCCACAACACAGATTGGTATAGAAAACCTAATAACCTCAACCCAATTGAATAGTGAAAATCACAACTTATATAGAAATTACTAAATACCAGCCATGGTACACAACCTGTGGTGCTATTGACAGATGCAAAATCTACTTTCTGAACTTAGCAGTCAGCATAAGGTCACCATACAGTGGATACCATCGCACTGTGGAATACTGGAAACGACAGAGCTGATCGATTGGCTAAGGAAGGAGTAAAAGAAGAACAGCCTGATTTGCCCGTTACATACCACCAAAAGAAAAGAATGGTCAAATCAGTCAGAAAACCACCAAAACCTGCTCAAGATGACTACCATATTATGGACAGAACAGAACAAGTAATTATTCTGCGCCTCAGAACAGGACACAATAGATTACGCAACCACATGTATACAAAATTCAAGATTGGTGAATCATCCATATGCACATGTAGATTGGCGTCGCAGATAGCAGAGCACATACTCCAAGACTGCCCAAATTACATGTCTAGAAAAATCTTCTGGCCTAGAGAGACGACAGTGGAATATAAACTCTATGGACCGCTGAGTGAACTAAAAAAGACAGTTAAATTCATACAAGAGACAACCTCCCCCCGATGTGTCTCCACCTTGCCGTGGTGGTGGTGGGGGGGGGGGGGGGGGGGGGAGCTTGAGTGTCCCTCTGACCCCAAGCGCTATTCCGATGGATATTAACTACATATTGGACAGCTCTTGGGATAGGGACCAGACTAAGAGAGACACAACCTGCTGCTCTGCAGGTAGACTGAGGATAGCAGTCAAAATCAGGCAAACGATGCCAATAATCTCAGTCCGGACATAACCTCTAAGGCTCCCAGCCGAGGTATATGGCTGAACGTCTCTAAGCCATAAACCCTCGGAAGTGAGAGCCTGGCCGACACAAACATACATCAAAATTGAGGTGAGGTGCTGAGCACGCTACATGCTTGGCGCAGATACTCGTTCGATGGCTCTTAGCTGGGGGATATGAGGTATCCCCGGATGAGAGGGCCTGACCGTTACTCGCCCACAGACGCACGGAGGTAAGGTGCTGAGCCGGCAGCACATGTAGCCTACCTCGTGAGCGAGTACAAAAGGTGGAAAAACACCTCGGTCGCACGTTCCGTAGAAAGTCTGTAACCGTACTCATGGAGTGAGTGTAGTCAAAGGTGGAAAATTGTCTCGTTGACACGAAATGGAACGCCTGTCTTGCGAATCCATTACGTGGCAGCCCGAAGCAAAAGCTTGCTGTGTGGAAATAAGAGTCTCGAAACCCGAGGAAGGCTAACCTCATCAAAAATGCCCGCTGAAGCCGGAAGTGCCAGCCTACGGGCGGCAAAATAATAATGGCACTACGCAATTACGTCCGAGTGAAATGTCTTTCGTGACCGGCAAAGCTCTAACTAGTCTTCCCTCGTGCTAGGAACAGCTACCTAGTCTCCGAATGCCGCTCTTGTTCGGAACAGCTCTGACTAGGTAGTTTCCGAATGTCCGACGTGTCTGGAACAGCTCTGACGGACACAACGACAAGCACATGTCCGAAAAACTCGCTGAGTGGATATTGACTGCAGACCAGTTTGGTCTGTGCGGGAACGGCCCGGGGCGAACGAAATGCCCAATATATTGAAGTGAGGAATTAAAGCAGCCATGAGCAGGACGTGACAATTCCCTCGGTGAGCCCAGGACCAGGGCGCTATGTGCCGGCCCTGCAATTATGGAAGCCACCCTGGATGGCGGAAAATGCCATGGACTGTCCCTGCCTTCCTTTGAGGGACAACCGTTGTCTTCACCCGTTCCAACTTGGCCAGCTGGGTTGTGGACGGTACCGCAAACAGTGAGAGTCTCCCAGGAATGCTACCTGGTCAAAAAAGCACGCTGAAGCCGGTTGTGTTGGCCTACGGGTTTCGGCCCAAGGGCGCATAACAGACACACCGCAATCACATCTGAAAAAACACTCCGGATGATCGCAAAGAAGAAGAAGAAGATACAAGAGACAACATTGCAGTTATAGACATATTTCAAGCAAACGAAAGAAAAAGAAGACAACTTATACTTATTAAGAAGATAACTTATACTTATTAAAATAGCAAAAGCAAAGATAATGCATACAGATAAAACTACTAAGTAGAAAGAAATGTATGTTAATGAGGAAAAATTGGAGGTGGTGGAAAATTTCGAATATCTTGGGTCATTGATTACCAACAATGATTGCAATAAAAGAAATTAAAAGACGAATATCTATTGCTCTGCAAAAACTATAACAACTGAATAAATTTGCCGAGTGGGACCGATAGAACTACACAAATTAGATTTGTAAGAGCATGCATATTTCTCATCTTCAAAAGCGTAATACTGAAGAGGGTTGGCTATTAAAGACGATAAAACAAAGAAAATTGAAATATTTTGGTCACCTGAAACGCCACGCAAGTTTGGAGAGAACAATAATGGAGGGGTATATGCCTGGGAAGAGAGGAAGAGGAAGGCCAAAGAGAAGATGCATGCAGGATATGGCGGATGAACTAAAGATGGGTGTACTTGACGCGAGACATCTTGCTTATGATCAAGAGGTCTTTCGGAAGGTTATTATGGGAGCAAGGTTCTGGAAAGAACATGCTATTGAATGAATTAATATATATTATATATATATATATATATATATATATATATATATATATATATATAACAAAAAAGAAGGTAATTGAAATACAAGATGCAGAGTAGAGGAAATGATTTCCACAAGCGACTCGACTCAGGTAAGAAGGTAGTGAAATAAGGTGTAATCAAATCAGGAGGTTACTGAGAAGTGCATACTGAATTGTAAAGAAGAGATGAGAAGGCAGGGCATCGTGAATAGAAACCATTGAAGAATTGCAACCGGAGAACAGATAAGGTGTGTGAAATAAAATTAATGCGAGGAGAAACTGCTTTTAACAATGGAAAGAGATGCAACAGTTCGAAAAGAAACAATGAGTCAGATAAATCTAAGAAAGTTGAATATGGAAAATAATGTGGAAGCAAGAGAAGCCAAGTGGACATTTTTATATTAAAACAAAGAAAACGATGCGTAAAGCATCTTGCGCTATATGTAATATTGAATCTGACAGCGTACGGACACAGAATGCAATGTGGCATATGAAACGGATGTAATTTGGTATTCATTGTAGAAGTAGCCTTGTCAACAGCGAAGAGTGAATGTAGCATACTTTTTCTACTACAATGAGCGAGGGGAGGAGAGTGTAATGCGATATTCAGTAACTATTTTTCTTTTCGCATATCCTTTACAGGACATTGCAGTCAACACCAGCATTTTTCTGCTACTGTTGTTGTCTTGGCAAGTTTTATGTTCAGTAGTTTGCCATTGCTTTCTGAACGACCGGCTCACATACCTCCGTAAGTAACCAGCGCGACGCGATCCGCTGCCGAATCTCGCGCAGCTGTGTTTCGTACGTGAGTATACGGGATTACGAACAACACCCTTAACACCTTCGCCAGGGAGACCGGCCTACTATTAGGTTGCAATATAGTTCTTTGTTCATATATCTTGGAGTACAGCATGGTTGAATGGATAAGAGCGCTTGTTTTTTAAACACCCGGTGTGCTGATGCTGCGGTAGCAGGTTCAACCCCTACACCGGTCAGCTGGACTAAAATGTTGACTTCTCGTCCTTGACTTGGGGACGTAAATTACAAGTACCTCTGAAGTCGAAGTGGATTCGCCTGATGGCGAGGGACACTGGTCATAAGGAAAGCTAACTCACACCCACACAAATCAGTCCAGTGCACTACAAGTAGTAGCACGTGAATGGAGTACGCTTGAATTCAAAGTGGCCGAACGCAAACAAGTACAGGCTGTATTTGTAATGACTGTGTAGTGTTTGAAAATATTGCCGGTCCAAGTTTTGTATTTAGCTATTATGGTGCATGAACTTTACAGAGGGTGAATACAAAACTTGGACCGGCAATATTTCCAAACACCGCACAGTCATTACAAATACAGCCTATATCTAGGAAATAATCATGATCTCTTTTTTTATATTCTACACTGATTATCGCGTACAGTTAGGTTTTCTGTGATATCAGCAGTTGATTTCTAATCATCTGCATGATATCATCAATATAGATAGTTATGAAATTTGTCATCTACACGTGCTGACGGAGACAGATCATCTACAGGTTTTCTCGGTGTGCTGTATTGTCGATTCTTAAAAGCCAAGAAACAAGAACATGAAAACTGCAGCAAAAATGCTGTTGTCGGGTAAAATAAAAAGAAACACATAGCTCTCTTCAGAGATGCGTGTTCAGTTATTTGAATACTGACAGCCAGAAACAATACACTAGCTGACCTAACAGCAGCACCCCATGATCCAAAACTGATTTAATGCAGCTGATGCCGTCATATTGCAACATACCTGGAAATGATGAGGATGACAAATTAGTAAATGAAGCAGGAAGACTACCTCAGCCTGATACTGGCATTGAATATGCTGAGACCAAGAGGCCAATAAGGAAAGCTTATAGAAGCAGTTGGGAATCAGAATACCCATTACCAGCCCAAAATAATGGAGTTTCCAGCACCCAATAATGACTTTTCGACTTTCCGTGTTAAAAGTAGATAACCCACAGGCAAAATAATGGTAAATAGCCACTATCCGAGAGTTATTATAAAAGGATCGATTTTACTGCACGCGGATATTTACATAAGTGCCCCGGTATCCTTCCATAGATCATACAGTTCAGACCGGATAAGGCGAACTCGCCTGTGACCCAAGAAAAGTTCTTCTTATCAGAAATTCCACTTATAAGATCTCAAGAATATAGTAATGCATTGACAACGTATAATACAATATAGTACTTCACAACAGAAATTCGCCATATCAGAATACATTTAAAGTGGTGTGCACTGTATTAGGAGAATTTCACCACCGTGCACGATATTCGTAGCACAGGTGAGTGGTGAGGATCTAAAAGCGAATAGACAAGAAGCAGGCATGCTATCAACATTCTTCTTGTGCGTAGCTTTTCTTATTTGGAATTTGATCCAAGCAGCGGCCTACTATGTTGAATTTCCAACTGTCAAGGGATTTTCTTTTGCCCACAGTGAACCCAGATGCTTTAAATGTTTCGCCCATTTAAACACAGAAAGCCCCAAATAATGTTTGCGCTCATACTTTTTTATCTGTCAAATGTCGCAGGTGTGTAGTGCAGAGTTATATATCATATGCAGTATATTAATGAAATTATACCCTGCCTGAATCACTTAAAACATATAGTTACTGTGGTGAAGGGGTTACAAACGCATTTCAGAATCTAGCATACTGCGTTCGAAACACAGCTGCAAGAGATTTGGAAGCAAACTGCCATGCGCTTATTTTCGTTTAATTGTATGAGTGTCGGTGGTTCAGAAAGCAATGTCAAACTACTGAATGTAAACCTGTCAAGAGATCACAAACAGCCAAACAGTGCTTGGGTTGACTTCGACGTCCTGTAAAAGGATATGCAATTAACTTTGGTCACTACTATTGTAAGAATCTGGAACATTTGATATATCCACGCGAGACGGTGTCATCATTTGGAGGTGACTGGTTCGAATCCCGGTCGGTAGCTATAGCTTTCAATTTTAATATTGTCTAGAGCGTACCCAATCACAACAACAGAAATGAGGTTCCTGAGAAGAATACTCAACGTATCAAGAAGAGATAAGATCAGAAATGAAGAAATCAGGACTAAAGTGGGGGTTAAAGCTGCTCTAGATTTTATTAGAAAGCAGCAGGTCAAATGGTTTGGCCATGCAAGTAGGCTACCAGTCAACAGCATGCCACAACAAGCAATGATGTACAGACCAGATGGAAACAGAGGAAGAGGCCGACCACGTAAACGTTGGACGGAGGGAATAACAGAATCCATGGGAATGTCGATATACGAAGCCCATAACAGGGCACTCTCACGAAGTTTATACTTCACCTCGACACCGCAAGGTACAAGAGGAACATGATGAGATGAGATGAGAGCGTACCCAAGCCTCTACTCCCTTCTTCTACTTCTCTGAGTGCCAAACAATACTTGTATGTTTATTTATGAACTCTAAAATGACGGGTCTAGCAACATATTTTAACTTAATTAACTTAACAATATGCTCGAAACGCCTCAAGGAGTGTAAAAAGGACCTCTACTTTCCTTACCATACTACTGAGCGTAATCTTGCCAAGAAATCAACAATTAGCTGAAAGATGCTGATGTTGACAGCGATGTCCTGTAAAGGATATTAAAAAAAAAAACTTTCCTTACCATACACATGATACGCCTACGGCGTGCATAAAGTTCCTTTAATATTTATTAACTGGCGCGTTCATGGAATAGAGGGACCAAATCGGTACGACAGGAATCACTAATGATGTGCTGGAGGAGATAACCAGACAGACTCCCAGAAGTTAGAGAAAAGAATCCAGCATTGGATAGGAAGTGATCTCAGATAACTGGATAGCTTTAACTGGGACCCAGAGGGCGAACGGAATATAAGGAGACCTCAAACACGGGGAGAAGAGAATTAGAGACATGAAAATGTGGGGAGGACATGGAGGCAGCTTCACGAGAAAGCTAAAGATAGGGCGGCTCGGCGAGAGCTGACCGAGGGCCTTAAATCCAATGGGGTGTGAAGGGCAACAGAAGATGAACAAAGAAGAGATGAGGCGATTATATTAATGCGATATTTAGAATGTTTCTAGCCCCAAAAACTGCCAGAAGCGTTTGTAGTCAAAGAAATTGGTTGTGTGATTAACAATTCAACCCGTTAGCCCTGGTAAAGAACATGTTTTTGGGCTGTTATTAATAAATAAATAAAATGCTTCATGATATTTCATTAAACTTTAAGAATTCGCTTATTTTCTAATTAAAATGCCCACAGACACTCGGTTGATTTGCGGTTTTGAACATGTAATACAACCGCAGTTTAGCATCAATTCCTGCTCATATCCGATAAAAAGTTAAAATTAAGGCAACGGAATGTGATGAAAGATAGGACTCGTGAAAACGTGAAAGAAAATGTCGCAGCAAATTAAAGGAAACCGGAGAGAAAGATTATAAAGGAGACAAGTTGACATGGAAGGCTTGTCCGTGAAGATGAATCATGACACTGTAGTTGGGAAAGAGAGAAATGTGGAAGAAATAGCATTGATTGGGAAGAAAACCCCACGAAAGGAAGGAGTAATTTCATAAAGGGTAAAGAAAAAAATAAAGGATTGAAGAAATATGGGGTTAGGACGAGCATGGATGTCAATGGGAAAGTGGAGAAGAGAAAAACAGGGCAAAAATAAAGGAAATTAGAGAGGGATGAAACGATGTAACTACGCGGAAATTAAAACCTAGGGCACATAAAGTTGTAAACGAAAGAAAGAAGTGAAACAGTAAGCGTGGGCGAGAAGGGTGTTTGAGTAGAACACTATTCAAGAAAGATAGAAGGTGGAGACTGGAGGAATGTGAAATAGGAACAATGAGACTACTTAACTTTCCTGGGAATATCCGTTGATAGATACAATTGTTTAATGAACTTTCTCTCACAGATAGATGAGGACACTCCATGTTGACTTGCTGTAGTTAGTAAATAAACAGGTGGAATCGATCAAGTGCCGTCTCCACTATGAACATTGGCTGTAATATACTCCCATCGCTTTCTTTGGTAAGTAATCATAATCATCATCATCTTCCACTTTTGCCTTCAAGCGTCGTTAGCAGACATATAGTTGACGTTGGGTCTCTCTGAAAGCCCAGACCATTAAAAAAAGTCCATGCTTTGAGAGATTTTCCAAAGCTCGACCACCGAGCCAGCAAACACGATTTCCTCATGTTGTTCAATCTAATAGGGAAGTCGCCATACAGTAGTGGCTAGACACTCGCCTTACGGCCCGGTGACTATGAATTTCATCCGCTTCAGGATGGATTCGAATATTAAAAATTGACGGGCTCCCAGGTCATCCCAGGCTGCAATGGTTACCATGACATGTCTAGGGAAGAAACGGTGGTCGGCACGATACTGACCGCATCTCCCTCGAGTGCTGATTGGTCTATAAAAATATAGGATGCGCCTGGGGCGTACTGTACTACAATCAACTAAATTGCTGTTCGTCTATCTCTTCATTTTGTTTTCCACATGAATCGCTGTCCGTCGAATTGCTTGATCGCCTTCATCCTTTCCCTTTAAATGTAAAAGTTAGCTGCACGCCCTTTACAGGACGGCGCAGTCATTAATATAATTTATTGGTTATTTATGACTTTGAAGACGATTTTGCGTTCAGTAGTTTGCTATTGCTTTCTGAACAGCCGCTGCTCGTAAAATTGTGGAAATCAACACAAAGCAATCTGATCTCAAATCGCTTGCTGCTCACTTTGAACCCTGTGTGTCGGGATTGTGAAACTGCGTTCTCTACCCTAAGTTAGTTGCATATCCTTTACAGGATTGACAGTGAACTCCGGCATCTTTTGGCTGTTTGTGATTCCTGGGCTAGTTTACGTTCCAGAGTTTGCCATTGATTTCGGAACGACTGGCACTCATACCATTGTATGGAAACCAACGCAAGGCGGTCTGCTACCAAATTGACCACAGCTGTGTTTCGAACGCGGTATGCGGGATTACGAATGGCATCCGTAACTCCATCGCCACAGAACCGTAGTAAAGTATTAATATGGTGCACGCATGTAATAATTATATTTTACGTCTGCTGCTTCTGCTCTTCATCCTCTGTTGGAGCGTACGTCTTCTATCAACTCATGCCAAGCTGTCCAATCTTTTGCAACCTCCGGCGTCTCGCAAAGCTCCTGCAAAATGTATGTAGCCAAGGCCTCACCAAACTACACGTCAGCTCTGGACACATCGACGATATAGAAACCACATGCAGATCCATGCATGCGCCTTGTGGTGGGAAACACATACACGCACACACACACACACACTCACACATGTGTGTGTGTGTGTGTGTGCTCCTATGTTCACATGTCTATCTTTGTCTGCGTGTAGAAGTCTTCACTCGAATATATTTCTAGCTGAATTCTTACTTCGCAATAGCCGAGAAGGAGAGAGAATGACACGTGGCAGCCTCAGTCTGAATTCTGCTGTCATCATTAATGCTCAGATTTTGTTTTATTTGGCTTCCTACTCTCACATCGTGCGTCCTTGGTCTCATTTTGAGAAACATTGGCATTGATTATAAATTTACAATGGGAGCACGGAAACGTGATAATAATTACTGTAAAATGGGACGGGGGATAATAATCGTGTGAGCAGGGTAGGAGGATAGTAATTCCCCTTGGAATTATTCCCTTCGGTGAAGGAAAAGGAATTAAATTTGCAGACATAATTATAATATGCCGCGAGGAAAATAATAGATTAATTACGACACGAGCGAAGTTTGATGGGGTCATACAGAACGATATTAGATGAACAATTAAAGGACGCCTGAAGTGGGTGTTGAGAATTGTTCTGCGAAGTACAGACGTGACAGTGACAAAATAACCATTGACACGCCGAGTGGTCAATAACAATATGGAGATGGAACCATATATCCATAGGTGCCAAGGTGTGAGGTAGAGTCCTTTACTTACTCACTTAAAAGGTGGGAAACCAGCATCTGAAGACGATCTTGAATTACTGAAAGGGCAGGAAACCAGCACCTGAAGACGTTCTTGAATTACCGAAAGGGCGAGAAACCAGCATCTGATGATGTTCTTGAATTACTGAAAGGGCGGGAAACCAGCATCTGTAGATGTTCTTGAATTACTGAAAGGGTGGGAAACCAGCATCTAAAGACGTTCTTGAATTACTGAAAGGGCGGGAAACCAGCATCTGTAGACGTTCTTTATGTACCGAAAGGGTGGGAAACCAGCATTTGAAGACATCCTTTACTTACTTACTGAAAGGGCAGGAAACCTGCACCTGAAGACGTTCTTTAGTTACTGAAAGGGCGGGAAAATAGCATCTGAGATGTCCTTGACTTACCGAAAGGGCGGAAAACCAGCAACTGAGGACGTTCTTTACTTACTGATAGGGCGGGAAACCAGAAACTGAAGACGTTCTTTACTTACTGAATGGGCGGGAAACCAGCGTCTGTAGACGTTCTTAACTTATTGAAAGGGCGGGAAACCAGCGTATGTACACGTCCTTTACTTACTGAAAGGCGGGAAACCAGTATCTGTAGACGTAATTTACTTACTGAAAGGATAGGAAATCAGCATTTGAAGGCATCCGTTATTAACTGAAAGGGTGGGAAACCACCATCTGAAGACATTCTTTATTTACTTACTGAAAGGGCGGGAAACAAGCATTTTAAGGCATCCGTTATTTACTGAAAGGGCGGAAAACCAGCATCTGAAGTTGTTACTTCCAAAAGTTCGCGACGGGTCGTCGCTATTCTCGATGTTTACGAATTTCTTTACTTTCTTTTAATCAGATGTATTTCTGTTTGCTGTATATGTACTAACTCTTCCCCCCCCCCCCCCCCCCCCCCCGCATATCCTATTTATAAGACATTACTGTCAACACCAGCATTTTACCGCTGTTGTTAATTTCTTGGCAAGATTACGCTCAGTAGTTTCCCATTGCTTTCTAAGCCATCGGCTCATATACCCCGCAAGGATCCAACGCGACACGATCCGCTACCGAATCTCGCGCAGTTGCGTTACCCAACGTGGATATACGGGATTATGGAGAAAGTCGTTAACACCTAGGACAGGGAGACCGCGTACTAACTCTACCATGGGACAAATACAACAGGAGGCTTCTGACCTTCAGAAGGGTCCTCTGTTTAAGAATGCTCCGAAAAGCCATTGCTTTCCTTCCTAGCAGTGACCATACTGGTCGATGACCGTAGCCAATGTCTCCCAAAAAAGAGATCATCTGCCTTCCATCGTGAAGCTGTGGAGACCATAACCTACAACTATCTGTCGGCTGCTCTTCAGCTTCATCCACCACCTGCACCCATGGCTTCACGTAACCCTGATCGGGAGGCTAAACGGGTACTCCACCTTGCCGAAGGGTGTCCCATAGGCTAGCCGAGGGAAGGAGGCACCCATCAAGGCATTAGTATCATGTTATTGTGATATTTTAAATATTCTCTAAGCAAACGTAATTGCACCAGCATTTCGGGAGGGGGGAGGAGACACACACACACACACACAGAGAGAGAGAGAGAGAGAGAGAGAGAGAGAGAGAGAGAGAGAGAGAGAGAGAGAGAGAGAGAGAGAGAGAGAGAGAGAGAGAGAGAGAGAGAGAGAGAGAGAGAGCTATTTGTTCAAATTGAATGAAATTTACAAACATAAATGACATTTCCTCTAAACGTATTTATCAACATAAACCCCATAGACTTCCAAGGTCTTTCGCCGTTTATGTAAGTAAATTTTCTTTAAATTGTGGGTGGCCTTAAGAGGCCAGTAAAAAAATGTTGTTTCCCCACAGGGGGGAAATTGTCTTACCAGCTCAGCAATCTTATTAAAAGTACAGTTTTAAGAATTAAACATAAACGTAGAATTGAAAAAGTTGATTATAAAATGTAAGTAAAATAAAGATTAAATAAATATTGCATAAAATTTTTAATAGCTTTCTACTCATGATTGCAAAAAATGACTGCGGTATTAACTGCTTTATTTCTCAAATAAAAATAAAAGATTTTGATGTTAGTTAGAGGTATTGTAGCTGGTATACCATTTTCTTTTTCAAGTTCTAGTAACCTCCCTTGTAACAATATTAGATTATTATGTCCCCCTACCAAGCGCAGACTGCTACTGCAACCATAGATTAATCTTAGGCAATTTACATATAAACTTAAAGAAAGTCAAATATACAAATAGAAACGCAAAATTTGATCTACAGGCACTGAAGAGTGAGGAGATAAAAGATAAATTCAACGTAGAGGTAAAGAACAGATTCGATGCATTGTCCGATATGGCAATGCAATATTATTTCAAGACGTCAGTGACCAATTGAAAATATAAAAGAAATCAGTCAAGAAGCTGCACTAACAACAATAATAATCCCAAAAATAAAGATAATAGGGCGCAAGAAACGGATGATGGAAGACATCTTAAAACTCATGGAAATAAGAAGAAATAAAAAAAATAACAAGGAAATATACGAAGAGATTCACAGGAAAATTAGGAAGCTACTGCTATGCAAAGAAGCAAAAGAAACATGGCTTGAGGAAATTGCAAGGAAATTTAAAACCAACACAACACCCAGAATACCAAATTAATGCACACAAGAATTAATGACATCACTAACAAAAGAACAGACACATCAACAGGTTGCCTAAAAACCAAAGATGGCAAAATCATAATAGAAAAAGATCAGATTTTACATGCGTGGTCAGATTATGTGAAAGACCTTTATGATGATACAAGACAAGAACAATATGATAATCAGAATAATAATGAAGGGCCATCAATTTTGTTTGTCGGGGTGTTTTTCTTTTAGATATCTAGCAATTCCGCGGAGCCGGTCTCCCTGGCGAAGGTGTTAACGATTTTCTCCGTAATCCCGTATATCCACGTGTGGGGAAACAGCTGCGCGAGATTCGGTAGGGAATCGGGTCGCGTTGGTTACTTACAGGGGTATCTGAGATTGTCGCTCAGTAAGCAATGCAAAATACTCTGCGTAATCTTGCAAAGACATCAACAACAGCGGTAAAATGCTGTTGTTGACAGCGATGTAAATAGGATATGCGAAAAAAAAAAAATTCCGCAGAATGCTTGAACATAAGTGTAGTGATCAATCAAGGCATTACTATCATGTTATTATGATATTTGAAATATTCTCTAAGCAAACGTAATTGCACCAGCATTTAGCAGAGAGAGAGAGAGAGAGAGAGAGAGAGAGAGAGAGAGAGAGAGAGAGAGAGAGAGAGAGAGAGAGAGAGAGAGAGAGAGAGAGAGAGAGAGAGAGAGAGAGAGGAGGAGAGTGGGGGGGGGAACTATTTGTAATATTTGTCAACATAAGCCCCATAAGCTTGCACGGCCTTTCGCCAGTGCGAAAATAAGTGCATGCAGGCCTTGATTGTGCCAGACCAGGTTTTGTCCTACTCACTTCGCCTATTAATCGTCATCTCTCTCATTCCTATCACCTAGACCAGGGGTCACCAAACTACGGCCCGCGGGCCGGATCCGGCCCGCGACGTCATTTCATCCGGCCCGCCGTCGGTACTCGAACTTGCTTGATATAACTATGAAACACGAGACGTTGTGATACAATTTAAATGTAAATATTATGTTTAGAATAATAGGAGATCTTCACACGTGCGGAGACCTCCTGGCTGCACTAGGTTGTTTATTTAGGTGGCCCTATTTATAAATTTCGCGAACCTTATTATGAGATATATTCTATTACCAAATGAAGCCGCCTGCCGCGACTCTACAAGAGTATGGAGTAGCATATCCCTTGATACCCTGGTAAAAAATGTATAGGATGCTGGGATGTTGTGTTGGCGTGCCTATAACAGCCCAGTAAAGCCATGTTCCCGCCTCTTTGGCCTTGGGAACAACTTAGGCCGAAGAGATGCTGATGTCTAATTTTCAGCAGAGGGTTTGAACTTAAACCCCTGAGCCACTACCAAGTAGATGGGCGAACATGCCCCAGGCACGGCCGAGCGTAGCCACTGTTTTTCCAGACCGCAGTTGAGAGGGTAGACAGGCCCTGTGAAGATCCAAAAGATCCAAGAGGATCTTGATTGTGGATTGACGATTATCTGCTGTGGGGTGAGTTTTGAACGAACCTTCATAGTTTAAATAGGAATATAGGAATATAATAGCTATGTCTGTGCCTGAGAACAATAATGGAGGGATATATGCCTGGGAAGAGAGGAAGAGGAAGGCCAAAGAGAAGATGGGTGCAGGATGTGGCGGATGATCTCCAGATGGATGTATCTGAAGCGGGAAATCTTGCTTATGATCGAGAGGTTTTCCGGAAGGTTGTTATGGGAGCGAGGTTCTGCAAAGGACATGCTACTGAATGAATGACCTTTGTTCCATCTTGTTGTCTGATAATTGCTGGTGTTGTGTATCAGACTACAGTTACAGTGTTGGATGATTATCCATGCTGTGATGAGGATCACTGGTACTGTGTTGGATGACTACCCAATGCTGTGATGGAATATCAATGGTACTGTGAAGGATGATCATGTGTATGTTTATTCATGGGGATGCCTATTTTGTCATTGCATCTAATCATGAATTTATATATTAGGGCATTGGCATTATTAATCAGATGTTGTTGTATCTTTATAATTACATTATTCTGATTCCCTGTACACTGACCTGAATTTCTTCTGATATCTCTAAATCGTTGTTTTTTCTTGTTAGCCGTAGAGATAGAATGAGATTCTCTTTGTCTTCTTATTCCTCTCTTCTTCTACGGCCCATGAACAGTCGGCGTTGTGCTATTATCTCTATCATCTCTGTGCGGTTACACAAAGGTACCTATAAACTGTATATGTACCTTTGATGAGCTGTAGCTTCACCAGTGACCCCTAGTCCTCTGCTTTTCATTGTGTTTCAATAGGATTTTAATTATGTTTCTAATGTAATGTCTTTTTCATTTTCAGATACCGTGTACTTCACCCTTAATCATGGCTAGTAGGAAAAGAAAAGTGGACGCCGAGTGAGGAGTAAAGTACTTCTTTGTGGAAACAAAGGACCAGAAAACCAGCTGCGTAATATGCAGCGAAAGTGTTGCCGTTTTGAAAGAGTACAATCTTCAGCGTCACTACGAAACAAAACATCCATCAACATATTAAAAGTTTTCTGGAAAATTACGCTCTGGGAAATATGAGACCATTAAACGTGGTTTTGAAACGCAAAGAAATCTCTTCACGAGAAAATTTGCTGAAAATGAATCTGTCACTCGTACAAGTTACAAAACAGTGCATAAGATGGCAGAACGAGGAAAACCGTTTACTGATGGCAACGTCATTAAAGAGTGTGTGTGATCGAAGCAGCAAATGACTTGTGTCCTGAGAAAGCCGATTTGTTTGGAACTATCAGCCTTTCGGCAAGTTCAGTTGTGCGGAGAACAGAAGAACTTGGAGAGAACATAGTGCTACAGATACGCGAGAAAGCTAGGAACTTGTTGTAGTATTCTCTGGCGCTGGATGAGTCTATTGATCTCTCGAGTACGTCACAACTTCTCGTGTTCATTTGTGGTGTCAATTTGGACTTTCAGATAACGGAAGAGTTGGCGTCCGTTTGCAGCATGCATGGAACAACAACTGGGAAAGTCATTTTCGTGGAAGTGCAAACAATTTTCCAAGACTATAACCTTCGGTGGAATCAGCTTCGAGGTGTTACAGTTGATGAGGGAAAAAAACATGACTGGAGTGAGGAAGGTTCTGTTGGGGCAGATCAGGACTCATTTGGAAGATTTGCAAATTCCGGGCGCTCTGTTCATACACTGCATCGTACATCAGCAAGTACTCTGTGGGAAAGATTTAGATATTTCTTGTGTACTGAAACCAGTAGTTTCTGCCGTGAACTTCATTCGGGAACATGCACTCATTCACCGTCAGTTCTAGGCTTTTCTTGAAGAAATTGACTCTGAATTCTGTGACTTGCCTTATCACATATCAGTCAGGTGGCTCAGCTGCTCAAACGCTCAGTAGTTTCCCATTGCTTTCTAAGCGACCGGCTCATATATCCCGCAAGGAACCAACGCGACACGATACGCTACCGAATCTCGCGCAGTTGCGTTACCCAACGTGGATATACGGGAATATGGAGAAAGTCGTTAACACCTAGGACAGGGAGACCGCGTACTAACTCTACCATGGGACAAATTCAACAGGAGGCTTCTGACCATCAGAAGGGTCCTCTGTTTAAGAATGCTCCGATCCTTTTATGTTAATAAAAAAAAAAAAAACTTTCAAGGGTGGTCATGACTACCAAGTGTCTTTCTCCTGGTTCACATCCGCACCCTGTAAGTCAACTTCAAGACCTGTGCTTATAGCTAATAGCTATCGTTCAACAATTTCACTGCTATGTGAACACCATCCTAACATTGGGATAGCGTTGTCATGCACCCGGTGCATCTTGATTATCAAGCCACCTTTCGACATGACCGGCATATAGTCCCTTTCCCACGGCTGTTTATCCTGTATTGCACACCCCCGCAGCAGAGGTGCTCTACTGCCAGCGCCTGCTGCCCTGGCTTGGCTTCAGTGTTGGAACATCAGACGACATTTCGTTCGTCGTCCGATAGAAGAGGGAAAGATTGGCCAAATATTCCTCCGCGCATTCAGGCCTACAAAGTGTGATGGTCATAGCACACCTAGACTCCTGCTTCGGGACTTTTTTTCTGGATAAAAAACATTATAAATTGAGGAATATCTGTATCGTAAATATCTGACAGTACTCAAGGTAGGAGACTATGGATAAACATCGTTGCAGGATGTCTTGCTGCCCACAAATTTGTAAAATAATACCCACTCAAACGCAGGACTGAACACGGCCACAATACAGAACCGAATAACGTTATCTCGTATTTTATCAGAGCGCTGTGACGTTATGTGATCAGTTTGAGTGAAGCAGTAATTATTTTTAATGACTGTGCAGTGTCTGAAAATATTGCTGGGACAAGTTTTGTATTTACCTATTATGTTGCATGAACTTTGCCGGCTTCCTGGCCTAGAGGTTAACGACTTTTCTCCGTAATCTCGTATATTCTCGTAGGTAACGTGACTACGGTGAGAATATGCAGTAGTTCGAATCGCGTCGGTAACTTACGGGGTATGTGAGCCGGCCGCTCAGAAAGCAAACTACTGAGCGTAATCTTGCCAAGAAATCAACAATCAGCTAAAAGATGCTGATGTTGACAGCGATGTCCTGTAAAGGATATGCAAACATATGTATATATATATATATATATATATATATATATATATATATATATATATATATATATATATATATAT
The DNA here is from genome assembly GCA_014155875.1 of Cepaea nemoralis. Classification (NCBI taxonomy): domain Eukaryota; kingdom Metazoa; phylum Mollusca; class Gastropoda; order Stylommatophora; family Helicidae; genus Cepaea; species Cepaea nemoralis. Next base: position 367,548 of record JACEFZ010025553.1, on the reverse strand, counting down.
ATATATATATATATATATAAATATATAAATAATGTTGCATGAACTTTA